>JACCIZ010000095.1:0-144860 GCA_025506415.1 Flaveria robusta | reverse complement strand
AAGTAGGAGGGAAGAAGAAATTAACATTTAGAAAAACGAAAAAGTTATAGACTCCAAAAGTATAAGCTTGAAAAGAATGTGCATATGCTTTTACTTTTCAATATTCATTAAATAAAAAACCAATTTTGATGGTATTCGTCGTGATCTTTTGACGGATGACTTTGTGGCTGATACTCGTTGGTTTAACAGTGTGTGGTTCTTTCTCAAGAAACACGCACATATTTGATTCGGCCACTATTACATTTCTTTTAATGCGACATCACGTATTACCATGTGGTCCCTTGTTTAAAAGCCGTGTTCTATGACTAAAACATTTGAAGATTTTTTTACGTAATAATATTGTAATTTTGATTTTTTTTTTATAAATATTAATAGTTACTATTATAATAACAACATGTTAATTTTCCTTATAAATACTATATAGATATTTCAGTGCACTTTCAGGAAGAATTAAGTAATAAAATCAACTGTCTAATAAAATTATAAACAGTAATATAACAAATATTTTACAACACACAAAAAATGAAAACACGGAATCATAGCCTCTACAATGTACGATTCATAATCAGTCTTCGGCTATGGTGAGATCTTACGTAAACAGTATCATCAACGTTGATATTTGTAGATGAGGTAGACCGTAGATAATGAGATAGATAATGAAGATATACGTGTTTTACACTTGTTCAAAAAATAAGCATAAGGAGTTGAGAGGTTTAACAACTTTTCATCGTCAACTTCCTCATGTCGGTGTGTGTCTAAAAGTATTTTACTAAGTTAAGTGAACGTCACTTAATACGATCAACACCGTAGCTTAAAGTAATCACTTAATAACTTTTTTATGGTGGACACACATGGTCAATTACTAAAATATGACGATATGATGTTGGATGGATGTAACTAATTAGATAAAATAAAACCTGAAAATGACATTAAATTGTATTAGAAAGTTAAGTAGATGTTTACGAGGGCTTTTGATGAAGAATACTACTTAACATAATCGTAGAAATGAAGGTAGGTGACAACTACTATTTTTTTTTTTCAAATAACGTATTTTAAACCATAGTTAATGTGCCTATGAATGTCAACAACGGTTCAAACGGCATCGTAGACTTCTAGAAAATCAAAGTTAAATATATATTTCTAAAGTCATGATTTTTTGTTTGCCATTTTGAATTTAGTTTTCAATATAATAAATTTTAATTTTAATATGGCATATGTGATTTTATAATCAAACAAAATCAAATTATATTAATTAATTTCTTTTAATCATTTACAATATACACATAGATATATTGCACATGAGACACACCTAATCACTTACGTACGTGATGTATATTTTATGTAAACTATAACCAAGTCTTTAAATATCAACAAATATTTTAAAAAAAAATATTTTGAGATTAATTAACAAATATAATATAACAGTGTGTAATATAATTCAAATTAAAATAAAAGTCAAACGTTGATGGTGGACTTAAATATTTAAAAGTCAAGATTAGTTTAAGAATTAAGACAGTGCGCCATGCGATGCAATGGCCAACACAAGTTGTATTATTTGGTGATCCACTTCTCCATGTATTTCAAAAATCCCCACTAGCTTTCTTTGTTATGGGATTTGTCATCGTCTTTTGACTTCTTTTCCCATGAATATTATATTTGAAATCTTTGAAATTAATATCTTTGAAGGTGATTTTGAAGACTTACAAAATAAACTATGGATGTTGAGAATTTTATTTAGTGGTATAACAACGATGTATGAATGTAACATGTAACCTAATACCTTTGAATTCTTCTAGAACAACTGAAGAAATCAAGTTCATATGAGAATGTTTGTGTATAATTTACATTTGATTAATTAGTAGCATGTAAATACATCTTGGGTAGTAATAGGATAAAACATGTTTATTTAATATAGATGGCTGTGTGAATATGAAACGAACAATAAATAAGATGTATATATCAAAGTTTTAAATATGTTTGATGGATAGTGTTACATTAAAAAGTTAAATCATGAAAGCAGTCATTTTACAAAATTTTATAGACATATCAGAATACAATACGGATGTAATCATAAGATACAGGAATTCATTTTTGGGTACTTCTTTTTTGCAATCTAACTTTATTAAAATCATTTTGATATAAAAACATATAGTATGGGAATAAACACCAGCCGTGGATTACTTTTGTTCATGTATCATAATCAAAAGTACGTTTAGTTGAAAAAGTTCATTTTACAAGCGACATACACTTGTGTATAAACTAGTTCATTGTGTATTTGAGCAGAAATGACAATGTAATACTTGAGTTTTTCTATTTAATGTTGATTTCTAAACAACGAATATCACTAATTCATAATTCATTCAAACAATAAATAGAGATATTGCTATGAATAGTGTAATTCTTTTATAATGATAATGATGTAAACAAACTTTTTCCTTTACTACACTCCTACTCTATGTGTGTGTGTATGTACTATAGATTATACAAGGATATATGTTGTTATGGGTGTAATATTGACTTAACCATCAGCTGGTGGTATGTGAGGCTACAGTTTTGAAACTCATTCTAACAAGTTATATTTTGAGTTAACTTATAACTCATATTGAGCTGGAAAAAGGCTAGAACGAAGGTCCATTAGACTCCAAAGACCAACCCTTGACTTCTTTGTAGTGATAAGATAAACAAAATTTAAAAATTTGTAATCACTAGAAATAGCAGGTATTCACAAACACACGGATTTGTCAATATAGAGGGTCTCACTGATATTCTATTGTTGATACTAAGTTGAAAATAGGATGTGTATAGTGCACCAAAGAATCCATTGATGGATCACTGACTGGAGTTTTAGTGACGACTACTACAATGAATTCTAGTGGATCTTATCATAACAGTAACACTTACATATTAAAGACATGTTTTTAATGAGTAGTGCACTGATGGGCCTTAATGGCACATGTGATGTGTTAGTGTTGGTTTTGGTTACATCAAAACATATTAGGCACAACAAATCACTTTAGTATTAAAGACATGTGTATGATAGTTGACACTAATGTACCTTATGAAAATTGTAATACGTTAATGAATGGTTTTGGGTTACACAGAGTTATATTAGGTCATGACAAGTCCTCTTAGATTTTAAATACATGTTATGTAGTACACTAATGGCCTCATAGTGTTGGTGAGTTAGTATTAGTTACATAAAGTTAAATTAGGCCATAAATAAGTAATTTTGTTATTAAAGACATGATTTATGACTAGTACATTATGGTCTTTGTAATGTATTAGTGAGTCTACTTTGATTATACATATTCATATTAGGACATAATAAGTCATATTGGTATTGAAATACATATTTACAATGAGTAGTACACCATAGGCATTGTAATGTGTTAGTGTGTTGGTTCCGATTAAGTAAGTCATATTAGGTAATAACATGTTATTTTAGTGTTAGAGTAAACAAAATTAACTAAGATTTTGAAAAAGAATATATTAATGTGTAATTTTAATGTGTATCTATTGCTCTACCAATAAGGTGCACATCTTCTAAACAAATAGGAAGTCTGATGAGAATACATGAGGATTTCACGTACAAATACAAGGATTCCAACACCATCTTTGGTCGATTTTAATTCCAAGACCACTAATTCTAACATCCAAGGACACCACCTCCCACACCCACGACTCAAGGTGTTGACAGCATAACACATACATATATGAATATTTTCAGGCACACATAATCTCAGACAATCAATCTAATACAGTAGTTCCATCACTTAACAAAAATGGCATAACCCATTAATTTGTATCTTTTATGAATAGATTTGAAAGTGGTTGCGTCATAGTAAGTTTTTGTTGCTATATAACAACCGATATTTCCGTCATAAACTTAACTCCTCTACAAATGACTGAAAGTTTTGGGGGATTATTATTAGATTTAAATCATTTGTATCACCGAAAGATTATTGAGGCTAGTCCATTGGTAAACTGTTCTCGTAGACAATGACCAAATATAGTTGTTGCCCGTCGCTAATACATCGGTAATGATCTCAACAACCTTTGTTCGTTTGTCGTTTATCACCGATAAATTTTTTTTTTTTCTTTTTCTTTTTTTCTTTCCTGATTTTTAGTGGGATATATTGTTGCTGGATGTCGTCCTTCTCCGATGATTTTTTTTTTTTTATAGTTCTGTATATATCAAATTCGAATTAATATTGTTTTATTATCAACGTTGCATTTTATTTATTCATAAAATAGTAATACCTATAGAAACGGTTCTAAGATATCAACCTCGTTCATTTATTAATTATTTCATTACAAAAGGGAACAATAAAAATATTTTAATTTCCACACGTGATCTAAATAGATGTTAATTGGTACGCATAAAAATATAAAATGAGTTGAAGTTCAATTAGAAGCTTCTACATCTTTCCTTTCCAATTAATATAAAATAAAAGAAATAAAATAATATTAAACTTTTTAACTCAACCAATAAAACACTTAATTTTTAAAACAACTACCTACCAAAATCAAATAATGTCATTACTTAATGATATGATTTTTTTTTCTGCAAACAATAATGCACACCCTACTCTAAAACTACTCTACTACTTAAATCAACATGCCTAAATTGTAAAGAATTAAACTCATAACATTTGGTTGATAAGTATACTATTTTACAGCAAAAATGTCTCTTTAAGTACTTAAAATAAATATAAATGATAAATTTTAACTTATTTTTAGCACATAAGTTAATTTTTATATTATTGTCATTTTATAATCAAATTAGTACAAAATAAATGAGTAATAAACCTTTTTTTTTACTTTTTGAAATATTTCACGTTTGTTATGTTAATCATTTTGTAACTTCTTAATGTTTTTTTGATGGAGTAATTGACATGCATAGATTACAAAGTTAGATCTAAATCTTATATTATTTGTCTATAATAAACTCAATTTTGTGAAAATTATAGTTTCATTTGTATTTTTTTCACAAATTTTGCATATATGAAAAAGTATCTTAAAATCTACTTAGTATATATTTTATTAGTTTTCCCTGTATTTTGTTGCTTTTCTTTTTAATTCTTAAACAAATCGATCATGGCATATGAACACAAATCGGATCCTCTATGCCCACAAGGATTATGTCAATAACCTATTTGAAATCACCACAAATCACATAAAAACACATACTTGAAAATTGATCATATCCAAAGGCATTGCTCTAGTACTAATCGAAGAGCAAAATAATCCCATCTGTTGATTAATATCCTTGTTAATTTTTCAGGTAAACAGGCGATGATGATGATGGAATCAATCATGTTGGGATTATGGCTTGAGAAACTTGTTTTGCAAAGGGATTTTGGTAAAACTTTTTCTCGTTGCTGGTGTGGTATAATTCTGACATATAATCCTCTATAAATTGTTGCTAGTTGTGAAAATAAGTTTGAATATAAATTTTTTTCCATAGCTTATTTGACATTTACTTGTGTGGAACCATTCTAGTACGAAAGTTTTCAAGAGTAATTCTTTAGAATGAGTGACTATAAATGATACCCAAACCAAAAGAAGTCGCAAATGAGTAATGCATTAACAAAAAGTTAGAAAGTCGGATATAATATCTTTTAAAACGTACAATTATCTGATTTTGCACCGGTTAAATTTGGATCTTATTGTGGTCAAATAGTTTTTATAGTCATGCCTTAAACTTAGAGAACATCTCTTCCTAAATCGCACCTAAGTTCACTAACATGCCAAGATTAACTTAAAAGAAAAGTTATTAATGTGGCAATAAACCTTGAGATTTGAATAAACCGACCAAAGTGGAGAATCAATATTAGTCTTCTTCTTTACACTTGTGTCCAAATTATCCCCAATTGGAAAAATAGTCCACTCTTGTGGCCCCAAATGATGCTACACTTGTACCTATCCTACAACAAATCATACCCTATTTTCCTCAAGCGTTACGTATATGGCAAGCAAAAATATAATAATTAAACAATAAACATATATGGTAAGAAGATGCAGAAAACAGAAAAACCACACAGATACGTTAATCTAGCGATATCAAGGTGTAACTGAAAAATATTTCATTGGATTTAAGTCAGATCGTATGAGACAATTTTATAGAGTACAATGCATGTGTTTATGTTTATCGTTAAAAGATTCACATCTTCTTTCAAAAAACACCGACATAGATATATTTAGAGAATAGCTAGTTGGCATCAAACATGGTCATTATTTAATGCATTTCTAGCACGACAAAGGTAGAAAGCTAGAAAGAACAGTGGGGTCGAAACGAGTTGATACGAAGGGATGAGGTGACTAATTTGAAAACTAATTTGTCATAGGAAGGAGGGTTAAGATAATTAAACCAGGGGCGGACCTATGTTGAGGGGAGGGGGGGCGGCCGCCCCCGTAAATAAAAAAATTAGTGTTATAAATGCGAAAATCCGAGCGCCCCCTTAAAATTATGCAATCGTCCCACTTTCGCCGCCCTGAGAAAAAAATTCTTGGGTTCGCCACTGAATTAAACATGTTCTCGAAGAGTCAATTTAAAAAAAAGAAATATAACCAAAAATTAAGTTAAAGTACATTTATTTAAAAAAACAAGTTGCCCATTAGAGACGTATAAGGTTAGTAGGAACATGTATTTGTTGTAAGGTCGAAACAAAATTTATATATTGAAAAAATTAGTTAACTAAAATCAATATTTATTAAGTGACCTAAAGAACATAATGATGTGGAAAACACTAGTTATTTGATAGTAGAGAGGTTTATCAACTCACTTCTTAATTTAGGTAACATTAATTGTACATTTTATTTACAAGAGTTAATTACATGGATGGTCCCTGTGGTTTATATAAAATAACAGGTTTGGGTACTAAGCAAAAAAAGTAACATGTTTGGGTACGCACTTTTAATTTTGTAACAAGTTTGAGTATTAACACTAACAGACGTTAGATTTTATGTTAAGTTTAAGGGCATTTTAGTCTTTTCACGATGTATGACTACTTATGCAAATTAGAGGGACTATTCATGTAATTGTTTAGAATAATATCTTTATATACAGTTATACACATACACACACACACACATATATATATATATATCTATATCATCGTCGCCAATCGAGTACCGCAGCCGCCGCCATCATCGCCGACCACCACCGACGTCCACCACCACAGTCACCACCGCCGGCCACCACCGCAGTCACCACCGCTGGCCACCACCGCAGTCACACCGCATCACATCGTCTTCACAATCCGATACCCTCACATCACCGCCATCCATCTCTAATACTCTCATTATCATCACCATGGCCATATTCACATAAACGTGACCACCCACCACCAGCTGCCGCCACCATCTCGACCATCTCCACCACCTCTCATGTATCAAACCCATATCAAGCGCATTTAGATTTGTCAACCCAGTCACTGTCGCCTCATCCCCACCCCCAAATCGAAGCTCCAAATGCTCCAAATCGAAGGTCTAACTTGACAAACTGCATCTGAGTTCACTATTTAGGTGGTTTCCGGTGACGATTTTAGGGTTTTTTATGTTTACCCCTTTGTATTTTTATGATTAACTTCAATTTGATAGTGGTGGTGTGGTTTGAGATGGGAGCGGGTTAAATGGTGGTTGGCGACGGTGGTGTGTATACAATAGTGGTGGTGGTGGCCAGAAATGGAGTAGGTTCAATGGTGGTGAGTAGTGGTGGTGGTGCATTGAATGGCGGCGATGGTTTGAATGAGACTGGGTGGAATGGTGGTAGGCGGCGGTGGTGGTGGATTGAGGTGGTGGTGGTCTGAAATTGAAGTGGGTGGAATGATGGTGGCTGTCGCGGTGGATTGAATGGTGGTGGTGGCTTGAAATAGGAGTGGAGATGACAGTGGAAGGGGTGGGTTGGGGTTAGTTGTAGTTAATTACACAAATGGTCCCTAAGTTAAAGTGATTGATAAAATTACAAAAACAGTCCCTCAAAGGGTATTTTAGTCATTTTATTTAAATTTAACATAAAAATTAACTTCTGTTAGTGTTAATACCTTATCTCGTTACAAAATTAAAACACAATGCCCAACTTGTTACAAAAAACCCTTAGTACCCAAACCTGTTATTTTAGATAAACCACAGGGACTATTTATGTAATTAACTCTAAAATATATTAAACGTGTTAAAAGTTGGTTCATTTTGGTATGTAGCCTTTTTCTATTGTTTTATAACGACTAATTATGCGTTCACATAAGACTTTGTTGCATCTGATGTTGAATTTGTAACCTTTTGGATCTGATCCAAATAACCATATTATTTTCTTTAGTGTATATATAGATATGAATCTTAAGAAAATCTATATTATTAAGGTACAAATTCTAGAGAAAATAAGAAATGTAGTTATATTTAGAAACGTGTTATATTTTTATAATGATTTGTTATCAAACTGTTACTCTACGGCTCGGTTGAAGTGATTTATAGAAAAATAAAAGACATCCAATTCAACTTATTTTTTTAAATATAGAAAATATAATATAGTATGAACGGTGAGAGACAATTAAATTCCCAACTGTAGAAGCAATAGTGATCCTCACTAATTTTAAAGTAGTAAAAAGGATAAAAGAAACTAATAAATTAAAAATTAGTAAAATAAACATTAATAATAAGAGAACAGTTTAAATAAAAGGAGCTTCAAATCTTAAAAGTGTAATAAATAATTAAAACATTAATTTTTTAATCAATAATTAAGATTAAATTATATCAGAAGAGGGGTATCTTAGTTATGATCATTTTTGTTGAACTTTTTTTAAATTCTTTTACTTTTAAACGCATAATTTTATACACGATATTATTTTTATAAAAATCACATCATAAAATGAGCATTGTTTATATTTAAAAAAGATATAGCATCGTTATATAAAAAGATAATATTTTTTATGTTTTTTTAAGTTCATATGATTTATACTCGTCATTATGTCTTTGGAGCAGTTATTTATTTAGTTTTATTAGTTATTGTATTTTCCTAAATAATATCATATTTCCAAAAATAATGAATTGTAGAAAAAATGATAGTGATAAAATAACATGTTGTGTATTTCTAGTATGTAAAATACAATAATAAATTTAAAAAAAATGACAAAACAGCACAAATTATATAAAAAATTAAACACAATGGTAAAATAGTTCCCTATTTTTTTGCTTATCATTGTATTATCCTGAACATTATATGTTTTAAAATACATGGATGAATAATAGCATTGTGTACTTCTAATATAATCAAATGATAAAATAATAACAAGTTTATATAATATATATAAAACACAATGATAAAATGATTCAATGTTTTCTTCTCATAATTTTGTTATCCTGAACACTAAGTTTTGAAAAACACATTAATAAATAACATTTAAAAAATATAATAATAAAAATAACATTAAATAATCTAAAATGTAAACATAATGATAAAAATAGTTTTATAATTAATTGATATTTGATATGATGGTCTAATGTACTAAGCATAATAACCTAATGTTTTTGATACAATCATCAAAATATCATCTCCTTTTTAAACACTAAATGATAAATGTCAAACTAATAATCATTTTAACTTCTTAAATTAAATATTTTTTTTACTATAACCCTACCTACTAATAAATTTAAAATAGTATGAATACAACATAATAAAAAATGAAAGTGAAATCCCCCCGCCAACACAATTTAAAGTAGTAAAAATTTAAAAGAATCCTATAAGTCATAGTAAAATAATCATTAGTAATAATAAAGTGTTATGATTAATATAACAGCAAAAAGATGGAAAGTAAAGATAAGTCATATTTTTTGAAGACTTAAAAAAGTATGACATATGACACACTTGTTCTTGTTTCAACGTTACCCCTTTTCTTCTAAGCTTTACGACTCTATCATCAACAAAGTTACTTGCATTCTGCCTTGCATAATTGTCTTCTATCATATCTCTCATCTATTTACATGGTCGATTCTCTTTTGAAGTTAAGTAAGATATGGTTGATACTGTTTTGTCTATATCCAATTGTCATAGCTTTTTTCAGAGCAACTGTCGCTATCTTGTTTAGATAAAAAAAATCCAGGTTCAACGACTTTCCGATTGTCCAATTCAACCACAACTACGTGGTATGGCCATAAGTGGCTGATTGGTGCAAACCAAACTAATAAAGTGTCTAGTTCTCGGTTTAACCGGTTCTTCCTACCATGTCTAAAGATCATGGTAATCATCCAATCACGGATACAAATGGTGAAGTAATCTTGTTACAAAAATTCAACTATGAATTTTTTAACTTTAATGATCATAGAGATATTTATATCCTTTGTCATTGTAAATGTATAACATGTTATTATAAATAACTACATTTATAAGTCATTTCGTAGATATCTAAAAAATTTAACTATAAATATTTACGTTCACTTGTAACTAAACAATATATAAAAAGATGTACTAAGGTATTTTTAGAGATAATTTCGTATATTACATCAATAAATGATATTTGTCAATAAAAGAAATTATAATATCAAATATGTACATTTCATATTTATGGCATTATACTATTTTTTAGAAAATCTGTTATCAAATATAAATATATTTTTCATATGACGACATTTACACTTTTTTCATATCTCCTTCAAATTCATATCTTACCATTTATGATTTTAGGGTTCAGTTTGTAACTTATAAGAGTAGAATGTAAGAAGAAGAAAAAGATCTAAAATGGTTTATGTAATAAACTTTATTATTATTGCTTGTTAACAATATCATACAATTTTTATTCTACCCTTAATGTACTCATGAACTCACTACACTCACACCTTTAAAATTTGAACCCACAATTATTTCTCTGAGGTGAACATTACAAGAGTACATTTCAGTAATTAAGGGTGTGTTTCGCAACAAAAAGAATTTCAAATATAATATAGATCGTGATGTAGTTATCCTATTATATTCAGAAATAGGTTACAACCCCGTGTAATACATGGGTTGTTAAAATTTAAAGCTATACTTTTCGCAATAAAGATTTTCTTATTACATATTTATGAAATATTATATAATTTTTAACTATATTTATTTTGAAATATAAAATACTTAACAAAATAATTATAGAAATTATTTAATAGGAGAGAGACAAAAAAATAAAAAAACAATTAAAGAAAATTATATAATTAATATGAGAGAGAAAGGGAAAAATATTGAGTAGGCATGGAAGACTGAAGAGTGACACTTGTCATTTAATATTTTTAATTATTAGCATAAATTGTTCTTGAATTTAAGTGGTTTACTCCACATACAAAAGTTTAATGGGGTTGTAAACTTCTAAACAACACTTTAGGCGGTGTTGGACACAAAGTTTTCATGGGCGGAAGAAATTTTAGAGATAAGTTCTTGATTGTCAAATCTTAATTTTTTTAAGCTAAAATTTGCAAAATACATACTAACATGCATAATTCAAGCATTGAAGCAATCACACACACCAAATCAAAAAAATCTAATCCATAAATCAATAATCTAGTAATTAATGTAACAAGTAATCAATTAAAAGGTAACATTATGATTAAATGGGTGACCGGCGATAGTAGTTCCTACAGAAGTAGTCCAACTATCCTCCCTCTAAATGCTAATATTGTAATATTGTAATTTATAGTAGAGATGTTTATTAGTTATTAGGTTAATTTTAATGATTGTGCTAATGGAGTAATGAGTTAAAATCTAAAATAGTTCTGATTTTTCGGATAATTGGTTTATAAAAATAAATAGAGTAATTGGGTCTAATAGTTATTGGTTTTATGATAATTTTGTAAAATGTGTGTTAACTAGGTTATTTTATATTTGAAAATAAGAACTCTCCAATTGATTTTTCTTGAATGTCGATGTTAACATTTCTTAGGGTTTGGACGTAAATTTTTATATTGAGGTTGGTGTTAGAAATTTTTTTGAGATTGGTCGGATCAAATCAAAGATATTCTAGCAATTTTTTTTTGCATAAGATGAAGTGTGATCCCGAACTAAACTACTCAGGTCCGCTCCAAAGTTTAGGGAGTGTTAGTAGTGTATATCTATATATACTAATAAAATAAATCTTTTAATGACACATGTCACAACGTTAGACCCCTCTAAATCTAATTTTCCGTTTTTTATATTAAATAATTACATTAACCACTAACGATATTATTAAAAAAAATTCATATTAATATCTTTTTAATAAATTAAGAAAAATATCTTTTTATAAATGCAATTTTAAAAGAAATAAATTTTTTATAAAATATTTATTTTAATCCATCACACTTTTTTAAAAATAAGAAAATATTTTAAAACCCGTGTTTTAATAAATAAATTTTTAATAAAATGAAAAAAATTAAAATTCAATGTTATAATAAGAAAATTTTAAAAAATGATTTTTTTAAAACTGTTAGTTTTAAAACAAAATGTTTAAAAATATAAAAAAAATAAAAAAAAGTTTAGAAATGATATCGGATTTTCTTTACTTAACATTCTTACTTATACGTAATTTCAATAATATTTTATTTCAAAATATTATTTTATAATTCGTAAAATTTCATTACAAACTATTTATGATTTTTTTTATTGAACGCATGTCATACATCTGACACTACCCTAATATTATATTGATCAAATTCCACATTAAAATATCATAAAACGTCTTACTTTTTGTTTCGTATTTCATCAAATATTCATGAAATCAAGACCCAACATTAAAATAATAAAATACATTTCCTCTTTATCAGTATTTATTCATATTCTCATTTTTATCTTTAAATATTAGTCCTTGTTAGACTTTCTCAGTTGATACTTCTGCCCATTTGTCCATTTCTTTATTATAGCTCAGAAAGTCAAACTCATCTCCACCGTCCGATCACCTTCACATCTCTTTGACTTTACATCCTCAAGCCCTCTTTATAACCCCCATCACCATCCCAATTCTTCATCATCTTCAACGTTCAAACCCTAATCAGTGATTTCAAGCTTTTCTTCTGCAACAATGGCGGTCGATTTCGTCGGAATTCAAACTGTAGAACACCTGAATCGGATGTTTCAGTTGAATAATCACGATTTTGGAGTGTCTGATAGCTTCAATCGAGCTGTCTCCGCTTTGAACCGCAGCGGACACGCTCGCTTCCGCCGTGGACCGCCAACGTCCTCCGCCGATCCACAAACGCCGTCTGTTTCGTCGCGATCGGAAGGTAAGCTGATGAAGGATTCACCTTCTTCCACAGACTGTTCTGTGAAACAATCTGTTAAGCTTACGGATCAAACGGTGTCGTTTCAGTCGATGAGTTCTTCGTTCGCCGGTGGAAGTGTAGAAGGAAGCGTTTCAAACGGTAGACAGTTGTCTTCGTTAGGTATAGTAGCTCCGGCACCATCGTTCTCGTCTAGAAAACCGCCGCTGCCGTCGTCTCACCGGAAACGGCAGTCAGCTTCGGTAAACGGATCTGGAAGAGAGAATCCGTCGGTTTCTCGTAGTGGTTGTCACTGTTGCAAGAGAAGGTATGAAGAAGTTACATAGCGTATTTTAGCAAAACGTGCTGTATTTCGCTATCGTACGCCTCGATTTAATCTAACAGTGTGTTTTCTCCTTTCAGGAAAACCGGATCAAAACGTGAAGTTAGAAGAATTCCGATCATCGGATCAAAGGTTGAAAGTATTCCGGCGGATGATTACTCGTGGAAGAAATACGGTGAGAAGAAGGTCGTCGGATCACCGTTTCCAAGGTAATTCACCGGAAAATTAACTCCGGCAAACGACCGTTTAATTGTTTATTAACCTAATTTGTTAACCTAATTATCAATTGTTCTTCAATTATGACTGAGATTGAATTCGATTGTGAATCATTGAATCTGCAGAGTATACTACAAGTGCAATTCCGTTAAAGGATGTCCGGCGAGAAAGCGTATAGAGTTAGCTCTAACAGATTCGAAGATGCTTGTTGTAACATACGACGGCGAACACCGTCACACTCCGGCGACACTTCCGTCGAGCTTAAACGCCTTACAGATTCACTCAAAGTGAGAACTGAGAAGACTCCTGTTGAATCCCTTCACTATTCACAAGTTTTACAGTAAGAGTTTTCCGATTGGCTAACGGAAAATGAGTCTCCGGCGAAAACGCCACCGTAACGACGGTGGTTGTCGACGGTTGACCGTCGGAGCAAAGGTACTTTTGTTTTCAATGCTTGAAAGTTGAAGGTCAAAGGTGTAGTTTATTCTCTTGCAAGTATGAGATGTGAAAAGTTGAGGGTGTGATCTGTAATTACGTGAAGTAGGAGGAGTAAAGTGTAAAGAGAAAGGAGAGGAAGGCTTATAATCTAAAAGATTCGATTTTGTTGAGATTATTAATTTCTTTGTGCTTCTTACTTTTTTAAATTATTCGTAAAAAACAAATAAACAAAGCAAAAGGTGTTTGTTGGGATGACAAAAGTCAATGAATTTGAGGTGCTTTATTTTTTAAAAAATGATGATTATTATTATTATATAAGAGTTTAATATGGGCTGTCCGTAAAATTTAAAAAAATATGTTATACATATGAACTAAGCAGAAATATGCGGCCAAATTATATGTTTATATAAGACTATATTATTAAAAATGTAATGTGTGAGAAAGTGAAGTGTTAAAAAAACCAAATGTTCAACGAACGATAGCCTTATTGAACTACAAATATGATAAAGGACTTCTCGTTCGATTAGTTGAGTGAAGGAGTAGGAGCAAACGAACAAGCTTCTCAATAGTTTATTTATGTTCATGAACACACTGTTAATTATGCTTATATACACATGTTATATATACATTAATATTTTAAGTTATGTATTTATAAATAAGCAAGAACAAAAAAAATGTATACATATTTTAACTTTAATGCTTTTGTATGAACACAAACATACAAAACCCTTATGTTTGTATTTTTCGGTTAAACTCAAACAAATAACACAAACAAACCCTATTCGTGTTCACGCATTTTACATACAGTCTTATGAGAAAACATGCAAGATTCATTTCCCTTCATCCTTGGTAATCTATTACATTGGACATAGCTCGTTAAATTTAAACAATAAATAAGATATTATAACATTCACTTTATATTCGTAACCATTCATTACAAATGCTTTTATATTACTACATATATTATGATTTTAAATGGGTTCCTCTTATTATTTTCTAGACAATAATTATTTTTATTTTTTAAATACCATCTAACTTTATATTTATAAGAAGTTTATCTCATACTATATTTATGAAGAGAAAATCATTACGTATTATCACTCTTACTAATAGTTAAACGTACAAGAAGTTTTCTCTCCTTTAAAATGATATATCATAAGCACTAAGAAAAGAAAGTGGGTTCAAAATAAATGATGGATGGTTACTTTGATTAGGTTATGCTTTTGATGTGACTTTAGCAAGCACATATGACGTACTCATTATGTGCAAGTTGAAGAGCCTTTGACTTTCAGAGCAAGTGGAGGCCAAAGTGGTTGCCAGGGGTGACGACTTTATATATTTTCATATTCGTATTCTAGCTTATATTTGCTTAAGTGGGTCTCAATGTCACAGTTTACATGAATCTTGCTTTAATAATAATCATGACTCTATTCATTAAAGGATCATATATCAATCATAAATTTGTCTACGTCAGGCATGAATAGATTTTTTTTTTTTAATAGTTAATTGGATTATTATTAGGTTATTGTATCATTTGATTATTTTTATTATTCAAATACGAAACTTAAGATCTCAATTATTTTAGTAAACTTAAATATGAAAAATTATAACTTTAGTTATTGAAAAATTATGAACAGGGCATGTCTCCTGGATTATTTTATAGGTTTAAAGCAAAATAAAAATTAAAAGTATCAATTCAAGTTTCATTGTTATCGGTGTGAATCTAGATGTCAGTTTTCATTTTCAAATTCTAGAGTTAGAACTAAAAGTTAGAAAAAAAAAAAAAAAAAAACACAAATGATCTAAAGGTTAGAACTAGCGCTTGTTAAATTATGCATTCAGTGGAGAATTTGATCTAGAGATGCACAAAGAGACCAAGTTTAAAACCAGAAATGCTTTCAACCCAATCCATATGTAACTAGTCGATCCCTACCCTAATTTAACCAACAATTTCTTTCAGATTTGAAGTTCTGAATATAGTACTGATTGATTATTGATAGCTGGTTTTTTATTTGTTCCCTTACGGTTAACAGGATTTTACTGTTGGAGGGGAAAAAACGAGCTGTTGTGTAACACTATATAGTCGTTTCTACCCATTTTCTTTATCATTTGGTTGATCCTTTGTTTGAAAAACTACTTTAACGCAATGAAAGGTAGACAACATAAAACAAATATCGAAGGATAAACTCGCTGTGGAAAAAGAATAATTGCAAGATGAAGAAGTATCAAGAGGAAATGCGCTTATGTTTTCCCAGGAAGAATGCGCTTGTGATGAATCCATACGTTCTAGTAGTCTGAAAACGGAGATTAAACTTTAAAGGGAGAGGAGGACGATGATTATATATAAGAAAATGTATTAATTTTATATGTTTTTTTAACGAGATCATGATTTTTTACAAGAACTTATGAGTTTATTAACCTAACCACTTTAGACATATATGTAGGCTTTTTCAAGTTTAAGAGCAAGTTAATTAGGGATGGCAATGGGCCGGGTATTGGTAATCCCAGGCCCATACCCGGTTCTAAAATCTTGTCCCATACCCGATCCATTACCCGTCAGGTATTGGTCGGGCATACCCACGGGTATCGGATATACCCATTAGTCTCGGATGACGGACATTCTCGTGGGTGTTGATCAATATGCATCAAATTTTTCGTACGATTCTATTTTTATATTTTTAAGTATATCATTTTAAATAGGCAAATTGGATTTTAATAATCCAAACTATTACCTATTGGCGGATAATAATCCAAACTATTAATTTGGCCAGTAACACTCCTAACTTTTACTTTTATAATCAACAATACTCCAAGTGGCATAATTTTCAAAATTTTACGCTCAATTTGTATCCATTTTAATCTCAATTTAGCTTGTATATTTCTTCATTTCGTTCATAATTATTGTTGCGAACCGAATCGAGTCCAAATCAAACGTAGGAAAATGAAATTTATGTCACTAGGACTGTTGTTGGTAGTAAAAGTGAAAGTTGAGAGTGTTAACGGCAAAATTGATAGTATGGATTATTATCGGCCAATATGTAATAGTTTGGACTATTAAAATTTAATTTGCCTTTTAAATATCAAATATGGTCATCTTTATAAATCTCTGAGTAAAATGCTATTTTCGTCCCCGACGTTTTGTTAATTTGTTATTTCAGTCCAAATATTTTTTTGTCATTTCAGTCACTGTAGTTTACCAATTGTTGTCATTTTCATCCACTACACTAACACCGTTAAAGCTCCATTAAATATGAGGCTATTTTAGTCTCTTTCAACATCCTAATTATATAATTAAAACAAATTAATCAAGTAATATTAAATTAAAACTAAAAAACACATAAAACGACTGGTGAGACCAGACTCTTCGATTTAAAAGCTTCGATTAACTCTAATCCATATTGTTCGATTGAGGTTTGCCGTGGAATTTCAATTAATCTTCATGTTTTGTTCGAACATGTACCGTTATTTGATTGAGTTCTGTTGTGGGATTGAGTTTTGTTGTTGACATGCTTTATTTGATTAATGTCTTTGATTGAGATCTGCTATTGTCACGTTTGAACATGATAATAACAGATCTTAATTAAACAAAACGTGACAACGGTAGACTTCAATAGAACAACAGTAAACGTTCAAACAAAACGTGAAGATTAATTGAAATCTCACAACAGACCTTAATCGAACAACATTTGTTAGAATCAATCAAAGCGACCAGTCTCACGAGTCACTTCATGTGTTTTTTAGTTTTAATTGAATATTAATTGATTAGTTTATTTTAATTGGATAATTATGGTGTTGAAAAAGATTAAAATACTCTCATATTTAATGGAGTTTTAATGATGTTAGTGGAGTGGATGAAAATGATAATAATTAGTAAATTATATTGACTGAAATGACAAAAAAAGTTTTTGAATTGAAATGACAAATTTAACAAAACGTCAGGGACGAAAATGACATTTTACTATAAATCTTTTTATAATAAAAACTATAGCAATATTTTCATTTGAAAATTTTTAACAAAAAAATAGCTACAACAGGGCCTTAACCTTTCATATTTAAAGTCTAAAATAGCTATAACATTTAATTGTCTAAAAATTTCATATTCAAAATATAAGTATCTTTAAGTGCTTCTAAAATTTTATATCAAAAAATTTTATATTCAAAATACATATTTACTAATAAAAAAAAATCAATACATTTTGCTTTCATATCAAAAAAATAAATGTCATGGGGTCTATGTTCGGGTAAACGGGTATGTGGTTTCAGGTAATCGGGCCGGGTATCACCCAATCCCATACCCGTCCCATACCCGCGAAAAAATATAAAACTAATCGCATACCTGGCCCAATACCCGTCGGGCTTTGGGTATACCAGTCCGGTTTGTTACGGGTTTCGGGTATACCCATCGGGCTCGGGCTTTTTTGCCATCCCTAATTTAATATGTAAACCAATTATTTGAGGAATCAGTTTTTTTTTTAATATTGACTTTAACAGATTCGGTTAAAACTAACCAAACTTTCTTAGACAAACTGATATGAGCACCTCTAATTTGATATGTGCCATGAGTGTAATGTTCTTGGAAGATGTGGACTTGATGTTTGTGGTTTAGAGTTTTTTGAATAGTCTTTCGAATCATGCAACTCACCTGATTAAAGTTATTTTATTGTGTCAAAATACTGTAATAATATGATGAACTATAACGTTTCAGTTGTGGTTAAACAAATGGTAGTTACAAATTTATTGATGGCAGTTATAGATTTTATTGATGGCAGTTACACCAATAGGATCATGCTTGCACAGTTGCACCCCACACTTTCCAAATTGTTTGATAGAAATTATGATATTTTAGTTGGTCACTAAGAAAATCCCAATTACTCATAAAAGCTTGATAACATGAAAATTTCCAACATTGGTTATTGTTAGATTCATGTTTCCCTGATTCTTGATTCTTGTTGCAGTTGATAACATATAAAATAAGAATTCTAATAATAAGGAAAGACGGAACAATTAACAAATAGTTATATGTAATATTTTTGAGTTCTTTTAGGGAAAACAACTATATGGAAGACTACTTGATATAAAGAGAGTGCCTTTTGACAAATCATAACAGACATGTAGAGTTCCATTAAGAGGTGGTTGTGTTTTTTTGAATTAGAATTTTCCTTAAATAATTTTTGAATGGTGTGCGATCATTTTTTATTAAAGTATTTCGCATATTATGAAATTTAATCACACAAGACAGAAAGTTAGTTCACAAGAACGAATATGATTTTCTAATAAAAATATGTGTGAAGTTGTATATCTAAATAAAAATAATAATCTCAATATAGCGTTGAACCATTATAATAAATCATCATGTCCCTTCATGAATAGACATGTTAGTTAGCACTTTTGACGGTTATAATTATCATAACCGTCAATTGTTGAGAGTTGCTCAAGAACAATAACTCTGTTAGGGTTGATGTTTTCGACATTAATAAATATATAGGTTTTGTTACACTTCATCAATTTAACCTCATGACTCATGACCATGTAAAGAATTTCTTGTATGATGTGGATTTATATTACGTTTATTTTTGTAAACTATGTATAAGTTTGGTAAGTAAATAACTCCGGGGACACGTACCACATTTGTAGAACCTCAAAAATTTTGTTTTCTTGCATCTTTTTTATTAAATAGGAAAAATCATAAAAACAAGTAACTTGGGCTTTCCGTTTTACTAAAACATAATTTTTTTAAAATCAATTTTTTATATTATGCTCTAAGTAATTTTATAAAATAAGAGACATAAGAAAAGAAAATCTGATATGCTTTAAGTGATTTAATAAAAATAAAAGACGTAGGAAAAGAAATCTGATCGTTGATGCGGGAGAAGGAAATCTAACGAATGAGGTAGAGCAAGAAAATACAATCAATTTGAAACACACCAGATTTTTTTTTTTTATATATATAAAACACTTTCATATTTTATATCAGAGTGACATGACATATCATTTTCTTAGTAAATATAAAAGTATTACAAAAGAATGTAAAAGTTTTACAAACTTTTAATACAATATATATTGTATTAAATATTAAACGAGAGTAGGGTTACTTCGTCAGTCCAGTCACGTCCGCGAAGCTTTAACCATCTACAGCTGCTTCTCCTGAAAACATTTAAAACATATTTTTATTAGCTTTCGCTAAGTAAGTACACTTTTTTATTTCAAAAACATATTTTATTTCATTGGGATTTAATACCCAAAATATTTTAAATATTAATCCTCATTACTCCTTGGGAATTCACACCCGAATTCCTTGTGGGTTTATCTCTAACCCTTGAGGATTATTAACTCCTCTTTTTATATATGTGGAGTTCAACACCCGAACCCCTTGGGATTTCAACACCCGAAATCCTTACATATATTTAACTCCCCTTTTCATATATATGTGGAGTTCAACACCCGAACCCCTTGGGATTTTAACACCCGAAATCCTTACATATATGTAACTCCCCTTTTCATATATATGTGGAGTTCAACACCCGAACCCCTTGGGATTTCAACACCCGAAATCCTTACATATATTTAACTCCCCTTTTTAAATTATCAATACACATATTTGAACCCGTAATCTTATAAATCATTTCAATCATAATCATGTTTATTATAACAAATAAACATATATCACATGTAATTGAACATGTTTCATCTTCACATAATTCATACAACTTAAAATAGATAAAACATATAACATGTAACTAAACATGTAACATAATTTAATTACGGGTTAGTGTACTTACCTTTCAAACCTAAAGATAATACTATATGAGACTCGTGTTCTCCGCTCCAAACCAGTCAATTTTAGTTGCTCTACAAAGTCACCTGAACCATCTTTTGTTCTAACCGTTTGTGTGAAATGTTCATATATATCCATTTTACTTGGGTATCAAGTTGTGATGAATATGGATGCCACATACGTGGCCACTATTGCACCATGTATGCTTTCTTTATAATATTATAAATTAATCCAAATGTTTACACGTATAAAATGAATCATTGTTTTATAGATTTGGATGAAAATTTTCTTTTCTTTTAGTTATAAATTTATTATTATTATTATTATTATTATTATTATTATTATTATTATTATTATTATAATTATTTAACAAAATCAACACTCATATAAACGTAACTTAATTCAATAGTAATTTGACTTGAAACTTAATCGCTTAATAGTATTCAAATATATATTTCAAATATTTTATTTTAATCCATTAAACAGGATGTTACACAATTGCAGGGTAAAGGAACTAACGCTACAAATGTGTTTTTGTATTTTAATTACTAACTACTTAATTTAATAATTTTTATATAACCTGTGTAATACATGAGCTTTTATCTCAACGAATAAATATATAGATTCATCAATTCAACATTAACCATGTAAACCAATATCTTTTATGAAGTGGATTTATGTTGTGTTTATTTTATTAAACTAGGTATAAGTTTGATAAGTAAAACAATTTCATCTTTTGCTCCTCTCCAAAAGCATAACTAAACAAAAATATTACAACCATAAGTTTATGAGGGTTTATAAATGTTAACTTTGTTGTTCAACAATGTAAAACGAAAACCCCAACGGTTCTTTCTCTCTATGGTGATTCATTTATAAATTCCTTCAAAACCCCCTTTTTATCGCATTTTCGTGAAATTTTCTCTCTCTAGACTTTGAATTCTCTCAATCTCGTCTTAATTCGTATCTTTATCGTTTCTCAATAAGCTTGCCGATGTTGCATTCAACATTCCCCCGGTTTCACACATTTAGATTGGATCCACACATTCAGAATTACAGGTAAGATATAAATATTCATCACAATATGTTCATGCGTTTTGCAATTTCTATATGCATTTGTTGATTATTGATCTCCAGGAATCATTCCGAGAATGCATATGATGTTTTTGTGAAATTATTATAGATAATTTGATTTGATTACGCATGTTATGCGCTTATCTGATTCTTTACATTTTGGTTCCATATAAATATGAGGACGTTCTGAAAGTTATAGGGCTTTGAAGCATTTTCCATGTGGAAGTGGTGGTCTTCCCATGAATATTTAGGTGAATATAATCCTATAAATTGATTAAGTACTATTTCAAACAAAAAACCAAAAGAATTGCATGATACATGTACCTTTTTGCCTTAACTGTGATGCATGATTAAAATTGTTTCGACTTTTGACTAACAACATTAGAAAATCTTTATAATAACGATCTTATAGTTTTACAAGATTGTTTGTGTAACCGCTTACCGTCCTTTCTTTCTAAATCTCATTATATCTTGTACATCGTGCCTCTACTTAAAACTGGTTCTGTACAGTTTGTGTCCCTATGTATATATAAGTTGTTACAATGCCTAGAGTACTTAATAGCTATGTGTTCTATTTATTATTAATGCATACTACTGTGGATTATAGGTGTTACATCCTAATATTATTGATTCGGATGGTAAAGAATCAAACTGACTGAAGCATAGAGCAAAATGTCTGTTTCTATGAAAAATGTAGATCCAGCCTTTCAAGGAGCTGGACAAAAAGCGTATCCTTTATCTTAATATTCGCCTAATTGGAATAGCAAGTTATTCTTTAATTAATATTCTTCGGGATGAATGTTTACTTGCTAGTTAGATACAGTTTTTTCTTTATGGATTTTAGTCTTTACATCTTCCCTAACAATTTTTTAGCGGAATCGAGGTATGGCGAATTGAGAATTCTAAGCCTGTGGCTGTTCCAGAGTCCTCTTATGGTAAATTTTTTACAGGAGAATCGTATATTGTTTTAAAGGTGTGTTCTTTAATCCTTGTGCTTCATTCTTCCTGTAACACTTTTTTCTTTTGTGTAAGCATTTCATTTGTAGGATTCCTTTTAAAACTCATGTATATGTGTGTATAAACTGAAGTGAATTTAAATGGCAACCAAGATAGGTTAACATAAAACCTTTAAGGGTGGTGTAGTTGTAAACATTTGGTCTTGCCCTTTGCAGGCCATTTGTGCAACATAAGCTGCAGTTTACTTGGGAAACTTTGTTTACTTAGTCTCATTGGTTAGCAAGGGTAATGGTGGGACCCTATGATTTTGTAGGACCATGAGTTCTCCATCTCATGGCTACCCAATCGAAAAAGGAAAAAGAAAAAACAAATTTACACAAAGATGCTGCTTAAAAGAATAAAAGGTGTGAAATACAATTATATCATGAAATCAAGTTTTTCTTACAGACACATGCTTCAAAAAGTGGCGCTTTCCGCTATGACATCCACCATTGGATAGGCCAAAATGCAAGAGAGGTGAGTTTGACCTGAAATGCTATATCTTCATTTTCTTATATATATATATATATATATATATATGGTAGGATTATCTTGAGAACCATCGTATTCTGTGAAAACTCTAGGAACCAATCTCAGCCACACAATCAAGTCACATGCAACTCACATGTCATTTTCACCTTTTTTGAAAACGTTCATAACTATTTTTCACGATATTATTTTTTCAAAAAAATTGCACCATAAAATTCAGTATTTTTTTATCCTTCCAACGCTTACCATATTGATATATTTTTTAAAAAAAAAATCACCTACCTATTATTTACACGTGTAAATCCGGTTTGACACATGTGTAAATCCGGTTTTACACATGTGTAAAACGAATTTCGGAAAAAAAAAAAGAGTTTTTTTTTATTTTTTAAAATTTTTTTATTTTTTTTATGAAAGAGGGAAACGAGATAAAAATTTTTGTGTATTTATTTTTTTCATTTTCTTCTTATTTTTTGTTTTATAATTTTTATATTATGTTTATATTGTTTACTATTTTGCCATTGAAAACTAGTGGCTCACATTAGTTCCTAAAGTTTTCGCAAAAAAAGAAAGTTCTCATTTGATCCTTCCCTTATATATATATATATATATATATATATATATATATATATATATATATATATATATATATATATATATATATTAACTAGTGGCTCACATTAGTTCCTAGAGTTTTCGCAAAAAAAGAAAGTTCTCATTTGATCCTTCCCTTATATATATATATATATATATATATATAAACAGTAACATGTTATTCTACCTCATACATATATATGTATATATATATGTGTGTGTGTGTGTGTGTGTATGCGCATTCTTTTTGTAGAGTCGTTTAAGTGCATATTTTTATGAGTACAGGATGAAGCTGACACTGCAGCCATAAAAACACTTGAACTTGATGCATCTCTTGGAGGGCGATCTGTTCAATATCGTGAATTACAAGGATATGAAACAGAACGGTTCCTTTCTTGTTTTAAACCATGTATTATACCTGAAGAAACCAAACCCCAAGAACACAAACCTCGCATGTTTGCTTGCAAAGGAAAACATGTCGTTCATGTACAAGAGGTGATTAAATTAGTGTTTTACACTTTTTAATTGCTCCATTTCTACACATTATATAGGAACAACGATTATGTTTTCTAAGTTATAAATTTGTGAATGTAGGTTCCTTGTGCTCGATCCTCGCTCAGTCATGATACAATTTGTATATTTGACAGTAAAAATAAGATATTCCAGTTCAATGGATCAAATACTTCAATACAAGAAAGGGCTAAAGCACTAGAAGTTGTGCAGTATATAAGCGATACTTATCATCGTTCAAAATGCGATATAGCTACCATCGGTAGGTGAATATTGATCATATAATACAAAGACTAAAGTTTATAACTAAATAAATCAACTTGAAGTTTTATTTCTGGTTTTATTTAGATGACGGGAAGCTGATGGCTGATGCTGAAGCTGGGGAATTCTGGGCTTTCTTTGGTGGATTTGCTCCGCTTCCAAGAAAAACATCTGCAAATGATGCTCAAAGTACTGATGCTCTACCCACTCAGCTATTTTGGTAAATTAAATCATCTAAATCATGTTACTACTTAAAACTAGCTGGATGTTATGTTATATTGGGCTAAAACAGTAAACATTTTTACAAACTTTCAATTGAATGATCTTGATCTTGATTCAGTAAATAACACTTTTAACAGAATATGTGTTTGGTATTTAAGTTTAAAGAAGGGACAAGTAGAACGCGTTGCTGCTGATTCCTTGACAAAGAAGTTATTAGAAACATACAACTGTTACCTTTTGGATTGTGGATCAGAACTTTATGTGTGGATGGGAAGAAGTACTTCTATTCAAGAAAGAAAATTTGCAAACAAAGCTACAGAAGTATATTTAATACGATTATGTATTTCCATGGTTGTTAATATGATGTTATTTCTTTTGTGCTTATTCTTATTAATCTTGATTTACAGGAATATCTGCGTAGCCAGGACAGACCAAAATCTATGATAATCCGCATGATTGAGAATTTTGAAACAGTATCTTTCCGGTCAAAGTTTGTTTCGTGGCCTCAATCTGATGTTGTAGCATCTCAGGAGGGTAGAGGCAAGGTGGCTGGTTAGTTATGCCATACTTCTTCAATAAAATATACACTAAAAGATTTAACTTTGATGATTAGTTTCACGACTAATTGGCAGTTTGTTCTTATTGATTTTGCAGCACTTCTAAAGCGGCAAGGCCTTGATGTAAAGGGTCTGATTAAAGCTACTCCCAAGCAGGAAGAAGAAGAAGGGGAACCTCAACCTTATATTGATTGTAGTGGAACTTTGCAGGTTTTTACAAGAGTTTTATCTTTGAGTTGATTTGTCAATAATTAGTTTTGTAATTAATTAATTTATCAATTCCAAACATGATTGTGTAGGTCTGGTGTGTGAATGGTCAAGAAAAGAGCCTTTTATCAGAAAGTGATCAGTCAAAATTCTACACTGGAGATTGTTATATCTTTCAATATACATACACCGGAGATGGTCAGGAGGAATGTCTTATAGGAACATGGTTCGGGAAGGAAAGTCTTAAGGTAGTTGTTTTTTGAATAGTTTATAAACCCTTTATAGAAATATTACTTGTTGGCTTTTGGATCGTGTGTTATCACTTGTTGGTTGCTGTGTTTTGATGCTTTGGAAAGAGCTCTTGCTAAGCTTAAAAAACTTTTACTGAAATTTTATTTGAAACTTCAAATTTAGGAAATCACTACCACCACACCATGAAGTAATTACTAGCTTAAATTTAAGAAACCACTCCCAACACTTTCTTGACCGTGTCAAGCTTTTTATGGTTCGGGTTGACCCGTTTCTGGGGCCTCCTATAAGCTTTCCATATGTTGGAGATAGTTGTCATAAAATTTCTAGAACCTAAAATGGATGAAATAGCAGATAGATGAGGACTAGAAATTGCTAAATCAACTACTCCTTCAGAATGGCTGGTAATACCACTTAAGGGTGGATAGACCTCCACCCAGTGCCACTACCCACTTTTGCTAAGGCTAGGCTTAATAGGAGCAAAAGACTTAGTGGGAATAACCAGAATGAAATATTATTTAATCGTGACCTAGTTTGTGCTCCACATTGTTATGCATCAGTTAGAAAAAGACGCAATGTAACTAATGTAATTATCTAACAAAATATGCTTTGTAGGAAGATAGGGATTCAGCTCTCTCACAAGCAAACAAGATGGTCGAATCAGTCAAGTTTTTAGCTACTCAGGTTAGCCAACTGTCCTGATAATATATTATGTTAGTGTTGTGATTCTTTTTTAGCTTGAACATGTGTTTATACTCATGATTCGATTTGATAAATCTACAGGCACGTATTTATGAAGGGAATGAACCAATCCTTTTCTATGCAATGTTCCAGAGCTTTATGGTTCTCAAGGTTTGCTTTAGCTACTATAGAAGGAAGGAGAATACATTAAAAATTTGTAAACTGTTTTCATTCATATTGTGAGATTCAGTACATTTGATAAATTCTCAGGGTGGTCTTAGTAGTGGATACAAGAATTATATATCAGAAAAGGGAATACCAGATGAGACTTATAAAGAGGACGGAATTGCATTATTTCGAGTTCAAGGCTCTGGACCTGAAAATATGCAATCAATTCAAGTTGAATCTGTAAGTTCACTTATTTGTGTGTGTATCTTTCAAACTTCCATTATATCTGTTAATCATCATGCACAGGTGCATTATATCATTGTTATAGTCTTTTACTTAAAATTAATTTTGTATTTAATGTATGCGCCCCTATATATGTGAGTGCATGCATGTGTGTATTGCTATACACACTATTTGAAGGCATCTTATTTTTGTTTCATTAAATTTCCCGAAAGATGATAATTTTGTTTTTCATTGGCTCAGGTTGCTTCATCCTTGAACTCCTCTTATTGTTACATATTACACAAAGATTCACTTATTTTTACATGGAAGGGAAGCAAAACATCAGTAGAGGACCATGAACTTGTCGAGAGGCAACTCGATATCATAAAAGTAAGCTTCTAATTTATATTGTAATGATATATAATCCTATCTATTACAAAATCATGCATCTTATTTTAGATAAATGACTCATATTTATAAGAAAATTCACCTGTCGTCGCGATGTTGCAGCCTGATATGCAGACCAGAGTCCATAAAGAACGCGCAGAGTCTGATGAATTTTGGGAAATTTTAGGTGGAAAAACCGAATATGCCACACAAAAAATTCCTAGGGAGGCTGAAAGTGATCCTCATTTGTTCTCATGCACATTAACCAAAGGTTGAATCGACTTTTCAGTGAAATTAACCATACTTTTACACACATTGTTGTAAATTTTTAACTTTTTTTGGTCTTTAACGCTTGTCGATGGAACTTTTTCCCTTCAGGAGATGACCTGAGGGTATGCATTTGTTTTGGAAGTTTTTCATGTGAAATTTAACTATATCTTTTTTGGTTTTTAACAGATTGATTTGGGTTTGTTGATGCAGGTGGCTGAGATATACAACTTTAATCAAGATGATTTGATGACAGAAGATATATACATCCTTGATTGTCACACAGAAATTTTTCTTTGGGTAGGGCAGGAAGTTAATTCAAAAGACAAGACAAAAGCATTAGCTATTGGTGAGGTATGATTCTTTTTCTAGGAAATGAAGTAATTATTCTTAAAAGGTTAAAATAGTTTCATCACTTATTGATATAAATTTCCTTTCTGTTTTCAAATTGAATTTGATAGAAATTTCTGGAATGTAATGTGCTTCTTGTGGGTTTATTTCCTCACACCCCAATATATATTATAATGGAAGGAAATGAGCCACCATTCTTCACACGTTTCTTCAAATGGGATTCAACAAAATCAGCAGTAAGTTATCTCCTCTTACATAATAATGAAAGATGCGTGAGGTATTGTGTATTATTGATAAGCTATTTCTAGTTCCTAATTATGATAAAGATAAATACACTAATTTTTTTATCTCTGCAACAAATACAAATTAATATATATTTTATCTCATCATAACTAATATATTTGATGGGTAACTGTCGATTATAGCAAGCAAGTTTTCCAAATGTCTCACTAGAATCACTCAAAGTTTTTTTCCCTCTAAATTCGCTCAACTTTATTTGGTGTTTCAAATTTACATAGTTTTTTTTTATAATTGTTAAATTCAGTTTTTTTTATAATTGTTAAATTCTTTTAAAATTAGACAGACAAATGAAACATATATGATTATTGATTTTTTTTTCGGATCGACTTGAATTGAACAATTCTTATTTGTTCACTCTGTTAATATGGTTACAGATGCATGGAAACTCATTTCAAAGAAGGCTGTCTATTATAAAAGATGGAGGTCATTCAACCATGAATATTGTAAGCCACAGTTTATTATATCTAAATTTTCCTTCAAGTCAAAGGTTACAAATTTATATCCACCTTATATTGTTTGGTTTGATTAGGATTCATAGCATTTTAGTTCAAAATTATTTGTTCTAATCAGATCATTATTACATCATCAGACACGAAAAAAGAGAGCATCTTTATTATTTGGAGGTAGGTCAGCGTCCGAAAAACCACAACGGTCAAGGAGTGTATCATTTGGCTCTGACCGGCCACGAGCCCGGGGTAGATCTCCAGCCTTCAATGCTCTTGCTTCCAAGTTTGATAATCCAGTTGTAAGAAATCTCTCAACTCCACCACAGCTTGTAAGTAAGCTTGGTGGTGGTGGCGCTAGCGGCGGCGGTGGCAGTCTTGACACCTCCAAAATTCTGTCCAAATCTAAAGCTATAGCATCACTAACCGCCTCTTTAGACAAACCAATGCGAGAAAGACTTTTGCCGCGGTCTATAAAAGGTGATATATTTTTCATAATCTGTTATAGTTAAAAACACAATATGGCTTCCGTCTTTTGACTCCTGGTTAGGAATGTCCTAAGACGAAAGTCTTTGATTGTACTAATTTTATTATTATTTTTAATAATAACATTAGTAGATATCACATACAAAAGGAAAATACAAGACTATTTAAACTTATATGATTATGTAATGTTATCAGTGAACTCTGATTCAACGGCAAAACCCGAGTCAAACTCTAGGATTATTAACCCGATGAGCAGTAGAAAATATTCTCCAACAATAAAGGAAGATCCGAAAGAGAAAGAGGTTAAAGATGATAAAGGGCTCACATTATACCCGTATAATCGTTTAACCACATCATCAACAAATCCTGCTCCAGACATTGATGTAACGAGACGAGAGGTACATTATTCTAGAACAATTTGTTAAAGAAAAATAAGTGACCATTAGATTAAAGATGTTATCTTTTTGCATATAAATCGGGTTGGATAGACTAGAAACACTTTTTATTCAATCTTTTTTTGTATTTTTTTTAAAATAATTAATGTGTCAAATAGATTACAAGATTATATTATTTCAAAAATAACATGGAATTTCAAATAAAGTTGATTTAGGAGGTTTTATGCATGGAAAATACACCATGGGTGATTTTAGACTTGTTTTCTTCTTTTTAGATTTTACCAGTTTGAACCATTAGTAAAACTAAATCTCTGTAATAATTACATTTTCGAATATTGTTTGCAGATGTATCTGTCAAAAGCCGAGTTTAGGGAGAAATTTAATATGACGAAAGAAGCTTTTTACAAGATGCCAAAATGGAGACAAAATAAGATGAAAATTTCACTAAGGCTGTTCTAAGTTATCTACATATGAAGGAAAGCATGCTTACAATTTCTCCCCCACCACTTATTCATCAAAAAGAGTTTAGCGTTTACAACCCATAAGATCATCCGAACGCTACTAGAAAACTAGGCATTTGTGACCAAAAGAAAAAGAATGATCGCAAATTTTAAGATTTTTTTGTGACAGAATCCAAATGGTCACAAACTAGTGACAAAAATAGTTGTTTTGTTGTCACAAATACCTAGTTTTCTAGTAGTGCAAGTAAAGATTTTGTGTATATTGAAGCAAGTAAAATTTTCTATTGTATCAGTTTCATATATAGCTTTACATTCTTCTAGGAGTTAGTTGCTTCCATTTTTGTACACTAGACTTGCTTCTCCATTCATTGTACATTGGAATGTAATCTTATTACAATCATAAAATATAGCTAAAGTTTGAAAATCTGGTACAATTTGTGCAACAACAATACAACATGTTTATTATTAGGCGCGGAACTCGGAAGTAGAGGAGGGTTTGGGGGCCATTGACCCTCCCTCGACATAACATTCTGTTAACATGACATTTATACCAGCTTTCTTGTAATTTGACACTTAATTTATCCCTGGTATAGTAGTTGGTAACCAAATTTTGTATTGTTGGTTAACAACAATCTTATTCAAATATGTAGACTCGTTTAGTAATTTTTTGTATTGGTTTTGGTTAAATGAACTTGGATACTTTATAGTGTATGATAGAGTTCACACACACACACAACATTTTTTACTAATATACATTATAAAATGCAAAATGTTAACAATAATAGGCGAACAAGAACGAACATAGGTGTAAATGTGACAAATATTTCTGTTAAAATTTCAAATAAAACACAGAGACATAATTATATGTTGAGAACAGTTTTGGGATGATAACTATAACTCACTCAGTTGTATCTATCTAGAAAGTAGAAGTTACTCATGGCTCACACCACCTTATCAATTACCGCAAGATAGAGAGCAAGCAACCATAGATTTTGGAGAACAATGGCGATACATGCTTGTGGGGAGTTTTCACACGTGTTGAAAGTTACGCACAGTATTGGTGTTGTTTTGTTAAGTAAAGAATTTCGAGAGTAGGTTAAGGAAACTGGTGATTGACGTATGAGATGTCGAGCTAAGAACAAGACCGATTTAATATCAATGAAACCATCAATAGCCTCGGAAAGTTTAGCTTTTTTATTATTTAAGTAGAATTTCTATGTATTCAAAGACTTCCAAGTGCATGGACATATGATGTAGTTTGAGTAAATTTGTGGGTGTGTTTGTCATAAATTAAAATAATAACAATCATACTAGACAAGTGCAAAAGTTGTAGCTAATTAACTGGCTTGAAGAGAATTTCAGTTAACCTAAATTGCCTATCGCCACTCTTCTATAAACCAAGAATGTAATCGAGTTGATTTGTTTTTAATTTTGTAGGTTGCGGATAAAAAGAGTTAAAAATGCAATGAGGTTGAACATGATATAGAGATGTGCTAAAAATCAATGGCGGAGCTTGTGGCCTTGAGCCAAATCTTAGAGGGGCAGGGGCGTAATTAAACTATTTTAGTGGGACGGACTCTATATTTATTAAAAAATTTCTATTACCGGACCGAAAATGTACACTATCGAGCCGAAAATTAACACTACTAATGAAAAAAAAAAAAGGGGGAGCGCCCCCCCCCCCCCCTCTCCCCCTCCCGGGCCCAAAGAAGCTTCGCCCATGCTAACAATCCACAAGTCAAAGTTCAAATCTTTTTGTATAAATTCCTCTTTCTACTCGGTGAATTAAGAAAAAGGAAAGTAAAATAGAACAGGTTTTGATTTGCAATTAAATACGTTCAGTTAAACTAGAAGTTAGAGGTTTAAAAAAACGGAAAATGTTAAACCGAACTGTAACACAAAGGGTATTGAAACTCGTGTGGCAAGAATCGATTAGAAATCTTCAAAAAAAAAAAAAAAACCCGAAACCATCAGTTTGTAATCAGTGTGTAGCATTCCTTGTTCAAACGGATTTAAAAGAACCAAACCGGTCGAAAAACTTAAATTTAACTGGACTGAACAGATCACTACCTTTTTAAAAACTCATTCCAAACATAAACCGGTTTTGACTTTCGTTCTCCCAAACCGAAACTGGTCTTAAAAAAAATCAGGTTTGTATAATGTCATTAGTTATCAATCGAGATTGGGCTTTGGAGCTGAATAATTGGTTAAATGGGCTGGGCCAACGAAGGGAGCTGGAAAGAAACAGGAAAGGGTCGAGAGGTGCAACGGTTGGCTGTTGCCTGTTGGGCCGTTGGCTTTACTGCAGCCAAAGCCCAAAGGTTACACACATACGTGTTGTTGGTAAGGTTTTAATACAAAGTGAATCCATGATACAAAACATACAAAATGATGTAAACAATTTCAATGGTTGGAGATTAAGGTAGCGTTTGGTATGCAGGAATGAGTGGTGGAATAAATAGAACCATTGAGCGTGAATAAAAAAACACATGTTTTGTTGTTGAAGATAATGAAATGAACCATTATATAGTTGATTCCATTTTTTTAAATTTATTTCATCCACCCTTTTTTTTCCATTCCTTTTCTTCTTCTATTATTAATCACCAACACCACTCACTCACCTATCACAACAACCACCACCGGCCACCGCCGCCGCCAACAACAGCCGCCACCGAGAACCATCACTACCATAACCATTTTTACATTTCATTCTTTCGTTTTTTCCTACATAACAAACAACACGAACTAATGATTCATTTTATTTATAAATGGCAACCAAACACGATAATGGAATGTAATAATTCGTTTTATTCTCACATTCATTTCATTATTTCATTCATTCCATTGATTCGTTCATTCTATTACTCCATACCAAACAAACCCAGATTATGCCATTAAAATTTGTGCATGAAAGAGTCCGTTGGGTAAATTTGATAGTTTCTACTTTCTAGTGAGTAAAATTTAAATAAACTACCACCGTTGATTTTTTTCTAAAATATTATAATTTTAAAAGATAAAGAAGTTTTTATATGTCCTTTTTTTTATAAGAAAATACATCGTAAAGTATCTTATTTTTTATAATTTATTTTTTAAATAAAAATAGACTTTTATTTTATAAATATGCATGGGGCTGAATATTTGTTTTTGTTTGATACGAAAGCTGATTGGATTTACTTTTAAGTGTTGATGCTTCACATTGGAATGCCATTCATATAATCAATTTATGAAAATCATATATTTTCTATAGAATTTTTATGAATAACTAATTACTAATGCAATAACAAAAATTCAATATTTTTTATTATTTTAGATAAAAGAAATTATAAGGATCATACTGTCATACTGAGAGAATATTAGGTAGATCCGTTACAACTTACAACTAGGAAATCCAAGTGTCTTGCCATTGTGTCTACCTAACCCATGTTTTAGAAGGATATTACTAATGATGTAGTAATAAAAAATAATGTGGTATTTATTGATAGATTAAGAAAGTGTCTCTACAAAGATATAAAGTTACCATTATTTTTTTTAATGGCTAATTGAATCAGTGACGGATTACTGGCGGACCGCTGACCCATCTGATCATTTTCATTACTCGAGTACGCAACTCGAGCTCACCATCAAAAGAAAATCCATCATAGATAAAAAAAATCTCTGGATTCAACCTGAAATATTTTTTTGTTACTAAGTAGAACTTAATGGTAAAACAAACATGTTACTTCGTGGTAAAAATATTTATTTCCACAAACATTCGAAAATATTTATAAACTATTACTAATAAATTCATCGTAATTTAACCTCGATGTAAATAATATAATTATACTCTATAATTATAATACATATGTTGATCAATCATTGTCTACAAGTCTACCTCTTCATGCCAACTATATCCAACTTAAAATTATTACATCAATAATGACAAAAAGAACTAAAATGCTTTTTGTACACTATGAATTTGAATAGGGTTGTTTAAAGCGTCCGTCGTTCGCTCGACATTCGTTTGGAATTTGTCGTTTAGACTTTTATTCGGTTGTAAATGAGTCGATCAACGCGGATTGATTTGTAAACGAGCCAGGCAAGAGCAAAGGTCCGCTCGACTTAGTTCGCCTCGAATTATTTTTAATTATATATGTATATATATTTTTATACATATCACTCTAATAGATTTGGTCTATACTGTATAAATATACAATTATATTTATACATACTAGATCAATCAACCTAATAAAAAATTTAACATTAATCATACAAGTGAAATTCAAAACCGCTAAGAGACAATTTTGACCACGCTTTTACTCGTAGTCGATCATCTCCCATTCTCACAATCATCCTTCTTTGCAATATGCTCACCATGTCATCAACTACAACCTTAGTCTCATCGTTAGCCACAACGTATTGTTATACATGAAAATATTATGTTATGAAATATTGTTGCTTTTAAAGTCGTTACAACCTTACATCGTCATCGTCTCTCCTTGTAATGCAAATCGAATGACACACTAGATGATTGGATGGTACGAATTGTTTACTGTTCGTTTGCTCTCGCTCAACGTTGGTTCAAAAAATTAATGCTCTATAAATGTTCGTTCGACTTTCTGCTCGGTTGTATTTGAGCCGATCGGCTTGGTTTGGTTTGGAAACGAGCAAAACACAAACAAAAGTTCGCTCGATTCGGCTTGGCTCGTGAACAGTCCTGCTTTGAATTAAGTTTAAGATTCTTCAAAAAAGGTTTTATGCCCATAACTAAAACTTTTAATTATTTAATGATCTTACTTAAAAAATCATTTATATTTAATTAAAAACCCTTTTATTTAATTATTTATATCTTTATAAACCTAAATGTAAACTAGGACAATCCGTCGCTAATGTTATTTAAAGTTTACCCAACTATGACCTCCAAGGGTAGTCCATCAGTGATGTTACCATCGTGATCTCTAGGTAAAATCTATCATATCTTTATATTTGTTGCTTAGTGTCTATAAACCTAAATAAATATGAAAAATAATGTATATGTATATGTTTAATAAATTAACTCAAAGATGTTTCTTAAAAGGAGATAATTAAAAAGTTTTGTTGAATTAAATAGGAACATGATAACACAAAATAATATATAAAACATGTGTCAAGTATCAAGTAGTTATATATATATATATATATATATATATATATATATATATATATATATATATATATATATATATATATATATAGGGGAATGATCAAATGAGAACTGTCTTTTTTGCGAAAACTCTAGGAACCAATGTGAGCCACTAGTTTTCAATGGCAAAATGGTAAATAATATAAACATAATATAAAAAATTATAAATCAAAAAATAAGATGAAAATGAAAAAAATAAATACACAAAAATGTTTCTCTCGTTTCCCTCTTTCATAAAAAAAAATTAAAAAAATTAAAAAAAACTCGGTTTTTTTTCCGAAATTCGTTTTACACATGTGTAAAATCAGATTTGCACATGTGTCAAACCAGATTTACACATATGCATAACATGATTTACACATGTGTAAATAACAGGTAGGTGATTTTTTTTTAAATATATCAATATGGTAGGCGTTGGAAAGATAAATTAAAAATACTAAATTTTATGGTGCTATTTTTTTGAAAAAATAATGTCGTGAAAAAAAGTTATGAACGTTTTAAAAAAAAAGATGAAAATGACATGTGAGTGCATGTGACTTAATTTGTGTGGCTGAGATTGGTTTCTAGAGTTCTCACAAAATAGGATGGTTCTCAAGATAACCCTACCCTATATATATATCTTCAAATTACATGCTTAGGAATCCATCAACTTAGCACTTATATAATCATCTTCATCACCCACAATCTTTATTGTAACGAAGAAAACTGAAAGCAAAATGAAGAAGCAAATGCTATGTTTATTATTCTTCTGTTTCTTTGTTGCCTCATCACATGCTCAACTTAGACAAAACTTCTATCAAAACACTTGCCCAAATGTCGAATCAATCGTACGATCGGCTGTCACCACCAAGTTCCGGCAGACTTTTGTCACCGCCCCGGGCACCCTCCGCCTCTTCTTTCACGACTGTTTTGTTCGGGTTCGTATCATTTCTCCAATATATATAACAAACTCTCATTTATAGCAGAGCTATTGGTAATCGTTTATTTTATGTTATATAATGTCATATAGGGGTGTGATGCTTCGGTTTTTCTGGCGAATCCGAACGCTGAGAGGGACCATCATGACGATTTGTCACTCGCGGGAGACGGGTTCGACACCGTGATCAAAGCAAAGGCTGCCGTTGACAGCAACCCAAGTTGCCGGAATAAGGTTTCTTGTGCAGATATACTAGCTCTTGCCACTAGAGATGTTGTAGCATTGGTAAATATTCTTTCATAAAATTTTGGTTATTATTATAATACGTTAACGTTTGAATAAGTTTAATGATTTTTGAATAATGCTTTTACAACCGGACCATTTCAGATGTTCAATATGGATTCGTCGGGTTACTCTAAAATATTTTTCATATATTTTATGTTTTTTACTACTAAAAAGATGAGCCTAACGTATTTTTTCAAATTAATCTTTATAATAAAAGTTGTATTATCTAAATATAAAAAGATTGCACTTGCTAATAAAAATGTTGCATTATGTAACAAAATGTTGCTATAGATTTAATACAACTTCACATAATCTAGTCTTTAGTAAAGCGATTCTATTAGACTAATGTAAATTATTTAAAATCTAATGCAATTTTTTCAAATGCTAATGAAACATATTACTGTAACTGTGTTAGCTTTAAATGTTGTAGTTTGATTATAAAGTATTTAGCATATCGAATATGATAACAAAATTCATTTTATTTTAGTAGTTACTAATTTTCTTTAGATAGGATAAGTTGGTAAGTTTTATGTAATAAACTATATTTAATAAACTCGTGTATTACACGGGTTGAATAAATAAACTATAAATAAAATAAAATTTTATTAATTATAAAATGACATTCTAAGATAAAAAAAACTAGGTTTTTTTGTTTCAAAATATAACGTTTTAGAAAAAAAAAAAGTCATTTTAAATTTTTTTTTATTATAACTCTTAATTTTAATTATTTTTAGTTTACAAAACTTTTACTTTTCAAAAACACAATTAAAAAAAATTATATTTTTAAAAAATTTTAATGTTTTGAAAAATGTCTTATAATAAAAAAATCTCTTTTTTAATTTATTAATATACTCCTTTTATACGACAATATAAAAAGTCAAATCTAAAGACATAGGAGTAGCCTTCTACAAAGATATATAAGGTGTGTATGAGGTCCAACGATCAATTAAATCAATATAAAGTAACATTTAGTCATACTCAATTTTTAATAACGATGAGTCGATTATCATCTATGATATCTATCTATGATGTTTATCTTAAGAAAGTTTAAACCCAAAACTATTTAGATAACTTTCAAACAACCATACTGTTTATGATGATAGAGCATTTAATCATACCTGATTCAATGTATTTGTGATTAAACATTTCTAAATTGGCAACTTAAATAATTTAATTTGTTTTCTTGTGGTTGTATATATATTATATAATTAAATATATAGACAGGTGGACCATCGTACAAGGTGGAATTAGGAAGGAGAGATGGAAGAATATCGACAAGAAAAAGTGTTCAACACAAGCTACCACATGCTGATTTTAACCTCAATCAACTTAACACCATGTTTGCCTCTCATGGTCTATCTCAAACCGATATGATTGCACTTTCAGGTACACTAACTAACTAACTGACATTAGTATTAACTGGACCAGTTATACTACGATACAAATGAGCATCACTGACAAAAAAAAAATTGTTAATAATTACTTACGACTTACCTATAAAACCCACAAAATTTAGAAAAAAAAAGGAGATTTATAGACCAGTTAATCAAATGGTACTAAAAGTTGTAATTATTCTAAAATTTATATGATTTTTGGCGTGGGTTTATGAAAGAAAATTTGTAAGTAAAACAATACGTTCTTTTTAATACATGGTTTAAAAAGTTCTTTGTTTAATCTTTTCTACAATCCGTCTCTTTAAAGACTTTTTTCTTAAATGTAAAATGGTCATCGAAAATTCGTCAAAAGATAATTACTCACGATCTTTCGGTAATTGTAGGTTCTTATAATTACTCACGACAATATTTCTAATCGAGTATTACCAACAACGTTCGGTCGGAACAAGTTTTTAACGACGAGGTTTCTGACAGAGTGAGTCGTCAGTAATACTCGTTTTCAGTTAAAGCTTAATTAAAAAATGTATTTTCAATACAAGTTTATCACTTATATTTTTTTTAAACTATTATATGTTAGGTGCTCATACGCTTGGATTCTCTCACTGTAGTCAATTCTCAAAACGTATTTATTCAAAAGCTGGAATAGACCGTACTCTAAATCGACAGTATGCTCTAGAGTTGAGGAAAATGTGTCCACTTAGAGTAGACCCAAGGATTGCAATTAACATGGACCCAACCACCCCGCAAACTTTTGACAACGCGTATTATAAGAACCTTCAACAAGGGAAGGGCTTGTTTAGTTCTGACCAAGTCTTGTTCACAGACGCTCGGTCAAGGCCAACGGTTAACTTATTTGCTTCAAACAACACCGCCTTCTATAAGGCGTTTGTGACCGCTATCACCAAGCTTGGCCGCTTTGGGGTTTTGACTGGTAACCAGGGCGAAATCCGACAAGATTGTAGTAGAGTTAACTAGAAAAAGTGAATATCTTTGTTCTTAATGAATAAGCAGCTACGTACAATTGTTCAAATGCAATTAAGTAGTTTTTGATGAACAATAATGTTGTCTATAATGTTTTGAATAAGAAATCTTCTTGTGATTTGTCATTTGTGAAATTCTTTTATTTTGAAAATTGTTTGCCACCTGATTTTTATGAGATATCATTGAAATCTTTAATTAGCTAGCGAGTTGCTGTAAAAAATATATATCTGCTATTTAATTAAAAGTGTATGTTTTCACATCATTATTCTTGTGATTAAAAATGCATAGCATATAAGTACGTCCAACCCTTTTATATGAACGTGCTTTGACAAAAAAAAATAGTGATCATACAAGCTGTATTATCAAATAGGATTACATTATTATGTAAAATATCAAATCAGTCAATTAATATCCTTTTATGGTTAGTATTCGGTGTTACGGCCTATAATGTTTTTACCTTACGAGACAAGAAGGAGCCACATGGCTGTACGGTATTCTAATTTTTTATTTTAAAATTTTTATGATTTATATATTGTTTTTTTAATATTTTATGATTTAATATAATAATAATAATAATAATAATAATAATAATAATATTGTCATTATTATCATTATAAATACTATATATTATTAGATAGATTGATAATTATCTTCGTTCACCATCACAATCCTATCATCACAATCACCACCCACTCAGTTGATGAACTTAGACTCTTATGGGACGTTTGGTTGGAAGGAATGTAATGAAATGAAATGAAATTAAGAAACTAGTATAATTTTCAAGTAAAATTATGTTTGATTGAGCAATTAAAAGTAAACCCAAGGGAATGTTTCACCTTAAATTCCCTTGGTTATGGGATTTTAAAATCCTTCCACCTAGAGAGGGAATTTGAAATCCCACAACCAAGGAAATTTGAGGTGAAACATTCCCTTGGGTTTTACATTTCATTACCCACTCAAACATAATTTTACTTGAAAATTATACTAGTTTCTCAATTCCATTTCATTCTATTCCATTCTTTTCAACCAAACGCCCCCTTAGAGTTATCAATTGGAGTTTTTTAGTTATATTTACTTAAGACCTAAGTAAAATTTGAATAATAACTAGTATGTCTTAGGAGATTTAAAACACGTGCTCGTTCAATTCTATTCCAATTGTTTAGCACTTAGATACCTTAGAGGTTCTGAGGACAAAGCCATATAGGCCATGGGGTTCTGATACCTTTGGGTTCCAAGAGGCGGATCTAGGTGGGGACCCAGACCTGTCCTGTGGGTCTACGGGGCTGAGACCCTAACAAATGCAAATTTGATTACCATGTTAAAAAACCCTTTGGAAATTGGTTCTAATCTAGTCTCGTGGCTTGGTTCATCAATAATGAATTAGAAGAATTATATATATCCACTTATAAACTTTTATAAACATATATTTTCTTAAAGCACAAGTTTTTAATGTATAATGCATAATGGTTTCAAGCATGATTTAAAAAAAATATATATCTGCAAATTTAAAGTGAGATATATGAAATTATCCCATAAATCAAATATTATCTATATATGTACAAGCATCCACAGTCCAGGACAATAAGAAAAAGAGAATTGTCAAACTGAACAATGGAAGAAGAAAATCAACAACCAATTCACCAAAATTCTAATGGAAAACCAAAACCAAACATTAAAGATCTAAAATTAAATTTACAATCTATGAATCAGAAATTGAAACAAAACCAAAACATTCGCAAACCAGAAGCCAACTAAACCTTATGTGGTTAAGGTAAGGTATCCCAAGACTTTATTAAAATAGAAAGAAGTCACGTGTTCAAGTCCCACCTGTGATAAGAAAAGAGAGGGCTTCAGATTGAGACAGGGGTTTCTCATCTAATGTGAGTTTGCTCCTAATTATGGTCTTAGGTTCGGAACAGATGGGGACGCACTGATGTATGAGCTTCCCTTTAGGGACGTGCAGCCTAGTGCCCGAAGGTTTTGTATGATGAAGATTATCGGATGAACTAGTGACTCGTCAATTATCTAATCAACAGCTGAAAAAAAATATGTATTTAAATTTAATAAAATGTCATATTCAAGTTAATTTGATTCTTTCAAAATAACTTCATCATCTTAGCCATGGTCATAACCTTCAAGGCTAGTTTAGTTCAAACTCCAAATAGCCTCACCCATAAGGCACCCACATAAAACTCGTTAGTCAAAGATCACATGCAATGCCAATTTTAGGTTTTTCCTACCCCAATATTAGGTCAATGAATTTAGTGTCTTTTTATGATAAAACATTACACAAGACATGATGAATGATGACTATTTAAACAAGGAAAAAATACATCTAAATTAGGAATTGATTATATTACAGGCGCTTTATCACCTCCATCAACATTTTCCATTCGAGTAAACTCCCAGTTGCTATAGTTTTCCAAAATATATATCCATTAACACAATATGAATATCTTTGTCAGTTATAACTAGTGATATCAACACGCTACTTTAAATTTTTGTATTTTTTTGAACGACAAATGTACTTTTTGCTTAGGATGATAAGTGTTGTTTTAATTAGATCCATCTATCTGTTTTTCAGTTGAGACCGTACCCCCAACCCTTTTAAGAGAAAACCTATAATTGAAAAAACTCACCAGCTTAACACAAAGCATTATTTGCTTTGAGCTAGACAGCTAGACTCGAACCCAAGATTTTCCTATTTTTAATCTTTTTGTATTATACAACTTTCTTTTTCAAACTAGTGGGTGAAACCCGCGCGGTGCGACGGGGGTATAAATATTTTTAGGACTGTGTCTTCTGCTAACTTTACCTTGTTGTGCTAACTCTTAATTATTTTGTTTTTTTATTTGATTAATGTGGGATATCAAACATATCTATATTACTATAGGAATGAGTAAATTTATAAATATCAAGTTGTTTATGCATAATCACTTGTACCAAATGTAACAAAATTATTCTTAAGCGTCTTAAAAAAGGGATTAAAATTACTATGTTGTCCAAAATATTGTATTATGTAGTAGTATAGATATAGATAGATTAAAATAACCTTAAATATTATAATGATACTTTAAATTTAATTAGGAAATGATGGAGTACAAGTATCTAAAACTTAAAAGAGACATAATAGGAATAAATCGTATGACATTACATATTAAATCTTGCAATTCTTATCTGGCATCTTAAAATTGATTTAAAATTACAAATCTAGTCATGATTTCTCTATTATATAGTAGTATAGATATAGATTTATGTAAAAATGTGAGAGCACTTTAAATAATCAAATAGGATGTTGTATTATATGTTTTTCTTTATATAACGCTAATTAAATTACTAGAGTACATTTGTTCGACTCAGAGACATATTTTCTTTACTAATATCATTTTTTTTATTAATTTGACCGGTTGAATTAAAGAATTAGTTACATGATTGGTTACTGTGGTATGCTTATTGTAGTATTGGTCATAACTTTTGAAAAATTACATGTTTGATCTTAACCGTTTACCAAACCGTAACATGGTTTCTAGAGTGGATGCCCGTTAGTTTTTGGGGTTAAATTGTATGAAGTTACTTTTTTTACCCTTGACGAAATGACAAAACATAAAAATATTATTATCAACATCATCATCACCATCAACACTCCCCAACCTCATCATTTCCCACCCCACCCCTCTATCAGGCAACGACTACCATCAGTAGTCCCCCCCACCATCGTCGACACCTGAGTCTTGAACGTCCCCACTGTCACACTTCAATTCAGGGTTTAAGGCAACCACCTCCACCACCATACCATCACCACAACACATAGCTATTCAATGTAAGCCTACAAATCGAACCCAGAAGTTAGAAATCGAATAAATCGACGAAGATTGAGGTGCGAATGTCTAATTAAAGGTCTCAAACGGTGGCCATGGTGTTGGGGGACCGCAACAGTGGTGCTTGTAGTGATGACCATGGTGATGGATGATGCGGTGGTGCTGGTGATCATAGTCGGATGTGGCGATGTTGCTCGCCATGATGTATGATTTGGTTACGTAAGGGCGGTGGTGGTGGTGGTTATGGTGGGGTCGTGGAAATCAAGGATTCAAGGGTGGAGAAAGGTGTTGCCGCAGTGACAGCGAGCAGCAGTGGCAGCGGGCGGTGGTGGTTTGGTTGGATTTGGAAAGAAAAAGAAATGGGGAAGAAGAGGGGTAGGACCCACTTTTGTATGTATTTATGTATTTAATATTTTAAAGTTATAATTTTTTTTAAATATAAAAAGATATTTTGGTTATTTCTCATTGACTTTACTGGAAAAACTAACGACCATATACTCAAGAAACCAATTGTGTTATGATTTAACAAACAGTTAGAACAAAATTTGTAATTTTATAAAAGTTGGGATCAATACTGCAATATGACTATATGAGCATATCACAGGGACCAATCGTGCAATTATCTCGAAATTTAAGTTTATTCGTTTTAATTAAAGGAGTAAATTTATAAAATAGTAACCAACTTTTAAAAGTGTTACAATTAGGTAACTCAAGTTTAAAAAGTGTTACAATTAAGTCACGCAGCTTTCATGTTTTATTTAAATTATAAGTTTTAACATGTTTTTAACGTGTTTTTCTTTTGGTTTCAATTAGGAATATTATTTTTCTTTTTTTGATGCTGATGTGGAACAATGACGTGAATTTTATGTACTTTTTTTATTTTTTTATAATTAACATGTTCTTTTTATTTTTTAATGTAATTTCATATATTGAAAATTACGACTCCCACGTCTTCTCCTCTAGTACTTTCTTGAAATAAGAAAATTCGATGATAACTCGATTTGATGGTTTAATGATCCAATTTAAAAAAAATATAAATAAGTGATTAAATTAGAACAGTTTTAAAATTTGATTATTATTTTGTGATATTTTTCTTTTAATTAAATATGTGAAAAATTGTGTGCCTATTAGCCTCATAGAGATAGGGTCCACACATTCACAGATGAAGCCTTTAATCTCTGTTTTTAAACTTTAGTCATTATAGTTTAAACTTTAAACTTCACGGGCCATCATAACTGAAAATACCACTCACGGATTTTGAAACTATTTGTAGCCGGTTTCGGGTTGTCAACAAAGTCGGCCCAAATGAGATTTCTTCATTTAGCAAGAAAAATTCAAATATTGACATTGTGATCATCTTATGAAACTAGAAGGTGCTCTAGATTCATACCACACTAATCATGTATTCTATAACACCAACATACTGCAAATGGTTGTTTATATTTTGTAAATTGTAGCCTGTAAATTACAGTTTCTTAATGTAAACGGTTTTTTACGATGCAAATGACGTTACTTCATCTAAATCATTATTATATAATCATGCCACACTTAGATTCTGCTGGTCTGGAACATTACCTAAGTACAGCTCGAGCAAGCTTCTATAGCGTGCTTGGTTTATGTATTTTTGAATTAATTACAAGAATGATCTCTGTAATTTGGTAAAAATATAGTTCTTGTCCCAAACTTTAAGAAATTACATATTTGGTTCCAACCATTTGCCAACTCGTAACACGTTTGATCCCTAAATAAATGCATATTATGGGCTGTTAAGTAGATAAAAATATTCTTAAATTTTTAATAACTAAATAAAATAAAAATAACACATTAACTAGGAAATCAATGTTTTCTTTGTACTTTGGTTGGTGGATTAAAGTTCTAATACTATCGAGAAAAGTGTGTGAAATGGTTTGTTTGACATGCCTTGTATATGAGTGCACACCAATTTATACACAAGTAATATCTTCTAAACAAGGTTATTACAATCTATAGAATTATGTATACACTATTAAATATAGTCTATAGATTCTAATAAAACAAACTTTCACAAGTCACATGTCATTCTCTTAACCTATCTTTTTGTCACTTGTCATTCTTCTAGACATTATCGTCTTATTTTTCCCTCCAAAATAATATTATACTAATTTAATCATTAAAACTAATTTCTCTCTCTTATTAAAGATCAATTTTATTAATTGCAATATTTCTCTCTCTCATCTAAATTTTTTAAAATCAATGTATCTTTTTAAAGTTAGATTTTATTAAGAAAATAAAAAATTAAATTTTCTAATTAAAATAGAACTAATAATAAAAAAAATTATATAATATGAAATTTTCAAAAACACTAAACCTTTTTGTAACAAAATATTTTAAATCCGTCCTTTTTTAAAAAAAATATAAAAAATGTGAACTTTTTTAAAAACAATCTTATTAAAACAACCAAAATAATTACAAACCAGAGTTTTTAATAAACAATATTTTTATAAAATTAAATTCTTTTATAAAAGAATCTTAATACGAATTTTTAAAAATAAAACTATTTAGATAAGAGAGTTAAAGAATAATATAATTGTTTTATTTTCTTGAACTATTACGTATATAAAATTCATATATTATATTAAAACATCGTAATGTAAATCTTTGTGTTTATTACTAACTATAATCTGTTTAATAAATGGGTTTCTTGCCTATATATCTATATATTTATGTGACGCCATCGTAATATTTATCATACTCACTTTCTCATTTCTCTCTATTATTAAAACTAATATTGAATACTAATAATATTACTCATATCATTTTCAAATTAAAAAATATATAATTTAATAAATTAAAAATCTATTTATTTTAAATTAAAAACACAGTTTTTTTTTTTAAAAGCAACGTACTCTTTAAAAAAATCATTTTACTTAAAACAAAATATTTACAAACCATAATTTTTTTTATAAAACAAAAGTTTAAGAAAAATATATTATTGTTTATTTACTTAAAGTAGTTATTTATAAGTAATTATAATCATATTTTATCTTTAAGTATAGTTTTATAATTCATAATTTTTTTTACTAATTATTTAATAATTTATATATTCAACCCGTGTAATACACGAGGTACTAACCTAGTCTATATTAATAAAAGAATGCTTTTGTATGCCACTTGTCACAATTCTAGAGCTACTAAATTTTATTTTCCCACTTCTCTCTTCTAATAAATATCATATTAAATACAAATGATATTATTTAATCTTCTTCATATTGAAAATATTTTTTATTAAATTAAAAATAGATCTTTCTACAAATACAATTTGTAAAGAAATAATTTTTTTTTATAAAATAAGAAATTTTTTCAAAAAAAAATATCAAACTTTTAAAAAACGCCATATATTTTAAAACCTGTGGCTTTTAAAAAATAAAATTCTTATGAAACGAAAATAATTAAATTTCAAAGTTATAATAAATAAATTATTAAAAATGACACTTTTTTAAAAACGGTTTGTTTTGAAACAATTTGTCTAAAAACCAACTTTTTCTGGAAAAAAACAAAAAAAAATTATTAAACAAAAGTTTAAAAAATGATATTGTTCTTTTATCACTCGTACGTAATGTCAATCATATCTTATATCAAAAGATCGTTTTATGATTTTTTAATTTTTATTAATAAATATTTAATATTTTATTTTTTCAACCCGTGTTATACACGGGGTACTAACTTAGTATCTAAATTTACTCTCTTAATGTGCTTATTTTTATCAATGTTTCAACGTGATTTTTTAAAAATCTGAGTTGTCAAAAATCATAAGGTAATATAATGTACAAGTTGTCAAAAACGAGCCTTACAAATTTGAACACCTATGTCACAATACGTGAGTTTACATACTAGTTTATATTACAAGCCATTCTACCGCTTTCCTAGTTGTATTTCTTGATTCTAGCTATATGACTAACTTCTTCAACTAATACTAGCAGAATATGTCAGTGTTAAAGAAACAAAAATGAAATTAAGGACTATAATGTAACCAATGTTACCTTACTTTAGTAGAGCGAAAACAGATAAACATAAAATAATCTTAAAAAAATAAATGTGGTATATATATATTTTTTGAGAGGCAAATATACACGCACTTCTAAATCTATTTTGACAATCCACCTATTGCTCACGACGTAAGATTTGAACACACACCAAGTGATGTCTCAATTCATTACATCATGCCTCTTTTAAAGAGCATATCTAAATATGGCAAGTTGAAGCAAAACTCAAGATCCCATAATTGACTATCAAAATATGTAAATTAGGAAAATAATTATTTTCAAAATTAGAGCACTAATGAATGACGGATTTAGGGTCTAGCAGTTGGGCCTAATAGCCCAATGTCGTTTGCCTTATGTTTCGGCCCATCGAGATCTTTCCTTCAATACTTGTCGACAAAGAGGTGCACAAACCGGGTTGAACCTTGAATCCGGAGTGGGTTTTGGTAAGAAAAAAAATAAACCAAAACAGGGTTTGATAGGGTTTCGGGTCGGGTCCAACCAGTTTCAAGAGGGCAAAATGGTTAAAAATATCAGGTTTATACTGGATTTAGACCGGGTCGGGTCGGGTTGGGAAGAACCGGGTTGAATCCGGGTAAGGGGTGGAAGGGTCAAACCGGTTTGAACCCTACGAGTTGAATCGGGTTGGGTAGCTACTGGGTTGAACCCGGTTCCGGTTTGGGTCGTCGGGTCAGTCGGGTAACCGGGTTGGATGCGCAGCTCTACGTTATCATCTTTGTAACCTTACATGTAGCCCAAATTATGTTTTTTCATTAAGTTGGATTATATTCTACCTCTAGTTGCTCAAAATAGGAGTTTACTAGTATGAAGTAACGTTTGATGCATCTTAATATTGATGTGTTTTTCCATTGTCCTAAACGCTTTGTACGTTTTCGGACGATATAGGTTAGTAGTTTTATTATTCATATTTTTAAATAATTGCATTAGAAACTTTTATATTTTTGAAAACATTCTACAATTTAAATTTTGTAATGATAAATTATATTTGAGCAATATATAAGTACGTATGAAAGCAGTTCGAATTGAATCCTCCAAATTGCTAGTCTCCATCTTTGCTTGTGGAAGCCTGATTTGATTCATGTCAAATGACTTTTTGGTCAATCTATGGATGACCAACATGAATATAAATATCTCTACTTTGATCAAGTTAATTTCAGTGTTATCAAGGTCATTTTATATATATAATTATATATACGTAAGATCAAACGAAAACAAGAATAAATATTAACACGAGTTAGGAGATATGAAGTACACGCTCAATCACAACTACTCTTATCTCATACACCAACGAACCTGAGGCGTTTAAGGGGCACCATCACTTGGTAGGGGTTTCAAAGTGGTTGTGCCTCCTTGGTGTTAGTTCAAGGGCAAAGCCCCAAGTGCGGTCTAAAGGGCAGATCTTGTTAAAAATTATTTTGATAAAATAATGGAAAAGCAATTCGAAAATTATTCAGATGTAAAAGAAAGTGATCATCGTTTTATACTGATTATGAGTAGTAATTGCTACTAATTTTTAGTTTCATCAGTAGCTACACATTGGTCATTATTAAACGAACCATCAGTTTCCATCATGCTTTAGTGGCGATTGAGCGTCAACGCGAATCAATCAACTACAAGTGTGACTAGCAACAACTAGTTGCTATTGAGGGACAACGCATCTGTAGTAACTTAGTTATTATGTGTAAAGTTAATGTTGATGGTGTTCATGCTAAAGGGTTTTTCTAGTGATATAACGCTCCAACCACCATCTAAAATGTTGTGATTCGTACCGTATATAAGTACATTTCTCGGGTACATTGTTTGGATAATGTATTTGTCATACCCGTTGTTTTCTCTATGAATTATCTTTTTGAATTTTTACAATTACAAACACAATATTGCAATCAGAAATTGGTTTTAGCACGATTCATTAAAAAAAACCCAACCAATTTCACTACTTTAATATATAAAACCTAGAGTGCATACACACAATACATATGTATGCATAAGACATACATGTATGTGTGTGTTAGTATATGTTTATTCCACAAAATGCTTCCAACAACTATTTTCTATTAATAATTACAAGATATGTTGCAAATGGCACATGACTCAACCACGATTTTAGATATGATCCATTTACATGAGTTTACCAGTCAATATCCAGCCTAAGCCTACCATCACTTTCATGCCACCATCCTAAATTTTAAGCTTAAGTTAATAAAACACTAATTCAAAGTAAAATGCTATTTTAAGACACGATGTACCCACCTTTTCATGAATATTTCAGCCATCATTTATTTGCAAATTAAAATTTTTTTTTGAACGGCAAAAGAAATTTTATTAAACTAACAAGGAGCTAGAGAAATGTTTACATAATATAAGCAGACAAATTAAAATCACACCAATGACCCCAATCTAAAGATTTAAATTTACCTTTATGTTTCAACCACATGAATGATGGAATTCATATTCCTTACTTTTAAGTTTTAAACATACAATTATAATTTAATTTGAATAAGTTCTAGCTAACAAGATTTGTTTAAAATATCGCTTATGGGTTTTTATACTTTTAATTGTTAATTTACTTGTTCAACAATAATGACATTAAGATTTAAGAGCATATTTTGCAATAAATCTAAAAAAAAATTAATGAATTAAACAGGTCTAACATAAAAACAAATGTACAACTTTTAAGAGAAAATACTTGTGTTGATGCAACTTTTGAAATACGTGTCACGTAATGATAAGAAAAACATTGTAATTTCAACGGATACAACATAAAGAAAAGTAACATGGAATATTTCTTGTTAATTAAACACATTCAAATAATTCACTAATGGTTAATCGCAATTAAATATAAATATACATCAAATGAAAATAGTTATAATTATTCAAATTATATCAAAATTATCATCTTTAAATATACTAAACTTGAAATAAATTTTGTTCTATAAATTGTTAACAACAAAAATAAATAAAAACAAATGACCTGTTACACTTTTTCAGGTGATCACTAACTATATAAAATTAAAAAATTTGCAGTTTTGACATATTTTAAGATAAATACTTTTCAATACCCTTTGATTATTGATTTGATTATAGAATTACAACTATATGCATAATATGTGTAATTATTCTGTTTGACTAATCAGCTAATGGATAATTAAATCCTAGTAGGATAAACTTATTCCACTGTACAATAACTTAATGAATAACAATACACATAATCATATATGTCACGTATATTTAACTTAATGACCATATTATAATAACATTTGTAAGTATCTATATAAACATCTTTATCAAACCAAATCATATAGCAAACATAAAACAAAAGCAAAATGAAGAAGCAAATACTATGTTTCTTGTTCATTTCTTTGTTTTTTGCTTCATCACATGCTCAACTTAGACCAAATTTTTATAAGAACACTTGTCCAAATGTCGAATCAATAGTCAGATCAGCTGTCACTAAAAAGTTCCAACAAACTTTCGTCACCGCTCCGGCGACTCTCCGCCTCTTCTTTCATGATTGTTTTGTCCGGGTTTGTCACATTCCCCCTTACTATACGCTCTTGTAACTTTCACTTTCAGTGATAACGTAATTAGTGCTATATTATACGGTTATATATAGGGTTGTGACGCCTCGGTTCTTTTGGCTAATGTGAACCCCGAGAAGGACCATCCCGACAACTTGTCGCTCGCTGGAGACGGGTTTGACACCGTCGTCAAAGCGAAGGCCGCCCTTGACAGCAATCCCGGTTGCCGGAATAAAGTTTCTTGTGCTGATATATTAGCTCTTGCCACTAGAGATGTCATAGCTTTGGTATGAACAATCATATATCTTTTACAACTTTATTGCTAGTGTTGAGTTTTATTACTTTATAAACATGAAGTTAAATGTACACATCTTTTGAGTCTCATATGAAATGTGATAAATATCAATGTTTCCATAAACAAATCAGACATCAAACCAGCCGTATTTTAAAAAAGTAGGAATTAAAAATTCATAGGAAAATATTTCATGGCAAAAGGTGTAGGGACAACTTTTGTCGAAATGTGTCAGAAACGATTGCTGGGATTTTTTTTAACGGCAAATATACGACACTGTTTCGGGGGATATTTGTTATCTTAATCGGACCCACTATTTGTTCCTTAGTTGGAACCGCACCCCAAATCCTTCAAGAGAAAACTCACAACTGAAAAAATCCTCTTACTCAACTCTGAACATTTTTATAAAACTTGGACCCAAAACACTCTATATTTTAACATAAGCTTTTTTCTGCGAATTTCCCATAAAAGCTAACGTAGGAAAAAGTCTGAGTTTTTAACAGTGAAAAATAGATGGCATTGTTAATAGTATTAAAATTTAACACGTATATATGTGTGTAAATAGAGTATTAAATTAATCAATAAAAAAATTTTAAAAACCGAAAAGAAAAAAAATGAAATCCGTTTCAATAGATGAATTTATATAGACTAACCGGGCAGATCGGTACCTGATTTGATCCGATCATGAAAACATTGATAAAGATATGAAGATAAAAGATTTTAATCTTTTATGTATGTTGTAACACAGAGACAGTTTGGTTGTGTTTAATAATAATATATTTGTTTGTTTAAATAAACAGACAGGTGGCCCATCATACAGTGTAGAGTTGGGAAGAAGAGATGGGAGAATTTCTACAAAGGCAAGTGTGCAACATAGTCTTCCACAAGCACATCATAAGTTGGACCAACTTAATAAAATGTTTGCAAAGCATGGTTTGTCACAAACAGATATGATTGCACTTTCAGGTATTTCATTCAAAGGGTCACAATTTTAATAGTTTAAAAGTATCTCTTTATAAACACATTTTTTATTTACATTGCGTGTAATCAATTGTTTCATAGGTGCACATACACTTGGATTTTCTCATTGTAGCAAATTCTCGTCACGTATCTATTCAAAGAAGGGAATAGACCGCACGTTGAACCGCCAATACGCTTTTGAGCTAAGAAGGATGTGTCCGTTGCAGGTGGATCCCAGGATAGCGATTAACATGGACCCCACTACCCCTCGAACTTTTGACAATGCGTATTATAGAAATCTCCAGCAAGGAAAGGGCTTGTTTAGCTCTGACCAAGACTTGTTCACGGACACTAGGTCAAGGCCAACAGTCAACCTTTTTGCGTCTAGCAACAATGCCTTTAACCAAGCTTTTGTGAATGCCATTAAGAAGCTTGGCCGGGTTGGTGTTTTGACTGGTAACAAGGGTGAGATCAGACGCGATTGCACACGGCCTAATTAAAAATATGATCATTATTGATTTAACTGTGTTACGACAGATTCATAATTAGTTTTTAAATAAGTTAGCTACAATTGTGCCGACGCATGTAGCTTTTGTAGAACAATCATGTTGGTTTGGTTTTTACCTTGTAATATGTAATCTTGAGGTTGTAAATGATGATTTAAGTTGTCAATTATATAATAACAACATCGCATGCTAATATTTTTTAGTTCATTTCAGAGAAGTAACTAGTTGTGTTTTTTTATCATTAAGTTTTCATGTTTTATAAAAGAAAGTTATAATGCAGAAAAGATTTATCTTAAGTTTATATCTACATGTTATATTGCGTGGAGCCATTTTATGAGCCGAGTATCATATCAATAGAGGAAAAGATACAAAAGTTCTCATAGTTGGGTTGCTATTGAATAGCACACATGCTTATGGGGCATGAATAGGCGTTAATTCTTAACGCGTTAATTCTCATAGTTGGCTTGCACACATATTTAATTATTCTAATATATAAATAGAAAAAAGGATCAATTGCATATATACCCTTGTAAACATTTTTTAAATGCATCACCCAGGCAAAAATTTTAATTGCATACATATCCAATTTATTATTATAACAATATTACCCTTCCAAAAAAATTAATAAACACTTACAGATGGGTATATATGCTATTAAAATAGTTTTAAAGAAGGAAATATGTTTTTAATCCATTTGTCAATTATAAGGTTTGTAAGGGGAAATTTGTCAATTATGATGTTTTAGTAAAAATTAAGGCAAATTAGTCATTACATAAACTATTTTTAATAACAATGGGTAAATTTGCCAATTATTAGGTTTTGTAAGGAAAAATATGCATTTAAAATTTTTGCTTGTGTATATATGTCATTAAAGAATTTTAGAGGAGGAAATATGCTTTTAACCTTAGAAAAAAAGGTATTTTTTTGGTTTAACGAAATGTTGAGATATAAAATGAAAGAAGTTGAAATAGATGATTTGATACCTATGTGAAGTTAAAAGGCGTTAGAGAGCACTAGGATATATATATATATATATATATATATATATATATATATATATTTTTTTTTTTTTGGGTAATAAAATAACACGCATGCATGTATCTTTGCAACTTAATCTCCTAATCCAATTATTAATCCATGTCGAGACAAAACATGTAATAATCAAAATCAAACCGTCAACATCGTATTGGCTTCTTTCCAAGTCAAGATTAAAAACAATCACATGTTAAACAGAATCTTGATTTTTTTTATAAGAGAGCCATGTTACCGGTAAGCTTACAAACTCGTTAATCCTGTTGACAATAAAATTAGTTAAATCGTGTATGATTGATTGTGTTGAACAGGTCATCTTCAAGAGATTACGATATGAAATCAATGAAAACAAGATTTAAACATAAGATCTGTATAAATGAACATGTGCTCACCAGTAGAAAGTTTTCAATTTCCTAGACACCCAAGGTATATGATTCTTCTTACTCACATTATTGTTTTGCCAAATAATTTCAAAATGGCTTTCATAACTCACGTAGAAATTGAAAAAGAGAGTATATGAGTATAGGGGTTGGTTAAAATAAAAAAATATATTTGTTTAAAAAACCTAATAAAAAATTTTAGCCATCTATTTCATTAATTAATGGTTAATATCAATTTTTAGGTATAAACATGGTCCCAATGGTAGTATGAAAAAGTCACTTTTGTTGACTTTTTTTCAAATTCCCTCACTATATTTAAACATTCGTAACTTTTTATACGATATTATTTTTTAAAATTAATCGCACCATAAAATCAAGTGTTTTATTCTCTTTAATTTGAGTATAATATTGCAATATTTTTTAAATAAAAAAATTATAGTTACGAAAAATGTGTTGTTTTATGATAATAACAACATATTTTGTACTATTTTGTCAACAGACAACACTTTTGTGTTGTTTAACGTTAAGACAACACATTATGTGTTGTTGTAAGGTAAAAAAACATATTATTTGTTGTTTTAGGGTTAAAAAATATGTTATGTTCTGATTTAGGGTAAAACATAATGTTTTGTGTTGTCTAATATTAAAACTTCACTTAAAATTATTTTAAAACTGTATTGTTATATGATAAAATGGTGTATTCTGTGTTGTTTCATGATAAGAAAACACCTTATATATTGTTTTAGGTTATATATTGTTTTACGGTAAAAGACCATGTTTTGTTTTGTTTTGTTTAGTGTAAAAAGATTGTATAAAACAACTTAAATTTATGTGTTGTTCCAGTGAAATAACATAGAACTGTTTGTGTTGTATTTCGTCAAAACATGCGTCAAACAACGCAGTTGTGTGCTGCTTCGCGTCAAACAACGCAGCTGTGAGCTGCTTCGCGTGAAACAACACAGTTCAGTGCTGCTTTGCGTCAAACAGCACAGTTCTGTGCTGCTGCGCGTCAAAAATCACAGCCTAACCTGCTTCGCGTCAAACAGCATAATTTTATTTTGTTTTGCGTGGGTTTCGAATAAAAAAATGAATGCAATATTAAACTAACTTTGTTTTAAGTTGATTTTAAATTAAAATTAGATTTATTTTTGATTAAAATACACAGATCTAGAAGAAGAAATTGATTTTATATTAAAATTGGATTGAGTCTTGATTGAACGAAATCAAAAACCTAAAAAAAAGATGAATAAAATCAATTGAGATTAGGAACAGATTGAAGAAAATAAAAAAAACTAATTTTGATGCTGTTTATATGTTACTGGTTGTTAAAACCAATATTATCCTTTATATTCTATTTAAATTTTGACATGTGTAAATCTCATATTGCTTTTTAGGTTTTTTAGGCAAATGGTATTTTTTATTTGAACCAGCCCCTATGAGTATATATATCAACTTCGGATGTATAATGGACTATTTAGACACCCTTTCTGTCGTTATCAATGCTTAATGACGTATATATTATCATGATCAAGAAAATGGATCGTGAAAAGTTTGACGCCAAAGTTATGGCTAGCAACACTCTCAAATTTACTTTTGGCATGATCTAAGAGGTTTCAAGTATATGCAAATTAATCCTGTTTTGACTTTTAGATTTTAGTTATGACTCAAATCATCCATGGTGGTTGAAATTTGACATTAGGTCATCACAGATTTCTGACTTTGATTCAACTAAGCATTGTCTCCTCTTTTCACTAGTGCCTTACATATGCAACATTCCCCACGTTATAAGGTTCCTGCTACACGAACACCCTTTCTAGGTATGTCTATTTCATGCGCTCGCCCGACCATCATATCACTCTATCAAAATGTTTTACCGGCGTATATCTTCACCTTCATTGCCCTATACGCGCGTATACTCTCACGTTTATTATTCTATACGCCAGTATGCTATCCCTATATGCCCATATACCATCAAATTAAGTCACATCAATAGGGGCTTTATAGCCCACCACATGTTATAATTGTAGATTTGAGTAACTCATCCTAATATTCAATTCATCATAGGTGATCTATCATTGTTATGCATATCAACATAAGCTTAAGATAAGATAAAATCTTATTGTCAGATGGGTACTTATCATTTTCAAGCACTAATTCCACTTTATTCCTCTTTTGGTGGTTCATTTTCACACACTTTTTTGTACCATTTTTGGATATAAAGTGACAATATCTTTAGTTGCTCTTGTAGGCATGGGATCAAAACTAGAGCATGCTTATTTTTCAGCTAGCGCGATATCTTCATTTACCTAATGATCGTTGCCATTGAAGATAAGTTTTCGTATAAACAATCAGAGAACCATGTAAGTGCGCCTTGTGTTGGTAACTATTAGATCGCGATTTAACAAATACAATGCTTGAAAACCACCATCAAGATTTCATCAAACAGACAATGTTGAAGCAAGAAGATACTTTTAGACATCAGGTACTTTTGTAACATTCATTTTATTTGTTATGTGAAACAAATTTTAAACAGTCGCGCGCTAAAGATATTTGCGCCCAACATCGGAGTTGTTCATGAGACAAGGTGCATGAACTCGCGCGCTAAAAGTATTACCATTGACATGTTATTGTGCTGAAAATTCCTTGTATAGGTAAGGGAACTTCATCGGTTGTACAATGTTCAAAAGAATCTGATCACTACTTTGCGAAGTGAGACCAAACAACACATAGAGTTATACCCTCCACGGGCTCATTTGGATATCAACAATGATGATTCAAAAGTGCTTCATGGCAACCAAACGGGACGTAATGATGTGGAACTAACGTTAAGCATAGGGCCTAGCATTAGTAAGAGACGATCACAAAACCGTCCTTGTCAAACCGGAGGCAACGAATCGATGGCATCGATCGATACAAGAGACCACATTGGCTTTTTCTAAGTTTAAATAGAGCATAACTCATTTTATTTGTATGTTTTTCTGGGATTTTATATGTATGTTTTGTAGCAAGAGACCACCAAGTTATTGAAGCATATAAGTAGTATAAGTTATAGATTTGTTATTTGATTTTATATTATAGTTAGTTTTAAATTATTTTCTTTGTTTTCTTTAAAACTTTTAAAATGTTATGTTTTATAAACTTTCAATAGACCGTTGTGATATTTTTTTAACCAATGAACAAATTGTCTACAATATACCTAAAATTACTACACATGTATTGTACAAGATTTGAACTCATAACTTTTAGTTTGGTAATACACCATTTTACCATCACGGTGTGGTGTCCTATAGGGACATTCATATGCCATTGGTGGTTGTGATATGCTTAGTTTTATTGGTGCTTAGATATTAATTTTATTCAAAACCAAGTTGGGTCAAAATTTGGATTTTTATATAACTTGGTATATTATGTTTTATAAAATTTGGAATATACCATTTCAGCATTTTTATTATCTCCTACGTTTCGATCATGGGCTGACCTTGGTGAAGGGAAGGGGGTAGCTGCCCAACAGTCCTCCTAAAATTATAGAATCATCTCACTTTTGCCCCTAATGAAAAAAATTTCTGGGTTTCCCACTGGTTTCGATATTAATTTTGTTTAAAACCAAACTGTTTCTACGCTCATAAATTACTAGATTCCCGTCACATCGCATGATGGAGTTCAATCGGTTGTGTAAAGTTATGAAATGTATTTTGAACTTTGCATGAACTTCATTACACCACGCACAATGAGAAATGAAAGGAAATCAAGTGGATTTAACCCATTCGGACCATCAAAGATGAAATATCAGGCCAGCCCAATTGAATATAAAGGTGTTTGATTATAAAACAACAAGGCCCAAAAACAATTTATGCACAACATCCCTTTACTCTCTACTCTCTAGTGCTGCATATGTTCAATCTTTCAATTTTATCAACCAGTTTGACCTAATACAAATAAATACAACTAAATGAACTAACCATGAAAATTTGAAAATATTGCTGTTGTTGAAATAAGGAAATTATTCATCAAATTTTGTATTACATTGGATATGGAGATGCATAATATTTACTATATAAAACAATAGTTAACATGAACTATTAAAATGAAAAGAAAAGAGTAACATCTGCAGAGATACTTGTGCTCATGAACTTTGCTATTTATGATCCAGTTTACCTGTTATTACTCATCATACGCTATTAAAAACAGTCTAGAACGGCGTTAAAGTGATACTTAAGGACCTACAAAAATAAATTGATATTTGTGGATTAGTTATATCATCTTATTAACAACATTTTAAATAAAACATCTGTGACCCAAATTTGATATTAAAAGTGAGATCAGGGAATTCTCCTGGGTGAATCTTTGTGGTATGCTGATGAAGATATGTAAGTAATTCAAGATAATATTATTGATGTTTTGGGGATTGTATTTGATTGTGGAGAGTATAAAGGGTGCTTAACTTATGTTACCGCTAATGAGTCAAGTTCAAGCACGATTGTCTTTGTTGATTACACTGATACGTTCAAACAGATTAAGGTTAATAGAAACTATGTCATATAGAAAATGTTCAACTTGTGCTAGCAAGAAACGACCAAACACAAAATGTTTATGAGTATACTGCGGAAATTTTACAAGATAACATTAATTTAAAGACTCGAGGCTGCATCGCAGCGTACAACACTTCTCCTGGTGGTTTTAACACGGATCTTTAGTTGATCTCAATTCTGTAATAAGTTAAAAACCGCCCCTTGATCAAAAGCTCATCATACTGTATAATGTTGTTGAATTGTATCAATGTCTAGCCCCTTTAGTTTCACCACTGACTCGACATGACCCTTTAGTGTAAGCACCTCTCGAAGCCTATAACATATAAATCCAAGTGTTTGTTAGATGTTATCGACTTTAAGAAACATAATCTTGAAATGTGAAAAGTTGGTATTAGTTAAGCTGTTATAGTACCTTGCAACTTCAGCGCGTCTTTTGGCCTGTTCGGCGATTTCAGACAATTCTCTATAGCTGCTCTTCTCATTGAAGAGATTTGATGTATCAGGTGCTTGAAGCCCATGTAAAGTCCTCTGAGCATGAGCCCATTGGGCCTCTCTCTCTCCTCTACCATAATCCTTCTTTGTTGTGAAAGCAGTCTACACCAAAACACACACAAACAAAATCCAAAATGTTTTTTTAAGTTATGATATTCATCAAAGTTCATGAAGAAGGCTATTGATGAGATATTGAAATATACCCTGTTGTCAATCATGTTGAGCCAAGCCTTTCCGCTAAGGATGTATCGGATGGCAAACTTCATGATATCAAGAGGGAAATAGAACACTATACTGTAAAGCCAGATGACACCAGCCCATTTCCAACCGATTCCTTTGATTCTTGCGAATCCCCACTCGGCGTATACTGCTATTAAAGTTGCTACCTGAAGTTTATACCAAATACAACTTTTATGTTATGTGATTCCACGCCAATTAAAAGGATAAACATGTTACAAGAAAAGAATATTACTAGTTGTGCTGCTAGGAAAGCGCCCATTAGCAAGAACCCTGGTCGTTCAACAAACGACCAGCTACGAGATCGAGTGACAAAGATGAGAGCCTGGCTCACAATACTGACTTGCAAATATAAAGCAGCCATCATCTCGGTATCACTGGTCCTCAGAGATTTCACACTAAATTTATCCTGCAAAGACAAAAATACATATATAAATGAGCAACTTATGCAGGAATTGGTGAACATGTTTTTTATATCTTACTGTGAAAAAGTCGGTATCCTTCATGATCCAGAAGAAGATAACTGTCATTAAAGCTAAGTAACCTCCAAGAACAACTCCAGTGGCGAAGATCTCTTTCAGCTTCCAACTGTCTGGTAATGGAGATGGTTTCACCCTATCCTTTGAGATTGTCATGATGGTACCTTTAAAACATAAAGGGAATCAGTAATGTTATGCATGAACAGTAGTAGATAACTACAATTGTTAGAAAGCTTACCATCATTAAGGATTGCAATAATAAGGACCATGAAGGGTGAGAAATCGAACTTCCAGATCAAAGCAATGAACATGAATCCAAACACAATACGAATGGTGATAGAAACTGCATAGATCTGCAAATAAGAGGAATGGTTTGAGTATGTTTTGACCGAGAAAGTGGATTTATACCCTTCAAGGGATGTTTAGTAGTAAGTGTGGTTTGAATTCAGCTTCCAACAGTTTTCTTGTCTAAACCCCTTAAGATGCGCTTTACGTGGTCCCACTCATAAGCAGGTATTGGTGGGCCCAGGTTCCCAAACGGGTTCTCATGATCACCAAAAAAATGTGTATATAAGATAAGAGGGTGAGAGGGACTAACTGTGTAGTTTTTCATTCTTTGGAATATAGCTCTACTGGTAAGCACCGCACTAATGATGACACTGAGCCCGGGCTCGGTAAGCACAATGTCAGAAGCACTTCTTGCAGCATCTGTAGCATCAGCAACAGCAATTCCAATATCAGCCTTCTTTAAAGCAGGTGCATCATTCACACCATCTCCAGTCATCCCACAAATGTGCTTCCTCTCTTGCAATTTCTTTACAATCTCATACTTGTGCTCTGTTGAAACGATGTGTCAATATTTAGCAACTTAAATAATGTTGGAAATTTTGAATGAAGAAACACCCACCGGGGAAAACTCCAGCAAACCCATCAGCTTTTTCGATCAACTCATCGATAGGAAGTCCAGCAATTGATTCGTCCTTGTGTCCGCCAAGTAAAGAAGAAGACGGATACATGTTTGTTCCCATACCAAGCCGTCTACCAGTTTCCTTAGCAATAGCAAGTTGATCACCTATACGATATAATATATTAAATAAGCATTAGTTTAGATTACAAATATATATATATATATATATATATATAGAAAAAGAAAAAGAATGATCGGTTCATATATTTGGAGCTATAGTTACCGGTAATCATCTTGACATTTACACCAAGATTGAGAGCTCTTCTAATGGTCTCAGCACTGTCATGCCTTGGTGGATCAAAGAGAGACAACAATCCAACAAATTCCCATGGACCGCCTGGACTATCTTTTGATTTTTGAGGCACCTCCTACAAGTTTGTCAAAAACAAAAAGCATTGATTAGGTATGAAACAAAACATGTTACATATATTGTAATACATCAAAATATATATTGATGCAAACCTGTCTTGCAACACCCAAAGATCTGAGCCCACGTTCTGCGAATTTATCAATCATTGCGTGAACTTTCTTCTTGAGATCTTCCTTACAGCCGCAAAGAGTCAAAATCTGATTCAACATTCAAGAACAATGAGCCTTCTGTTTGTTTATTTTTTTCATTATTTGTAGCAAGTGGAAAAATGGTCAATGCATCATTACCTGTTCAGGGGCACCTTTGCTAGCTCTAAACCAGTTGCCATTATTATCGATGTAAGTCAAAGCAGTCCTTTTATCCACAGGATTGAATGGAAAGAAATGGACCTCTCGGATGCCAGCTCGTGCCTACGAAAATATATAAATGAATAAGACGTTTTCATTTTGTTTTCAAAATGAGAGGGAAAAATATACCTCTTTAGGGTCAGCAAGGGTTCCAACAATGGCTGCATCAATAGCATCTTGGTTTTCCATTCTAGAAGCTCTAGCGGCGTAAAGCAACACTTGTTCCTTATCCAAACCTTTGCCAAACACCTCGATCAAATTTTTGTCAACCGTTAGTTTGTTTAGAGTCAAAGTTCCTGTCTTGTCACTACAAAGAACATCCATTCCCGCCATTTCTTCAATGGCAGTCATTCTTTTGGTGATAGCACCCTGCTGTGAAAGCCTGTGTGATCCAATAGCCATTGTAACTGAAAGAACAGTAGGCATAGCAATTGGAATTCCACCAATAAGCAACACCAAAAGATTGTCAATTCCATTTCTGTACTCTCGGCCTTGGATCGGGTACATAACAATAATCTCAACAACCATTCCAACAGCAATGGAGCAAATACAGAAGTTTCCAATAGCTGTTAGAACCTTCTGGAAATGTCCAACTTGGTTAGTACTATCCACAAGATGTGCAGCCTTCCCAAAAAAGGTATGGACTCCAGTAGCAATAACAACTGCTTCAATTTCACCTTGCTTGCAAGTGGAACCAGAGAACACTTCATCATATGGGTTCTTGGTGACAGGGAGAGATTCACCAGTAAGGGCAGATTGGTCAATCTTTAAGGGATCACCTTCAAGAAGCCGGGCATCTGCAGGTACAATATCACCAAGTTTGATGCTAATAATATCTCCAGGAACCAATATAGCAGCTTCTTGTTCACTCCAACGACCATCCCTCAGAACCTGGAGACATATTATGAGATTAGAAAATATTATTTACGGTTATATTAAAGCATAGCAAGTGAGATTTAGCTTAGAAAATAGTAAAATACCTTGGTTTTAGGTGCAAGACCTGCCATAAGTGCAGCAGCAGCATTTCCAGCATTGTTTTCTTCAATGAAACTGATGGTGGAGTTGATAACAAGCAAGCAAACAATACCAACAAAGTCTTGCCAATCTGGCGGCCTGCCGCCCCCATTAGCAAGTGCAATAGCCATTATGGCTGCAGCCTCCATGACCCATGATAGGGGGTTCCACATAAACCCAAGAAACTTGAGGATTTTGCTTTCCTGTTTTCGATGGAATAAAAAAAAGGTTAATTTTATTTATCTAATCCTAATTAATATATTCTATTTAATACATATCAAAAGAATTGTAATAATCAAGTAATACCTTTTTCTCTTCCAGTTTGTTGGGTCCAAATATTTCAAGTCGTTGGGCTCCTTCATCGGAGCTCAGACCTTCACGGTTACATTTCAACTGCTCAAACACTTCTTCAATTGGTACTTTTTCCTGTAACATATACACAGTTAATAACATAAATCAGATTATAACACCAGATATACATATTGAACAACAAGTGTAATCAACAACAGTTACAAGGTTAATTGCCTACTTATTCCATCATGACTAATTGACTATGTCCCTGAGGAATAGATTTTATTGACCCTAAGAAAAAGACTTTATGAACCTGCTACAATTATTTAATCATGATTATGATAGTAAACAACTAAATTAATTGAAAAGAAAACCTTTCTACAAACCAAAGGAAAGATTGGGTATAATCTTATAAAAAAAAATGGACGTGTCAGGATCAAGTACATAGCTATTTTCACGGGGATGGATGACTAAAGTAATAACTAATAAGAAGCAGCGGAACATGATGTTGAATAACACAAGTTGACTTATTTACTCACATAGGGTTAGACCACCACACATGACGAAAGTGCATCTTTTTATATTTTTTTATTATTTCTTTGAAAATATCATCCAATCAATGACGGCACTTGGCCCAACAAGAGAAAAAGTCCAAAAAGGTTATGTGCTATCAACGATTTCCCATGGGAAAGCAGTTAGAGCATATATGACGCCCCCGTTTGTGGCCGGACGTCTTAAGGACGGCGAATTTTCTAAGAAAGAAATTCATGGTCACAAACGGCCAAAGACTAAGATGCAGTTTGTTTTTAAAAAGTTAAAATGTTTGTAGTTTGCGAATCACATCTTCAAATATTTGTAACAGAAAAGGTGGATCAAACCTTTACAGTCTACAAAAAAAATACTGTTTGATTTTTAACTTTTACAAACTGTTAAAATAAACTAAAATTTATTTTAATTCATTTCTACCACCAAACACAATGGGGGTAATCATCACGGGTTGGAGATGCTCTTATTTCATTGGATTTCATATCAATAAAGTTGGAACGGTTCAACTTCTTTTCTTTGTTAAAAAAATATAAAAAATGAAACGGCTCGACTTGTAATTTTAGTTTTATTTTCCTCTTCATAAAAGCTATAACAGATATATAAAAAAAACTCTTGTTTTTTTGTAAAAACTTTTTTAATAAGTTTAAATATCATACGATATCCAAAATTAGTTAAAATGACTAATCGTCTAGTCATCAACAAAAATCAACTTTTAATGTGGTGTAGTTAGTCGATATATGATATATTAAGAGTTAAAATTATGAGAGATAAAAAATACATTTAACTATATAATTACACATCACATGCATAACTATTCATTCGCAATAAAAAAAATACAGAAGTCTCTGTCAGGTTCCATTAGTCAGAGCTACTAACAAAAGTGAAACAACCAAATTAAAAAGGGGGAATTTCATAATAAGTCCTTTATATGTTTATTCTTAATATAATCGGGTTTAAAATACGTCAACAAAAAATTTAATGTTTTTATTATTATAAAATTTATCTTGTTCCTTATGTTTATAAATGGCTAAATATTTTTTGAAAGGCCTGAAAAGATATAATTAAGATAATTTTACAACAATCCAAAAGCTTAACTTCCAAAAAGTAATATACTTAGAAAAAGTATTCATATACATTAAATTTTAGTTCAATTTCAAAATATAGCCGTTTGACCAAGTATGATCTTAGCTGAAAATATCTCTAAAATCCCCAAATTAAGGAGATAATGACGGATTAAGCATGATATCAAATCGTCATCATCATCCTCAACAATCTACAGATAATTTACATCGAAGCTAAATTGATCCCGATAAGAACACAATGATGACAAATGATTTCAAAATCGCTGGTGATATCAAATCCGTGACGACTATTTTGTATATTATCGTTAAATTAATGCATACACAGAATCAATTTCAAAATCGATCTATAATTGACTGTGTGTGAAGTAAAGTCGTCACATGCGAACGCTTCCGAGAGTAAAAAAGTAATATCACGTTGATTCAGTGAATCTAAAGCTAAAAACTAGCATGATATTGTTGTCGTTGATAATGATTATGATAATTTGATTAATTAAGAACCGAAATTGAATCTAAAAACGATCTACGATTCTATCACGAGCAATCTAAAGTTGTAATCAGTTGATCATAAAACGAAATCAAATCAAAATTTGAGCAAAATCTAGAGAAGGATGCAACATATACCAGATCGACGGTTTCATTTTTGATTCCTTCGAGGCTGAGAGCGGTATCTCCTCCCATCTTCAACGGCAACGACTAAAGAGGAAGATGAAGGGCGATTGGAGTGATGAAAGTTACTGAAGGGAGATGAACATGAGTGTGATGATGATGATGATGATGATAATGAGGTGGAGATTAAGCTTTTGATTAATGGAGTTTGATTTGATTAGAGATTTCTCACACCTCAAAGGGGATGAATGTGTAGAGAGAGAGAGAGAGAAGAGAGAGATGATAAGTATTGTGTGAGGAGGGTCTCTTCACCTGAGTTTTGTGTAGCAATAGGAGTATCTTTTTATATACTTCTCAACACCCCCCACCCCCACCAAGTGGTACTGAACATTTTTTATTTTCTTTTTTTTTTCTTTTAATTTGAATTTTCAACTCTAGCTATTTTATTAATTAATATTTTTAAGGTCAATTTAGATGTTTCTAACTTTAACCATCTTTGATTTTATTGTAAGCATGATATCAATAAGAGTATGTTTTTATTAGTGTATGAATAGATAAATACAGTAACCATGTAGACATTTGTGCATAATATTTTAAAGGGTAAATAAGGATAGGTGGGTGACTGCTCAGAGGCTTATATCCTCAAAAGCTCAAAATATTTTAAAAATTATTATATTATATATGAATGTATATTTTTCTTATAAATAAAAACCTATAGGTCATTAACAAACCTAATAACAATTTAATAATTTTAGTCTATTAGATCTTGAAACCTATTATCATTTTAACTGGTTTAACCCACTATTATTTACCTAAATTTCTTAAATAAAAAAAGCGAATAAGTACATAGGGCAGAAGATCTATGGGCTCCTCTGCTAGGAGGGCTCATGATTTGTTTAAATAAGTAATTATATTATTAGGCTACAGTACTTTTGTTTTGCTTATTGGTATAACAATTGTTTTTGTATTATATACTATACATACAAATTATTTACGGGTAATTAAAGGAATTAAAGATTATATTAATTTGTGGTGATGGCTTATATTTATATACGAAAGTAGGACTAAATATGGAAATTAAAAAATTTTATTCTAAGTGATAAAATCGATCACTAATGAAGAAAGAATTGCTAACATAAAATTACCATCTTAATACTATATTATATAAAAGTAAACTATTTTTGTTATTGGTAGGAAGTATTTTTGTAATAACTATAAAAACTATAGGATGTCAATTTGTTTAACAATAGCATGTGATAACAATTAATGTACACTTACACGTATTATCATTTTATAGGTTTTGTGAATTTACTTTTTCTGATCAACTTTCTATTAATTAATTAAAGCATTTATGTAAAAGGTAGAATATATAATGTATTGATATATGTAACGTTGTATTGTAAAATGTAGTAGTTCTAGACTTCTAGATACGCCGGTTAATAAACTAAAAAAAAACGATTTAAATCATATCAAGTCAAATAGTTTGGCCGGTTAAAAATTCACACTTTTGGTTTACGGTTCATGTTTTATAGTTTAACAAATTTAGCATTTCAATTTACTTTTATAAGAGTTTATTACAAGTAAGATGGAAATTGTATACCGGAATCTATATTTGAAGAAATTGTGGTGTCATTTTTTATATGGGTCATTGTGGTGTCAATTTTTATACGGGTCAAATACAAGGCCAATTTTGTTTTTTAAAGTAGGGGAATTGATGTGATTTTAATTTTAGCTTTTTTTTTATGTAATCCGTACATAAATAGCTTCTTGCTAGTATCATATTGATATATAATATATGCTTTTGTTTCCGGTCAAAAGAATTACAAGAAATGTACTCTTGACAAGCAGTGGCACACGTGCTGCTGCTAGACTGGTTTAGCACTTTTGCATAGCACTTAAAACAATTAGATTGTTTTGATCAAAAGACTAGTTTAACACTTTAGATATTTTATTAAAAACACTTGAATAATATTAAGAAGTTTAAAGCATTTGATTTTAATTGTATGATGAAATTGATGTTTCAACTTATATTTCACTATAAATATTAATATTAAGATGAGCTGTAACAGAATTACACACTAATACAATTCATAGAGATTTCATATCTTCACATCTTTTAGCAATCTTCTTCTACATACTTCGTGATTTTAAGGTACAATTTATGTTTTATTTGTCCATCCTGACAGTACAAATTGCTTGCCTATTGTACCCTTAGATACAAACTATTTCTCTTAGCAAACTCGAATTTGTTATGAGATCGAAGTTGAACATGAATCATCAACCACTAGTTTCTAAATCATCTTTTCTTCTACATTTCTTGTATTATAGTTATTTCAAGTTGTAATTATGTTGAAATTTTATAATTTTCCTTTATCATTGCATTTTGTAACCTAATTCAAAAAGTGTTTTTATTTTATTTTTTATTTTACAAACGGTTCTCCTACACAGCTATGATTGACTCTACCTACACAACAAAAATATGCATAGGTAATAAATTCATACTACTTGTCTTCTTATAACATCGAGCATGACATAATCGTGTCACATGTTCAACATAGTCTTAGGCCTTCATGGCATGTAGTTGGCATACACACTATTTGCAAAGCTAAACAAATACATAATACAACTTACTCAAGTAAGTAAGATACTTCATGTCGCGTTATAGCCTAAAGCAATCTTGAATTTAGAGAAGGGCTAACAAGCGTGTCGACTTCCCCTCTTGATTTATTATCACTAAAAGGGAAGTATAAACAATTTAGTACGAAATCATCAAGAAATCTTATTAACATTCTCAAATATAAAAGCATAATTATTTTGTAATTATATTCCTCTGCATTGAATTATTTACTCTCCTACCCATTTGAGTATTTGACCAAGTGGGTACACCCAAAAAGAATTGTAGCTTTAAAGACTCATGCTTGTCGTTTTGACGGACAATAATAACTGTTTTTGGTATATTGTAACCTAAAGTCATCCACCAAAACCCCCGATGAGCATCATGCCAATGTTTTATTACATTAATTACCTTTATGACAAATCTTTTTCTTTTCTGTGTGTTTCAATAGTATCATTTCAAAGTTTGTACTACATACAAATATTATCTATAGTCTCATAGAAGAATATCATTTAGTGACCACCATTATTTGTTTTGTCAATAAGAAAGACACATTTTTGTTTTTTGGTTAGCAAGTGGAGACTTCCAAATCTTTCTTTTTTTTTTCTTTTATAGTGTGTTACAAAAGTATTTTATTTCAAAATTTGTACTAGATAGAAGTATTATCTATAGTTTCATAAATATATATATATATATATATATTCTAATACCCGTCCTCTCGTAGTAACCAATATTGTTTGTTTTGTTAATAAAAAGAACACATTTGTATTTTGGTTACCCGAATGGAGACTCAAAAAAAAATTAACAGATCATGAGATTGTTAGCACTCGAGCACATTTAGTTATTGAATTCTCCTATGATATACAACAACAATAATCAAACGCTTTTATAATATCTGAGGCATGCTGATTGGTGTATGTGGACGTGAGCTCGAGCATTTATTATAAATCCATCACATTTCTTTCACGGCTAATGTGAGATTTGTTAGTGGTGCTACATACATGTCAATATTGTTCACAAGGTTTATTCAAGTTGTTTTTTTTTTAAATTAGTTATCAATTGTGATGTGATCAACTTCCTTTGTTAATTATCTTTATTTTATTGTCATAAATAGTTGTATAGATGGTATCATTTCATTACGTTTGTTTTATAATATTATCATACCGTACGCTCATAAATAGTTGATCAGTAATACACGATATTTCACAAGTTACGATGTTTTCTTGCTCGTAGAACACTAAAAAATAATTTTAAAAACTAATCATAACTCATAGTTACAATAATAATTAAAATAAGATGAAAAAAAATGATATATTCAACATATACAATACATATTCCAATACTCCATTTCACTATTATCATTAATAAAAAAAAAACTCACATAATTAAGCAAATGATCAAAGTTGATAATTAGTGATAGAGGGGTGGGGTGACTTGTCGGTTGTATAATGTGTAGAGGCGTCAACTATCTCCACAGGCGCCGTCCAAACCGCGGCTCCAACGAGTATGAACAATATTTAATAATATTAATATTGAAGGCCTCTTAGTCTGTCAACATGTGATCCATTATTTATCCTACAACTAGAATATACAACCAACCTAGCTCACCTCCATGTGGTCTATCCACAATAATAATATCTAAACACTAAAACGTACTAAGACCATCTGTAGTGGGTGTATATGTCATGAATTCTTACATAAAATTTTCCGGCCGAATCTCACGATGTTAGAAACCTTCTACGGACCTTCTCATCGTGTCTCTCATCAAAGGACTGTATGTAGCCAAGTACTTTGTCATGAGAATCGACAATGTCATTAGTCGCTCTCGTTCATGTCAATGTTCTTGGAAAAAAAACATTCATTACAAATGCTCTATTACTTGAACAAAAAAACAAAAATAACAAACTATTGACATAAAAGTCTGATATAAGTATATAATTGATGTAATAGAATTTGAAGTCTCAATATGATATTAACTTAACATAACATTTATGGGTTCAGATATAGTCTAAATTGATTCAACTCAATTTCAAGCTAAATAACTTGATATATTAGTCAAGAAATTTAACTTAACAATCACTTGAGTTGGTAGTGTAGCGGTTCAGTCAAATACTTTTTGAAAAAAATCACTGATATATTAGAAGTTGTTGCAGTTTAATTTTATAGTAGAATTAGATCGATATATCATGTATGGATCACCATTCTAAAAAAAAAAAGTAATCAACCAAACAGGTTTACTTGTCGGCCCTTTTTTTAATGATTTTTAGAAGGTATTTAATGTTTAAACCCAACTAATTAGCTATTTTATGTTAAAATATGTAAGTATAAAGATAATAACAGTTGGAATCCGTATTATAAGTGTGGTCATTTTGTCATATGCAGATTTTTTATGGTAGTAGCACACAAACAAATTTAATAATTTTCATGCCAAATGAGTGTATGCATATTAACTAGAGGTGTTCAAAAAATCCGATATCCGAAAATATCCGAAATCCGATCCGTATCCAAATCCGAATAAACCGATCCGAATTCTTATTCGGATATTCGGATCGGATCTCATCCGAATCCGAATTCCTTATTCGGATTTCAGATCGGATTTTATAATTTTTTTATTCGGATTGTTCGGATTATTCGGATATCCGATTAATCCGAATAAGAATTCAACTATGTTTTTAGCCTAATACTCATTAGTCAACTACCTATTATATTTTTAACTCAATATTAAAGAATATTAACACATTTTAGTCATCTAATCCTAAATAATTATACAATAATCGATTGTTCTTCTAAATTAGAGATTATAATCTTCGGGTTTTATATAATTAGCTATTAAGTTTTAATTTGGGTTCACATCAAATTTGTATTTTCATATTTTATATCTTTTGTTATGATTTTAAACTTATAAAATGTTAAGAATAAAAAATTAGCAAAAAAAATTAAGAATAAAAAAATTAAAAAATTTTGTTATTTAGTTTATTCGGATTATTCGTATATATTCGGATTATTCGTATATATTCGGATTATTCGGATATATATCCGAATCTGATCTGAATTGAATTCGGATAGATTCGGATCGGATAGAGATATCCTTATTCGGATCGGATCGGATTTCGGATGGGGTCCCGAAATTTTCATATCCGAATAATCCGATCCGAATAATCCGAATAATCCGTTATCCGATCCGATGAACACCCCTAATGTTAACACATGAATACTCAAGTTGTTTTGTGTTTATGTGTAGCACAATTTTGATATTCGTGTCTAAATTTTTTATATTCGATCTATCAGCCCATAAACGCCGTCAGTTTTTATCAATCTAATATAACTTTGTTTCCTAGATCTAATATAGCTTTGTTTCCGGTTTCTACCACCGATTCATAATAAATAAATAAAAATCCTGATATCGCAAAATATGCTTCAATTTCCAATATAGCATCAACCATTTAATGTAGGGTAAGCTTTGTTTACAGTGTTTCTAATTATGGCATAATTTGTCTCACGAGGGGGCAACATGAGTGTGTTACACATTATGAAGGGTCTAGATAGCACCCAAAAAGAACACAAAGGACCTTTTTTTATAATTTAACTCACAAGACACATGAAACAGCCCGTACCTCATGTACTTTTAATATATCTATAATTATAACTCACAAGATGTCTTTATATATTTTTATTAACTCAAGTTGACTGCTATTTGCATTTAGTTTCCACTTTTCTAATTTTATTTGATATTTTCCATCTTCTAATAAAAAATAGACTCAAATGTTAACGTTTTTAATAAACAATCTATTTCAAAAAAAAAAAAAAAAATTATCATTTGCATCCTTGACGTTTGTTCATTTTAACCAGTTGCATCCCTGCGGTTTCAAAATTGTCATCCGGCCCCTGACGTTTCCTTTTTATTTCCATTTGAGTCCAACATATTGACGACGTTAGATTTTTCCGTTAGTTTTTGCGAAATGACAAAAATACCCTTATTTATTAAACAAAATTCCCCCATCCACACCCCCACCCCTTTTATACTCTATCTTCTTCCTCTTATCCCTCTTCATGTCCACTACCACTGCCATCGCAACCACCTCCTTCGTCGCACCACCGCCGTCGTCGCCGCACCACCTCCGCCGTCGCCGCACCACCAACGCCACCTCCACGACCAGAAGAACCACCACCTCTCCTATCTCTTCTCTTCTCTTCTTTTCTCTGTGTGTGTGTGTGTGTGTGTGATCGGTAAACTACAACCACCAAGATGTGAAATTGTTGTTCTAGAGAACCAGATCTAGTGTTGGAAGGGTGAAACACGGTGGCGGCCAAGGGTGTTTTAGGGGCTGCGATGGCGGTGATAGGGTGGCTACGGTGGTGGGGATGGGGGCCGTGGCGGTAGTGATGGGGCTGCGATGGTAGTGATGGGGCTGCGGTGGTGGTGATAGTGGCTGCGATGGTAGTGATGGGCGGCTTCGGTGGTGGTGGTGATAGGGGTTGCGATGGTGGTGATGGGTGGCTGTAGTGGTGGTGATGGGTGGCTACGGTGGTGGTGATTGGGGGCTGTGGCGGTAGAGGTGATCAAAAAACCGGTTCGAGAACCGGTTTCAACAAAAAAACCGAAACCGGTTTTTTGCCCAAACCGGTTTGGGCCAAACCGGTTCCAACCCGACCCAAACCGGCGGTTTGGAATAGGTTTGGCTATTTCCTCGTGCAAACCGGTTCCTAAACTAGTCCTGTTTTAAACCGATATTAAAACCGGTTTATAAACCGGTTCTTAACCCGGTTCACAAACCGGTTCCCAAACCGGTTCTCAAACCGGTTACCAAACCACAAACGATTGAAATGTCGATTTGCTTGAAGGATTTTTTGGATGCCGCGGAAAGAGTACAAGACAAATGCTCACTTGAAAGAGAATTGGAATACGAAGCAGAATTATACGAGGACGAGGTCGAGAGCGGATTGACACCCGGAATGGCAGATGATGAAGCGGCTTTTGATGAGTACCTTCGTAACAGCTACGGTTCTGGTGGCGAAGAATAAACGTACAAGTATACAACGAACGAACGGAGAACGACCAGTCGTTGTTTAGTTTTTGTAAAACTATTATTTAATCTTCAATGTTGTTTAAATTGTTTTGTTTTTATATCATATATCTCACTTTTATTATATTTCTCACTTTCATTATATAATAATTTAACTATTTAAAAATAAAATAATAATATTATTATATTAATAACAAAATTAATAACAATAATAATCAGTTAATATGAATATAATTATATAAATAACAACATTAATAAAAAAAATTTCAATTAATATAAATATAATTATATATTTTAACAAAAAATTTAAATTTTTTTTAAATTTGCTTTTAATTTATTTATATAAATATTATATATAAATAACCAAAAATTTTCTTTAAATTTTTTTATCATGGAATAATTAAAAAAAATAAAAAAAATAAACCGAACCGGTTTGGGCCCGAACCGGTTTCTAAACCGGTCCAAATCGGTTTGGCCGATTTGAAATTTCGGGGGAAGAAACCGGTTTGTAACCCGAACCGGTTTGGGTCCAAACCGGTTTTGACCAAACCGGTTCCGGTTTGGAACCCAAACCGGTTTGGCAAAAAAACCGATTTGTACACCACTATGTGGCGGTAGTGATGGGGCTGCAGTGGTAGTGATGGGGCTGCTATGGTGGTGATAGTGGTTGCGGTAGTGGTGATGGGCACTACGGTTGTGGTGATGGGGACTACTTTGGTGGTGATGGGTGGCTGTTATGGTTTGAAAGTGGTGATGGGTGGCTGTTATGGTGTGAAAGTGGTGATTGTGGTTGTGATGGTGGTGATGGGGGTGGTTGTGGTGGTGGTGATTTGAAGAAAATGATGTTGATTGATGGGACCCACAAGGTTTTTTTATGTTTTTATTTAATTTTAAGGGTAGTTTCATCTTTTTAATATTAATTTTAACAGAAACATTAACAGTGTTAATAATTTGAACTCAAATGGAGATAAAAATGAAACGTATAGACTCAAATGAAGATAACGTGAAACGTCAGGGGCCGGATGGCAATTTTGAAACCGCAGGGATGCAACTGGTTAAAATAAACAAACGTCAGGGATGCAAATGGTAATTTACTCAAAAAAAAAAAAAAAAAACTGGACTTATATATATCTCCTTATATAATAATTTATAAATTTATACATGTGAGTTTTCTGTCGCTCTCTCCTATTGAATGATAAAACAATTATGTATATAATTCGTACAACTATTTTCTTATTTATTATTGTATTCTTATAATAAATAATGAATGTATGTTTTAAAAATTAAAAATAAAAATTAATTTGATTTTTCAAATTCTTGACTTTATATTTCTAACTTATCAAAATAAACTATATTTGATAGTGCTGTAATAACATAATCTTTTTGTTCTATTCATAGAGTGTACGTAATTTGGGTTATTAAATTTTAATAATTCTAATTTTTATTTGTTTGTAGAGATTAATTTTAATTTAAAAAAGATAAAATAATAATATAATACTAAAACAAAAGCTTAAAAAAAATTCAATTAAATGCATGAGTTTTGTTCAATAAAAAGCAAAATTAATAGTTTTAACAGATTGATTTTACTCAATTAAATACATGTTACCAAAGATGACATAAAAGTTTAGAAACAGATAGAGAAACCAAAATAAAAAAGCATAATGTGTTGGTTGCTAATTTCATACGGCATAGTTTGAAACATGTATTCAAGCTGAAATCACCATTAAAAATCACCTTAACAAATTTTATGATCACATTCGAAAACCATTTGACGTTGCAAACCACAAAAAAAAAAAAAAAAAAAAAAAAAAAAAAAAAAATCCCGGATCTCTACTAAAAAAACCTAAACTATTTCAACGACCGAATTCATTTTTTGAAAAATATATCAGTGACCGAACTTGGCAAAAATCCGTCTATAATTCTTATAAACGTACAGCGGAAAAAGTCCTTGGTGCACCATTTGATTCGAGTGTGAATTTGAATTTAGTTTCTATGGAGTTTTAATGTCTTGTGGGTACCATTATATTTGGAAAAGAAATACGTACGAAATGTACAAAGATGATAGAGTAGTTTTTCTACAAATGAAAATTTCAAAGACTATTTTTCTTGAATGGGATATCTATGAAAGTGAACACTTGTGACCAAAACAAAAGGAGAAGAATAATAACAAGAAAAAATAAGTTTTCTCACAAAATGGAGTTATGGAATTTGTGTTAAAAAATTGTTGGTAAGGCTTTATTCATTCAGGATATATAAACTTTGAAAATACATTAATAAAATATACATTATTAAAAAGAATGTAGTATTAGCTTTTAATCTTTCGTTTTCATTTGAGGTTAAGGCTTGACGGTACTATTAGAGTACTCGCAGTGAATTTTCTTTAAAAATATGTGAATGCGTTTATTATATTATAAGAAATAGTTTTAATTATGAGTGGATGAAGAGAAAATGTTATTCTTCATCGGTGTATTTGAGGAAAAATTGTTTAATATTTATAAATATTTTAATATTTTTAAAAATGATTGTTAGTAGAGTAGAGAGAAAAAAAGTAATAATAAAGGTATAAAAATATTATTTAATTGAAAAGAAAAAAATTTTTTAATGTAATTATATGAATATAAATAAAAAATACACCATGAATGCTCTAATCAATCAAATTATTGTGTCATTTCATAATTTTGATTTGAGAGAGGCAAAACACGCCCCATTATCTTTTTTTCGTTTAATTTCCAACGTATCTTATGAAAATATCAAATTGAATTTTTTTTTTTTTTGATGTGAAAAGGAATGAAAAAGTACATTTAACTTTACCGTTTCAATTAACATTTTATTTGCCGTACAATTTTGTGACCAACTGATGACTTATCTTAAAAATGCAAAGCCATTTGCCTTTTTCTCTTTCTCTTTTGCTTTTAATAAAGCGTGTCTTATTATATATATATATATATATTAGGTTATATACTCGTGTATTATACGGGTTGAATAACAAAAATATTAAATATTTATTGATGATTAGTAAGAATTGTAAAACGTTATTTTAATATAACATATGATTAGATTTACGTATGGTTAAGTATTTTGATTTTTTTATTATTTTTAAAACTTTTGTTTTAAAAAATTGCTTTGAAATTTTTTTATTATTTTATCAGTATTTTGTTGTTTAAAAACTCCGGGTTTGCTTTAAATAAATGTTCTTTTATAAAACTTTTATTTTATAAAAAGATTGAATTTAAATATTTCATAATTTAAAAAGCTTCATTTTTTTAGAAAATCATAGTTTTAGAAAATTTTATTTTTGAAAAAATATTATTTTTTAATCAAAATACTTAGTTTTTATTTAATAAAAAAATATTTTAAAAATTATTAATTCAAGGATTTGAATTTATAATAGAGAGAGAAAGAGAAATATTTGAAAATTAGTTACTTGACTTTTAAAAAATAATTGGGGGAAGTATTGTGGGAGTGCCATGTGTCCCACATTGTAAAAGATTATTAGTATAGATATATTAAATGTATATGTCGGTTGCTACAATAAGTTTGTTTTATATTTTATTTGATTTTCAAGTTATTAAATATATATTATAAATGCACACATAATATATAGTAAGGTCATAGAGCAACGGTTCGTGAGCCTAATATTCACTCAACTCACTTGAGTTCGAAACCCAGGTTTAGTTCGCATTCTTTTTTTTTTTTTTTTTTTTTTTTTTTTTTTTTTTGTTTTGTTTTTGACATGAGCCTTTATTAAAACCCACTCAAATATATATATATATATATATATATATATATATATATATATATATATATATATTTATAGCACTCATATTAGTTTGCCTTTTTAACCTATAGTCCATGAATATTTTACTAATTAATTTTGTAAAGTTTAAAATACTTATAATTTAGTTTCTTACCCATCAACTTTTAGATTATTCTTTTAACAATTATCTAATACTTATAATTTATTAAAAAACAATTGATACAAACTCTTTGTCTTTTTCTTTTTCTCTTATAGTTTTAAAATTTAATATTTATAAAAGTTTAAATGTATTGTTATGGCGTGGTTATTTTAAGATTTAATGTAAACATCCTTTAATAAGAAGTTGTACATAATAATACAAGTCACGAAGCACACACATACAAGTCATCAAAGCTGATCATGAGCTTTTTTTTCAATATTTCGACGTGACTTTTGTGGCTGGATGATTACTAATTTCCAAGTCATTGAAATCAAGTCTTACGAATTTCAACAGGTTCCCTGCATCGCGGGGGTTTTTTCTCTCGTTATATTTAAATAGCAAATGCTAACAAGCATTTGGATCTCTTATAGTCAACCTTTAACGTTTTGTTTCCTCGTATGGCACATCAGTTTTCTTGTTTTTTTCTTTTTTTTTTTTTTGGTGTTTTTTTCTCTTTTTACATGGTGTTGTCCAAATTTTTTCTCATTTTCTCATTTCCCCCTTCTTTAAGAAAAAAAGGTTGAAAGGTGGGTGGTAGTACTGGTGGATCTCAATAAAAATTCACTGGGATGCAGCATCTCGGAACCAGGGCCACGCTGTTCCCAATTGGCCCTTGTTTTTCCTAGGATTCCCCCAGCTTCTCCTCGTCACCGTTCCATCCTCCCTTAAAACAGTGTCTTCACTATTTACATATATAATTTTAAAGTAACAATATAGTTTACTTAACTACATATAGCTAGATAAAGTGTTTAAACAAACTTCTTTTATATCTTCTTTAAAATACATATACGTTATAGCATATAGATAAGCAATTTTATTAGATAATCTCAAATATTTTCTCTCTATATCCGTATATCGAGTGTTTTTATCTAAAACAATTAAATACTTTCTTAACAAAGAGATTAAATCAAAGAAGTTAAATACCCCAACACGCTAATGAAATTAGAAGTTTTAACTACATTTCACATAGGTCACACTGATATGAATCTTTTCACATTTGTTTACTTTATATTAGGTTAAACAATGAGTATTAGTAACAACAATGCCCTACATTATCCAAAGAATATGGGTTCGAACCGTAACTTTATACATCTACAAAGATTAGTCTCTTTAATTCTTATTTTCTTTAAGTTAATCTTAAACTAATGAGATGACATTTTATTTCTTTATTATAGAATTAATCACACAAATCTTGGTGGGTTTTTCACGAGTCAAACCCACATGGCCACCATGTGATGTTTCAAAAAGTGTGTTTTCGCTTCATGTTCCTTTAATTTCACATTATTAAAAAAAATCAAATAAGTATTTATTACCGTTATCCATTTATTAAAAATATATTACTATATTTTAATATTTTAATTCTGGAATGTCCTTAAAATCTACAACACTTAATGACTGAAGATGTCAATCAATTACGTTTCCTTTAATTACACCATTTTTCTACCATATATTTTTTTTATTATACCAATTTCATAATTTTTTTCGTATCTTAATTATATAACTTCTTAAAATATTTGTAATTACAAAATCAATTACGTCACTAAATTTTATATTACCCGCATCTCAAATGAGAATTAAACTTAGATATAAACCATGATACTAGTTGTCAAATTCCATTTGGCATTCTTAAAAACTACTTAAATAATTTGATAAACTTAATATTATTAATTTGATGAGGGTGGAATTTGAACAATTATTAATGTTGTCGTTCATTAACCTTAAGCTCATGTATTCAAGTTATAGAAAACAATCTTCTACACAAACTATAGGATAAAACTACATACATTAGATCGTGAAGCGATCTAGCCCTTCCCGTACCTCTCCTCAAAGCTGAAACTAAATCAAACATCAGGTGCCTTTTTTAATTGTATTTAATTGATAACATATAAATTTATATAAGTATTTAGTATATAAAAATTAATGTGACCTCTTCTCCAAAAATAGGTTTAACACACGACAAAATTCAAAATGGGCGAGACTTCTCATTGATATACTTTAAAGGTTTAAGAGTTTGTCAAAGCAGTCATTGGTCTTGACAACTTGAACCAAAAATCAAGGATACGATACACACCTTCATAGGTCGCATACCATAAAAAATAAATAAATAAAAACAACCAAAGAACAATCTAAAGGTACATTTTACAATACTTTGATACTAATCCCATATGCATGTGTCTAATTCGACAGTTGGGACTTAATCCTAAAGTCAAGGTTCATTTTTAACCCGCGATATCTATATTTTTTCTTAAGACAAGTCTCTTATAATTTAGTTATTAGTTGATATTAACAGCAATATAATCCAAAGCATCATCAACATGCATAGTTATGGACAAAAATGCCTACCTATTTATACCACATGCCCAAGAGAAGATATGGCATCCACCATACAACCGTCCCAAATCCTTTTAGGGGCCCTTCATCCTGAGCTACTTATTTGTTGCTTTATCATAAGAAGAATGAATGGTTATAACATACATGGGATGTCTCCATCTTTATACTTACCATTTGTAGTGGAATGAAGAATGACACAACAAACAACTACAAAATAACAAAAAACAAAAAGTATTAGCAATATTTTATAATTTTTTCATATTTAAAAAGTTCACAATATCCACAATTCTATCAAGCTAAGAATTCAATGAACATAAAAAGTTTAAATGCATATTACTCAAGGGATTCTTATGCATCCAATTTGAAAAGAAACTAACTTGGGTTGAAATGACTAAAAGGCTGTTTGATTTGCTTTTGACCCGGTCAAAATATCTGATCCACTGACCCAGTCAGACATTTTGGCCGGTCAACGTGTTTGATTTTCACTTTTTCGCTTCTGATCCGGTCCGACACCACTGACCCATGCATATTTTTCATCTTACCCGGTCAGTTTTGACTTTTGAAACAACCCCTTACCCGGTCACCACCTTCTGACCGAGTAAGGGATTTCCAACATCCCCTAAGTTTTTAGTCTAGCGGCGTGGATGATACATAGATCATTAGAAAAAAGTCATCGTATTAGTCTTTTATGCGAGAGTATGTCGACATATGCAGGAAAAATAACCAACTTAGGGGCTGTTTGATGCAGCTGACTCAGTAATATCTGACTGAGTCAGAAGCTGACCCAGTTAGCAATTCTGACTGAGTCTGCATCTGACTGAAACTTGGCTGTTTGATAGTATCTGACTGCTGAATGATAAAATCCCAAAATCGCATTTTCAAATCCCCAATTGTATTCTTGAACTTTCTTCAAATCCCCAAACTTACCACTCCAACATCACCAAACTCACCACCACCAGCTGCTGTCGCCGACGGGTGGAGGTTTGGCCGGGGGGGTTTGGTTGAGGGGCAGCGAACCTTTTCCAGGTCAGCATGTTTTGATTTAGGGTCTGGGTCAGCACCCACGGACCCGGTCAGAACACAACACAGCCATATCAAACATGCTGACCGGCTGACCAGTCAGCCGGGTCAGCCAAAATCAAACAACCCCTTAATCGGACAAACACATTCAATATCATCTTCTTATCTTCTCCTACTTTGATAAAGTCTTCTTGCTAGTTTTTTCTTCGATAATCATGTAGAAACGTACAAAGATGGTTGACACTTTGGAGGGTCCACTAGTCCTGCGAAATTGCCTACGGATTCTCATCAAGTAAATAAATTTCAATTAAAGATTTATTATAGCATCCGTACTAACATATTTAGAAAAGGTTGAGCTCAACGTACTACTACAACATTTTTATTTATTGCGCATTTCTCTCTTCTGTTTTCTGATCACTAATATTCTTCCATTTATTAAAAAAAAATGATTCCCTTGATTTGAAGTTTTTAGAGGGGTTTAGATGAAAATTCAAGCAGATATGTTTAGTCATCTCTATCATACAAATTTCTCAATCGAGTCGCTATGGCTTCCTTCATTGTTCCTAAGCATTCATCGCCACACTTACTAAAACGCCTAGAGTAAGGGGAAAAAACCCTCAACTTACTAATATGGAAACTAACAAACACTCCAAGGATGATAACAACAACTAAGGTGTAAGCAAGTCTAAGTAGCTCTTAAGCTACTCGAAATTAGCTCGTCAAAAGCGGGAATCGAGTCAAACTTAAACGAGTTCAAACCTAAATTGAATTTCATCTAGTAAATGAGTCAAGCCTGAACTTCATATACTTAATTTGATTAGACTCACCTTAGCCTAGATCTAACTTAGTATGGTTACAATATATATACTTTTTCTAAAACAAAATGTTTTTAATTTCTGTACAATACTAAAGCATGAATTCTTCAGTTCACATGTTTACATGTGCTATAAGGTCATGTTATATTAATTAATAAACTACTTAAATTCAACCTTAAGTTTTAATGAAAGGGTACACGACTTTTAACATAATTTAATTTAATTATGTATTTGGCTTGTTTTCACACATTGATGAAAAGATATTTGAAACAAACTAACCCAAAGGTCAAGTTGGGTTTGCCGGTGAGACAGCCGCTAATTACCGTTGACCAGCTGCATGGGCCCCAACACGACCTTTCAAATAGGGGCTCACCCTATCCACACTCACACCGCAACCTTAATTGTTATAAAAACTAAAATATATAAAAGCTTATTTGTTATAAAAAAATATTATAACAAAAGAAAATTTAAAAACATAATAGCTAGAGCATCGCCGTACACGATCGTAGTCCCTTCTCGATCTGGTTCTCGGTTCTCGTTAGAGAGTATGAATTATAAAGAGCTCATCGACAATCTTGTTTTTAAGAATGTTAGGATAGATTCACTATTTATTTGATTGTGAGATAAAGTTATTTGTTGCGTTAATTTTGTTTTGTTTATTTTTCATACAACTATCGTAGTACTAATGAATTTTTTTGTATATATGAGACAAGTTAAATTGTTGTATTAATTTTAAAAGGTTATTTTTATTACAGCAAACAAACTGAACGTTCAACGAACAATTTGTGATTCGTTCGACGGAAAGTTCGTTTGTGTAAGTTCGTTTAGTAAATAAATAAACACGGACAAGAAAATTTTGTTCGTTTTGTTAAATTAATAAGCGTGAATAGAGGTTTTATTCGTTCATTTATGTTTGTGATTTTCAGTAATGTGTTCATTTATATTTGTTCGTTTATGTCCGTGTATGACCGTTTAAGTCTGTGTATGTTTGTTCGCATATGTTAATTCAAAGGTTTTTATATTTTATATTTTTTTTTTGTTGGTTTGAGTCTAAAAAATTTGATACCCTAGTTATACTATGTGTCTATGTCATCATTGTTATTATTTTTGTGGATTTTACATAATGTTTGTAATGAAAAATGTAAATTTTATTCTAAAATAATTATATATTCGTTTGTATTTGTTTATGTTCATGAGCGTTTGTTTATGTTCATGAACGTTTGTTTGTGTTTATTTATGTTCATATATATTTGTTTGTCTTCATTTGTGTTCAGTAAATATTCGTACACAATTCATGAAATATGTTCATTTTCTTAATAAATAAACATGAACAAAAATCTCGTTCGGTAAGTATTTATGAACAAGTTTATATCCTTAATGAACGAACAAGAACAAGACTCTTTTTGTATTCGCTCTGTTCATTTGTAGCCCTTATTTATATTTACTTGTCGCATATGACCTGCTAAATCTACAGATCAGCCAGATAGTTTGCCCCTTCCTTTATATGGACCATCCATGTAGGCGGGCTTTCACATCAGGAACCCTCGAAATCTGTCGCCTTTCTCCTCGAACTTAACGCCTTGTCACACCCGGTGAAAGTGAAAAACCTTTCACTACGGATGTTAAAACACAACACTATCAAAATAATTAATTTAATTTCTTTAACTAAAGTATTCAAAGTATATCTATCACTAAACATTCAATACTTTTCGAAAGTATATAATATTAAAAATTAAAAATAAGCCATTAAAATTGCAACCTAACTCCTTTCAAACACGTTATCACATACGTACAGATTAATCCTTCGACAATTCGTCGATAGAGGTTGGTACTGATAATTTCCAAGATATTAACACAAATAATTACAACAATATATAATTACAAAGACTCCTATGATTGAGGAGAGGAATTCTATCAAAAAATAAGAAGGTTGACTAACCAAAAATACATATAACAGAAGCTTAATTAACAGTAGTCTATTAGTTACTGACGGAACTCTTTAGGAAAGGTTATTCTGACGGAATCCATCACTGACGAAATCCATCAGTCCCACTTGATTGAGGTTGGTACTGATAATTTCCAAGATATTAACACAAATAATTACAACAATATATAATTACAAAGACTCCTATGATTGAGGAGAGGAATTCTATCAAAAAATAAGAAGGTTGACTAACCAAAAATACATATAACAGAAGCTTAATTAACAGTAGTCTATTAGTTACTGACGGAACTCTTTAGGAAAGGTTATTCTGACGGAATCCATCACTGACGAAATCCATCAGTCCCACTTGTGACCAAAAAAAAAAAAAATAGGTTTTAAGTTGGGTCAGGAGTTTTTCTCACCTAAGATAAATTTCCTCTTGCAGGTGATCTCGGGTTCTTTACTCAAGTAATAAAAATGATCGGGTGGGTCGGTGACTCGTCACTGATCCTTTAGTTGTTCAAGAAAGGGAAAAAAAACAAATAGTCTTCACTTGTAACCCATCAAAATCCGTTTTTTTATCCCATTTAATTGTTCAAGATATTTAGTGTTCTCAAAAATATCAGCAAGGTTTGAACCAGACCACAATTAGGTCTCCATCTTCTCAATCAGCAACTAACCAAACGACTAAGATAACGCCCAATTTAGCAATAGACTAGCGAAAACAAATACCAAATGCTACTGAAAATAGATATCAATAAAGAATTGAAGAAAATGGATAATGCGACCAACGAATCTCTTTATTACTAAAGAAGATGTCGAAAGAGGTGTTGTGAATCTAAAGCATATAATAGATCATACTTACGGCTCAAAACATATGAGTGGGACATTTGTAAGTATTCGATTGTTTACATTTAGAAAGCAAAATGACCAAAATCCAAAGACTGTCTTGTAAAAATCGTGACCAGAAGATTAAATCCGTAATTTGAGCCAAAGCAGAAGTCAAAATGTAATTTTCTTTTAAATAAAATATAATGACTAATCACGTTGGGATCGAGTGGACCATTTCTTAGCATATATGGTACGGTGCCTAAATTTTCTATATCTTATTTATGATCACCAACGACTTTTATTGCTGAAATTCCTAATTGTTCAAACATGGAATGTAAATAGATTTTAGTTATTTATTCTTAAACGGCAAGGCGAAATAATATATAAAACAAAAGGGAATCTAAAGGAAAATACACCAACAAACACCAAAGGCAAAAGCTACAAATTATAAATGCATTAAAAGATAACAAAATTGAAACGACACCATGAATCTCAACATGTAACCTTGATCTTTGACTGATTCGTAATCCAAAAGAAGGAGAGCTTCTTAATCTTAGAAAATAGATTTAGTACCGTTGGGGAAAAAAAATAGATTAACATATATAATTATTTAATTTCATTAATGATTATTGTAAACCGTAGACATGTTCAATCATTTATACGCCACTCAGAATCTCAATATTCCAAAAAGAGACTAGTGTAACTTTGTACACATTTTGTCTCCATATGGTCTGTCTTTGGATGACATTAATTAAGTATATAACTTCAAAAGAAATAAGAAGAGATAAAAGTAATCAAGATTATTTGAAAATAAATGTAAGTTGAAAATTGGAAATGAGATTTAAAAGTTACTTTAAATTTATATGGGAATAAAGATGCTCCTTTTTATTTTATGTAAATAATGTACTATAATAATTTTCACACAATATACTATTAATAATATGAAACATATCAAAAAAGGTTAGTGACTTCGAATCAACATCTTCAATTATATCTTCGGCACACTATGGGTTGTAAGAACTGAACAAATCTAAATGTGGGTTCGTTGAGGATTCCTGCTTGACACGAATCTCTTTTAACAGATTTGATATTACACTAAGACGATGTGTTTGTATTCTAAGATACAAGAGTTGGAGGAGTAATTGTACCATCGGAGATGAATTTGCGAGTTTGAAATTGCACCTGCCTTTTCTTTTTGATTGTTTGTGGACAAGTCAATAAACAATAGTCCTTAGTCTCTTGAAATAGAACAACACAGTGCGCCTCTTTATTTTTATTTTTTTCGTAACAATATTTTAATCACTCATGTCTTATTTTTATGTCTAGTTTCTTGTCCCTCCATAAACTATAACAATAGACTATTGCTTAGTGTATGATTGTAATCAGCCAAAACTGTTCAACGTTTTATTCGTAACACATAAGTCTCTAGAATGACTCAAAGCACCTACGTAAAGCATATTGACTTCATACTAATAAACAAGCCTATCTGGCCTCCATCCACCCACCCACCCATCTATGCGCCAACAGAAGAGCGTCTTCTCTTAGCCGCTCTTCTCTTAGCTTTCTTCCTCCCACGCCCCCCGCCGTCTAGCCCACACTAGAGGGAAAGAAAAATGGAGAGAGAAAGAGCAGATGGATTCTATCCCCTATATCGAACACTCATTCCTATCTATTCACATAAAGATCTTCATCAAATACCGGACTTCTTAATAACTTTTACTAATTCTATCATTTAAAGTTTCATATAAAACTCATTATTTTAAGCATTGATATCTCTTTTATTCTGTCTTCATGTTAGATACATCTTATGTTGTTATGACTATTTTATAAAGAATAACACAAATCTATACAATAATTAGTTATCTAACTCTCATGTATCTAAAATTATTTGTGTTAAAAATTAGAGAAAAAATTTCCCCTTAATCTTTTTCAACATAAATAATAGGAAGGATAAAGGAAGAGGAGTGTGAGGGAGGAACACAGAAGAAGAAGAAGGCGTATGTGAGAAAGTTGAGACTTTTTTTTTCCCTTAAAATCAACCTATTAGCCTGACTTTTTACATTTTTATTTTTTGAATTTTGTTAAAACTACATTTTAAAACAAACGTAGGAGTTTGGACGTTATTTTCTTGCTCATTGTTCATACTTAAACCTAAAATGTAGTGTAAATATCACAATACAATAATATGAAAGGACTGAAAAATTAATGAGTGAAAGGATGTTTAAAGATGGTGTTTCTAGGACAAACATCTAAGGAATGATCATCCATGTCAAACACCAACGTAAAACTTCTAACGCTGGTGGATATGCCTTCGGGATGGAACTCAGGACAGTATATGTGGCAGTATCATGGCTCAACGGTGTTAGGGGAACACATCTCCACCCACGCGGTACTGCCTAAAATATAGGAACATTAGGGTATTTGTGTTGATCGGTGAAGATGCCGAATGGAGATAAAGAGGAAACAAGCAAGAGGTGCATTGAGACTTGATGTGACACTAGGAACATTGCCCCCGGCCTTCACGATCTTGATATCAAGTGCACACCCACAAGCCTAAGAGGAGAGGGAGTCATCATGGGTTCCTCAGCTTTTTAGGTTGTCACATCAGTATCACATTAGTTTTTTTTAATTTCTCCAGTTTTTCTTCGTTTTACATAGTGTAGTCCCATTTTTCCTCTCATTTTATATGTGTGTTGTGAGGGTGGTACAGTACAATTTCCAACCCACAAAATCATCCGAAGAAGCACGGATCAGGGATTAAAAATAGAAGCCGAGACCAGGGGTGGTGTTGCCGCCCGGGACGGGAAGTACCCCACATTTTTGCGTTTGCGACTCCGTGTAGCATGAGAAATTTGCCTTGGATTAATACTTTCGGGGTCCCACTCAAGAAACTAGCAAAGGTGTGAGAAACTTCCACAGATTCAGAATACACTTAGGATATTTATATAATCATATTTATTGTCTATAAACTTATGCTTTTACATACTATATTCTTATTGAAGTAGTTAATGTGTCATCTATAGTTAATAAATTGTTTGGTCTTTTATTTCTTTTCACGTGTCGTCATCTTGTTATTAAAATAACAGTTTATTAAAATTTAACATGAAAAAAAATTTGAATAATTATTTATATAAAATTGGTTCAAGTTTCTTTTATGATGAAATAAGGAAACGTTGAATAGTTACATTAACTTAACATAGTAACTTGGTGATCGAAATGAATTTGGCCCAATCATATCAAGGTATGCTAGATTGGTGTTATTTTTATGAGGTAAGAGATTTAAATCCTATGAGATTTAGAAGTAAGCTTAAAGTGAAATTATTTAGTTGGAATTATCTAAAAACATAACAAAATTCAGCTTATAGTATATTTGGAGTCATGTTAATTTTTTACGGACCTGATAAGTGGTAAATTTTTTACAGACGTGATAAGTGGTATGCAATTCACAAACATTTAAAGTTATGTAGGGTTATGTTGTTTTTTTACTTATTTCACTCCTTTTAAGTTATCATATTTATAAAATGTTACCAACAAAATTGATTCCTTAAATTTGAAATTTCAAGGAAAAATTATTTTTAAAATTGAAGGAAAGAAAGTACTTGATCTAGCCTCTCTACTTGTATAACATAAATGTTTCCCAAAAGTATGAAACTCTAGGCAATGGGTGATGAAGTTATTTTTTTTTTTATTAATGTACTCACACACTCATTAAATTTACTTCTAAATTTACATCATTTATTCACATAATACCCAAACTTTTAAGCATATGACATTATTCTAACATGTTTTTTCATGAAGCTATATGTCTTTTGGTGACGAAAGTTACTTGTTTATAGCATTATTGTAGTTGACCTTTATGATGATCGCACGTATATGGCCTTTCCTTGTTTGCTTTGCCAATTGACACGTAATATACACTTATTTAATTTATCAGTAAAATATACAAAATAATTGACAACAATAGAGCGTGCAATATAAAATTAAGATTCTTTATGAATCATGTTGTCTTAAAAAAACAAATAGATATTTTTAAAGTAAAATTACATCACTTTTTAGGCCTCATATGATCTCAACTTGAAACAAACTCAATGTGTAAGATGATATATCATTAATTACCTTTCTATGATATAGTTAAGTTAGGGGTATTTTATTTTATATATTGGTTGGATAATGTATCTATACTGCTTTTAAATGGTTTAACTCTCTTTCTCTTGTGAAATCTAAATTATTCGGTATTGATATGTCATGACATTGATATCAATATAAGTTATCTACATAGAAAATGCTACCTTGAGATTTTAAAAGAAGTGTCGCATTTATATTGTTTTGTGTATATGTATATATACGTGCATACCTTAGATGAAGGTATGAATATTGCCGATAATAACTTGAGAGGAAATCAAGCTTTGAAGAGATGAGCGAGGTGTGGAGGGGAAAAAAGAAATTATTTCTCGTCCTTTTAACTTTTAAAAACCTTGTTAATTAAAAAAAAAAGTGTTCATTAAAGCTCTATATGTATTTGTACTACACCTGGCAAAATGGGCGGGTTGGGTCGGGCGGGGTGTCGGGTCAGAACGGGTTCGGGTTAGGATGGATTCGGGTCAGGATGGGCCAATTTAAAAAACAGGTTACGGGTCAAGATGGGTACGGGTCAAGATGGGTGCGGGTCAGAATGGGTCCGTATTAAACAAATGAGAAAAAAACAGTGGGTTACGTGAGGATACTCGTTTGTAACCTTTGCAGTAGCCGGTAGGAGAAGGATGTGGACTATGGAGAAGACGGGTTTCGTGTATTTTTGAACATACGTAATAGCCCATCTTGACCCGTTTGATATTTTTTAAACCCATCTTGACCCATTAATTTTTTTCTTCACTTATAAAGTTACCCACCTTGACCCCTTGGTAATAGTTGCTTAACCCAACTTAACCCATTATTTTATATTTAATGTCCAAATCAACCCAAATTTACATATTTGAGTCAAAATTGTCGGGTCTAATTTGTACTTCTCTATTCATTCTTAGTTTTATGTGGAGTGCGCCAGTCTCGTCTAATAAAAAAATTATATACTCCATAATAAATTAAAAGGCTTGATGGACACATGTCACTCTTTGGTGTCTTCTCACTATTATTTTCTCACTTATTTCTTTTATTAAATGACAAGACACGTGTGACGTATCACTATTTGATGACTCATTAGTTTTATTTTTTCGTTTCTCTTTCTTATTAAGTAGTAATATTGAAAAACATAAGTTTTTAGATATTTACAAATTTTTGAATTCAAAGTTTGAAAATATCTTCAATTAAATTGTTAAATCTTTGTTATCATCAATCACACTGTTAAATCTTTTTGTAATATCTATAATTACTATTAATTATTTTTTTAATCCGTATAATATACGAGTTTTCTAACCTAGTTGCTAATACATAAAAATAGATTTAAAGTACTTTAAATCGCATTGCAAGTAAAACACATGCTATGTAATACTAGTGAGTAGTAAAATGGTATCAAAGTGTTGTGTTAAAATTTCTTTCAATTCCTATATAAACAAAAGTTATAAATATAAAAGCAACATTATAGGGCTTAAGTTAATCTTAAAAAAAAAAGATATCAACATAATAAATAATGGAATCATCTTGATTTTCACAAAAGGGTCAATACTAAGGAACGCATGCGGCGTTGCATGCAGCATGCATTCCCCCTTACCACTCTTTATGGAACAAGTTTAATAATAAAGCAACATAGGTTCGGTGTAGATTTGTTTGACTCACTACATATATAGCTACACTTGTTTTTTTAGCATGTAATTTAAGTATTCATTCGGCGTCCCAGTTGCTGATTATAAGGCTATGTGTTATATCATATAGAGTGTGACTATATAGATTATAGTGTTACTGAGGATGGTTAGTTTCTTTAATGTTTGGTTAATCATTGTCTTTAACTATTATTAGTGTGTAAAACTCACGTGATGTGAAGAAGGTATAAAATTTTGTAAGGCTCGTTTGCTAACCCTCTCTTATTGTGCTAACCAATTATTTAAGACCGAACCGGCTGGTTTTACCGGTTTAACCAGAAACTGTCGTTACCTCGGTTCAAGAACCAAAAAAAAATTATCTATCTAGTTTATGTTTAATGACATACAAAAAGACATTCACGTGAGACATAACTCCGTCTCTTTTAATTTTAGGCTAAGAGCTCCTTATATAGGATGCTTCTTTAGTTTTTCTACACAACTGATGACTGATGTGAGATAAGAAAATATTTTGTAGTTTTTATAATGACAAAATATGAATGTAATATATATTTAAAGATCAACACTTGTACAAAAGACAATAACATAGATTTTAAATGTCTTAAACTTTTAAAACTAGTATCAGAAAACCACACGTGTGGTGAGAGTATAAAAATTTGTTAGACTCGTTATCTTTGGCTAACCCTCTCTTATTGTGCTAAACATTAATTTAAAACCGCGACCAGACTGACTGGTTGAACCGGTTTAACCAGGAACCACCGGTACGCCCGGTTCAAAAACCAAAAATACTTGTTTCAATATGGTTTTATGTTTAATAGCATACAAAAAGACATGAGTATGAAACACGACTACTTATCTTTTAACTTTGGGCAAATAGCTCTTTATATAGGAAATGGGTATTAATTTGGTTTTTCTACACAAATATTGTAGGATAGAAATAGTTTCTATAGTTTTGGTTTACAGACATAATTGTAAATATAGTATAGATTTATAAATCAGCACTTTTATAAAATACAACAACATAGATCTTAAGTTACCAAATTACCATCACAATGCTTTATAAGATAATATAAGCGATCCTAAAAAACCAATAGTTAAATCAAATAAAATCATGAAAACCGTTGACATATTTTGTAACATCTTGCCCTTCATACCATCAATATTGTTCACTTTGCTCACGAGCAGCTCAAGGATTTGTTTTTGATTGCTCGGGTGAAAACTTCACAGGGAGGTTACCCATTCCTATATTGCTACCAACTGAGCACGCTTAACTGTGAAGTTCTTCTTTTATCCATAGCCAATGCGCCCAAAACGCATTGGTGATTTTAAAGACAGGACATTCCTTATGCACGAGTAATCTATCCTGTTCACGACCGATGTGAGATTTACCTAGGGTGTTACAATGATCCCCCTTCCCTTTGGACTCATTGTTCTCGATGAGGTTTGCCCCATCATCCCATCCATGGATGTGGAATTTGCCTAAGGTGTTTCTCTGAACACTCTTTGGGGACTCACCATCGTTGATGAGATTTATATTTAACCAATCATTGCCAAAATGTTCAAATTGCTCTTACATTAAGTGGTCAACTTTTGATGCTTTCTAAAATATTAGGTCTCCTTTATATTTATAAGAAAGTTACTTGAAAATGAACATAAGTTGACATAAAGCGAAAACTATGTAAAGAGAATAATCTCAAAGAAAAGTCAATATGTTATTGAATATTGTTCCTTTTATAGGGAAAAACTATTTTTGACGGGTACGGTCTGATTTTAAAATTCAAGATTATAGCTTGTGATTAAAATTAAGTGCATTAATAAACACATAGAATCAATAAATCAAAAGAGTAATGAACCATCAACTAGCTTTAGATGCAAATGTTTCTGGCCATTACTTATACACCTAGTGATTTCATACATTGTCAGGTTATGCTCTTTTTTAGTTAGGCATTTTTCTACTTAGTATGCTCTTGCCTAACTGTTTTGGGTATGAGTTTACTAATTCCTAGATCAGTTTCTTAATATAGACAAACTTATTTCAAGAAAAAGTATGACATGTTGATCGAGGACCTTTCATAGATCAACGTGTTGGGGTTTATTTAATTTTTTGGGATAATTACATATATTTATTTGTAAAACAGTTCAATTGCATATTTATTTAATTTAAAATTAAAATTACATATATGCCCTTCTATATTCTTTTTAATTGCATATTTACCCAATTTACAACCAAAATTGTATATATTCCCTTCCTTGATGAAAAAATTTTCAAATTTAGCCATTTTGATTTATTTTATTAAAAAAATATAGATTGAAAATGTTGCCCTTATCTTCATAAAAACTATAAAAAAAATTAATTTTTCATATGCACCCATTTTAGGTAGCCTTTTTTCCTTTTTATGTTCTTTTTGTCTTTTGTTTTTTAATCATGTTTAATAAATTATTTTTAGTTTCTTAAACTTTTTTTTACCTTTTAGCCTTTTTTAATAATTTTATTCGTTTATGGTGAGTGTAATCTTCTTTATCAACCTTTTGGAGTAACATTAACAAAATGCAATATAAATACCAGATTTTTAATTCGGTAGAGAACCAAAAAAAATCATTATAAAAGCGATCACAAACAAGCATGAGTAAAACTGTCATCAAATCATCTATTTTTATAAAAAGTCAAAATGGGTAAAAATAATTTCATTAAAGGTGAGGTTGTATAAAATTTTAGTTTTAAGTTGGTTAAATATGCAATAAAGTAGATTAAGTAAGAACATATGTAATTTTGGTTTTGAATTAGGTATATATGCAATTAACAAGGTTTATAAAGGTATATATGTAATTGCCTCAAATGTTTTTTTTGTCTTTTGTTTTCACTCTCCCCATAAACCAATACTTGAAAACACTTAATATTAACCTATTGCAAAGCACCATGCAAATCATATTATCTTTCTTCACCGTGATTTTTTCACTTGTTCTTACATAAGCTCGAGGACTAGTTTCTAATGATTCTGAAATTACATAAATTTGAATGTTTTAATCAAATCTGTGTTGTGATTATAATTTATTGGAAAATGTGCAAATTTGTATGGTGGAGAAGGTCCTTACTCACAAAATATATGGTGACATACTGACATATGTGCTTCACTATAATATATTTTACACTCTGCTGTTTTTTTTAAAACACCCAATAACATATGATATGCTATTATTTGGATAAAGTTTTCAAACTAATACTACAAAGTCTTGATAAAGTGAACTGATATATAGCTTCTGTATGTAACTACCACAAGTGGCAAGCTGTAAGAGGACCACATGGCAGCTCAGGATTGGCTAAAATAAGCAGTGAGCACAGAGGTCAGAGACTATGTTTTGACACCGTTTTGACTTTCGACAAAATGATCCCCTTAGCACATTTTAGAATAAACCTGTTTTGAAATTTAGCAAGTGAATCAATTTTGAAATAATTTTCACCTGAAACGATCCGTTTCAACTCAAACTCATTTTGATCAGAATCTGTTTTGACACTGGTATTGCCAGGCTCACGTACTTGTTACCACATAAGAACTATGATCGAAACAAGGGAACATGATGATTATTGTTTTAAAAATACATACTAAATTATCTTCATTTAAGTATTTGAAACCAAAAATATGTTGCAATTTTTATAAGTCTCCACTATATCTAACCCTGAATCCCTAACCCTAGCCTTTCGATCCATTGAGCCAGAACGACGGCAAAGTTTGTACAACAAACGAGCAGGCCCTAAATCAATGTCATTTCAAATCACCTCACAAGCGGTATGAGCAAGTACTCAGCATAGAACAACTGCAAAAACAACAATCAATAATGTTCTATTGAATATGAATAATTAAGTATTGAACACAAAATGTCCAAATGAAGTACTTTACAAAATGATCCAACGGTAAATAGGTCATCTTAGAGTTAGTTAAACTGTTAAACTGTTACCTGCCATATGAACATGTAAAATGAGGTTATTGCTGATTTGCTCTCCAGATCAGTTGACTTCGCACGACCCCACAGTATTAGACCAAGAATCACATGACCCGATATCTAGATCGATAAGAAAAATACATTTGCATCAGACAGAACTACCATGGTTGACTTTAAGTCGAAAAGATGACTCGAAACAAAATTTTAACTTATGGGTTTAAGGGAAGTTAAGAATAAGTGAATAACCAAATAAAAGTCCCACCATTGACTCCAAATAAGTCAACCAGACAATCTAGACGAATTTCAACACACGACTAAATGGCGTTGAGCGAAAATTTTGGATGGTTTGAATTGGCCAAAACAAATGCTACATATAGAACGGAAGTCTTGATAAGATTGGTAAAAAGATCCATATTAGATTTAAATTTTAGAACCGGTTGTTTTGACCTCTAAAGTCAAAAATCTGCATAGCTTTACTGTATAAAGAATGATAATCTATTACCGTTATGTATCTGCTCCAAAGGAAGGAAGATGACGCCCCAACTAAAATAGCAGCACCATAAGCCACTTCAAGTAATAAAATACAAATCCAGAACACCTGTAAATGGGTCAAAATATCACTTTCACATAATTGGTTGTGTTTTTAGATTTTCAGAAACCATATTATTAAGGTGTATGTGGTAGGTAAAACCGTAAAACTAACCCGCTTTTGACCCAAACGGACGGTAAATGACTGAATGCCGAATATCTTGTCTCCAACAATATCGGGTATGTCCTGTCAGTAACAAAGTTATTTGTATTTATCAGTATTACCTTGGTGAAAGTATCTGTTTATTAGTTATTAATGGCTTAAGGAGATTTACCTTGAACAATGCTATAACAACAGAGAAGAAACTCATAAATCCGGTTGCAAATATCACGGGTTTTGGGAACACAGCGACTCTTCCATACACAAAAGTCTAGAAATTTGATAAGTTAGTGATCAATGTAGTGTAAACGATTAGTCTATTACAACTAGCATAACTATCTTCTATTAATTTTACAAAACCTTAAGAAAAACAAGAACTATTTTTGTCACATGGAAGTTGCATGACATGGCACATGTTGCATGGAAGTGTTTAATTATTAATCAGACAGCCTAATTACCCAACAACAATGGCAAATTATGATGCTGTTAAAAACCAATATCACCATTTTTCACATTAATGCTATTTAGGGGTGGCAATTTCATCCGAAGTGTATGATTAACGTGTATAACTTCTTAAATGACTTTATGCAAGTATTTGGATGATAATAATAAGTGCAAAAGAGATAAATACCTGAATGTGTAGGTAAAATGCAAGTTGAACAATTACAGCTCTTACAGCTACAATACACATTGCTGCAACGAGAGCAAACCGCTTCCATCTCAGCATTGGTACCTAAAAATCAATACATGTCTTTCAAAGAAATGACAAATTTTGAAGGTATAAAGATAGATTTTGTGTCTAATATTAAGGGGAGGAAGGATCAGATAATAAATAACTTTATCCTTCATGTTATATCTGCTTCATATTAAGTAGTTAAATATGCATAGTGATTCATTAATTTGGAACAAAAAATAAAAATAAAAGGACAAAAAGGTCAAACCATATGCGCTACAAGAGAGAACTCACATTGATTGAATATGCAGTCCCAAGAAGAAAACTTATGAAAAGTGCCCAAAATAAAGGCCATGAACCAACAATCCATCCAAGCAAGAAACTCTGTAATTTTGAATAGTAAGCGATAACGTAAGCAGAAGATATTGTGTATCTAAGGGTAAATGATGGTGTATACTGTAAAATATATCTACAAAAGGTTAAAACAAATATGTCTAATGTAATTACAATGGTCATTCTTGACCCATCTGAAAAATAGACAGGATGGATATAAATAACAGTGGAGAAGCTCAGTTAAAAGTTTATTTACCATGACTGCAAATGAGGACACAATTATAACACCAGTTTTAACGGAATATTCTCCGGATGCCAATGGAAGATACGGCTTGTTGACCTGATGTTTACAAGAAATAAAGTATGTTGCACAAACGACTTCTTTCCAAACGCCATTTATTCTTCCAAACATAAAGAAAGGATACCTTGTCTATTTCTATATCATATAACTGGTTCAAGCCAACAATATATATATTCATAAAGAAGGCAGCAACAATAGCCTGTAAAGTCAATATAAGAAAAATGAGGACATACAAGAGAATTTGGAACGAGTGATTCACATATACATTTCCCTTTAGAAACCAAGAGAACCCGTTACTGGAAACTCATGGACCCCACCAATACCCTCCTTACCAATGGGATTACATAAAACATCGCTAATGTTCGGCAGGTGATTAATATATTGACCACCATACTTGCCTGCTTATTATAAACAAACTATTGTTCTTGTGAAAATGCAAAAAATAAATAAATAAATAAATTTTACAAGAATAGGTGGTTTGAGGTCAACACTGCCACAATTGGTCAAAAGTCCATCATCCTTGCAAAAGTGTGAGGCTTTTTTTTCTTTTGATCTTATGAAAAGTGAAAGAGATCATGACAATTAGAAAAGTCAATTACTCAATTACAAATGCATATCAAAAGTTCAAGAACCTCCATAACACCAATGAAGAATACTGGAGAAAGATCTGAAAGCTTCTGAACTGAAAGAAGTGAAACCGAAACTATGCTCAATGCCTGCTCAAGAAGATGATAATTAAGTCAATCATGCTTTAACAAGAAAAAGATTAGCAAAAAGAAAAGAAACACCCTTTCTCCCACGAAACTTGATTATGGAAAAATGTTTAACTTCTGCCAAATATCCAACACACGCTCCAATGGGACACAATAAAGTAAAGCTTATGAACCTAAAACAAATTCACCATTCTTCTGTAACAATAAAAATGGTCAAATACATGATTGTAGTTTGAAAACTTTCCCAAAATCAGATTTTTGCAATATCATGGGATGGGAAGGAATCATAACTGCATTGATAATGAATTTGATTGTTGCATCAGTAACAACAAAGTAAGAATATTACGGTTCCTATAACTGTGTGTGGTCTTGAAAACCTATAGAAAGCATCTAAAGCATTTGGCAAAGAACTTTGAGGGCTTGTATCGTCAGGGCCAACAGGCTGTTCAGAAACCGCACTTGCAACATGATTTGAGTTATGTTTCCGCGAAAGTAGAAAACTTTTATGAAATCTGCCGATATTGTCTATCGCAAAACATGATTGAGGTTGGATGACCCTGTTATGCTTTAATGCTCTCAATGAGACATGATAACAACCTAGAAGTAAGTAAATTTAATAACAATAAGATATGAATCCGAGATATCGACACATAGCAAATGTATAGCTATGCAAGTCCATCATAGCTTCTAAAGAAATCAAACTTGATACAAACATTAGCATTCAAAATTGTGTTATACATATCCTTTTGAATATCACAGTTCACCACAAATCAAGATCATATGTATGCTGTTATTACTTATGGATTGTAATATTATATAATAACTACAACATCAACAACTTTCATTTTGTCATCATTAATCATGAGATTCATGTGATGAGTGACACCTCAAAAGTAATAAAAAAAAAAAAAAAAAAAAAAAAAAAAAAAAAAAAAAACCATTTACAAAATTGTTCAATTAACCCATAAGAATCAACCAGCAGCTTTATGAACATCAAATAAACAGATTCAATTTAGACAAAGAATCAAAATGGATGTATACCCAAATTGTTTTACATGAACAGTAACAAAGGGCATATTCGTTTTACATGTACAACATAACAAATTTCAAACATTTATGAATTTCACACAGACCCACAACTCAAATTCATTGAAAATTGGGGCATTAACGGATTCATAGATAATCACAGTCAACAGATTCATAAAACAATCAAATTCAAATGAGAACAAAATCAATTAAGCTTAATACCTGTTGATACGAGTGAAGAAGATGAATCTTGTAATGGAGGAGATGAAGAAGAAACATTAGTGCAGAAAGACCCAATAATCAAAAACTTCATGGTTTGCTTCTTCCAATCAAACCCAAATCAAGTTGTACTTCATATGATTAAATCAATTGATTTTCATGAGTTTAGTGTAATCAAACGAAGAATCAACAAGGAAGTGAGTGTATCGTTTGAAGCTTTCAGTTGCCAATCGGAGAATTGAATTTCAATTTTCTTTTGTGTGCGTGGGATGCTTGCATGTTTAATTGTTTATATGAAAAAAAATAAATTTTTACCTTTTAGAAGTATGTCATTTTTTGTTATTTTATGACATTTTAGTTTATAAGCTAATTAAAATATTTTTTTAAAAATTTATTTTGAAAAGTTATAAGTTAATAAGTTTTTTTTATCAAAAGTCATTTTCAAATAAAATAAACAATCCCAAACATGCTCTATTTCACCAAAAGACTTGTTATTTTTGGGTGTATAGCCTTTATCGTAATCTGAAATCTACCCTAATGACTCCAGTGATTCAGATCAGTAGGTGAAGATTGATGATTTTCAAGATGCAAAAGTTTCAAATTGACAGATCTGACTTCAACTTACTGTTTAATGTTTTGATCACATAAGCAACCATTATCATCAAAAAAACGAACGGGGTTAATTCTCAGTTAGTAGAAATCATTGAAGGAAAATAAACTTAAAGTTAAAAGTGACTTTAAATATTTCTTGAATTGAAATTAATCCTATTCAATAAATAAAAATTAAAATTATTAAAATCCAATAACCCTTATTAAAAAATGCTAAACATAAGAGAAATATAAAAATTAGTAGTGTGATGTGAGGTTTTGAATAACGTATGATAGGTATAAAAGGAGGGTACATTTGCTACTATATGTATCAACACAACTCTATGATCACCCAAAAGTCCAAAGCTATTTTCTATGCCCCACTTTCTACACATAACACATGTGCATTCATTTCCACGTAAGTGACAAAGTTGAACAATTTTCTTCTTTTATTTTCTTTTTCACATTTTTCACACATAATTTTCAAATAGTTTGAATACGTATATTATAACCTAACAAACAAATATATATGGTACATACCCATTTTAGTTGAGTGTCATTATTTGAATGTATGTTTAATTAACTTACGTATAATGTTGTGATACCGTAACGAAATAAAATAGAATTTTAGTTATTATAATTTATTAGTAACATATTTCAGAAGAATTTATAATCGACTATTGTCTTTTCGAAATTGCCACAAATATGCCGGACCTTTGAAAATGATTTATATTAAATACTACAAAAAAAAAAATTCTTAAAAACATTAGAAAAAGTACCAATTTTCTAATTTCTTTTTGAATATGTCAATATGCACATATTCACTCCATTCAATATATCAGTCTACGCGTACATGGTCCTCTCCCCACGAGTCAGCCAACGGCCGTTGTCTTCTGTCTACTCTCAAAAAAATATCTTTAAAAATTATTTTAAAAGATATAATTTATAAAAAATAAGTTTTTAATGAATAGGTGATTTAATTACTTTAAGCTATGCTTACACTATGAGGTAAAGTAAATTTGATGATATACAAATCAAATTTTATAACGATAACTTCATCAAACAACTTTTAGAAGCTTTTAAAGCACTAAGGTTCTGATTTGACTACAGGCGTCAATAATTACTACGAATGTTTTTTTTTTTTTTTTTTTTTTGCAAATTAAAATTGAAAAACTCAAAATTTGATTCACACTGAATTCGATTAATGAATCCAATTCAGGTATCCAATACTGGAACCGAGTCGTTCACCAAACTGAATTTCGAAATAAGTTTTTGACTTAAATTTGAATATGAATTTATAAATTTCAAACATAACAGACCGGTTATTTGAATATGAATTGCATAATTTATCTTTTTATGAAAAAGTACATATATTTTTATTCATTATGTGTGTGTGTGTGTATATATATATTTATCTTTTCACATAATTTGGGTTATTTGAATCAAGCCGACTTGAATTCAATTTAAATTTTTAAATTTAAATAACATAAAACTAATGAACACCTCTGACAATCACAAGAGTTGCCTTCAAAATGGAGGCAACGATGGGGGGTTTTAGGTTTGATGTTGATGGTAAATGATCGTCAATATCTTATCTTGCTATTTGATTTTTTCAGTGGGATCGTTACTTGATTCAAATTACAATCAAAGTTATATTTTAGAGCAGGTGGTGTTTCATTTATCATCTCTTGTTTAGTAGAGTTAACATGTATATCTTATTTGGATGCTCTTGGATTTAGTAGGGTATTATATATACTATAAAATCATTACGTCAACATGTGTAGTGAACTTTACAAGTTCACAAAGGGGCCACCAAAATTTAATATTTTACATAGTGACCTCGTCATTTCCGGTCAAAAGAAGAGAAAAAGAAATTCTGGTAATAGTTACTAGTAGATGTTTTGTTTGATGGAGGTGCAAGTCGCTTGATGGAGGTGTGAGTCGCTTGATGGAGGTGTCAGTCGCAGGGATGTCTCTCAAACATTTTTTTATTGGTGTCACAATATTTTGGTGTTAGGTTATATGAGATAGACTAGTTTTTTTCCGCCGGTTCACTGAAATCAATCAAAACTGACCAATTTGATTCGAGGGTTTTTGTGATTTTTTGTGTTTCGATAATGATTCATTATTGATATATTTGATTAGATCAGTTTCACATGGGTGTACTGGTCTCAACTATTTCATTCAACACTCTCTATCTTCTTCTTTATCTCGTATTTACATTTAATTTAAGATATCGACCGATTAGTTTTACCGCCTTCTCTCCATAGACACCATAATATTCACAATCGGCCCACCAAACATTCAACTTATGTATATTCCTCTTAAGTTAATATCAGCGTGGCACCCACCACAATAATTGCATTTGTAGTAGGTCTCGCCACCACCAATATGTCGCATGTTCCATTAATAGAAAATAGAAATACAAATAATGAAAGTGGTTGGGTGTGAAGCTTGAATCCAATTCCTTAGATAGTTATATGCTTCTAGTTGAATCATAATATATTTTAAATATTTCAAGTTCTACCATTTTTATACATTTTATCATTTAGATAAATTCTTAGAGTGAACTATACGACCTCAATCATTTGCACATAATATATGGTTGTACGATGCTTTAAGTATCTAGGAATGCAAAATATTTTAGTAAGATTCTGAACTAAATTTAATTAGTTAAACAACAAAAATATATATCGGTGATATTTGTTTTTGGTCTTAAACTTTTTTTAGTTTGTTATTAATTAAAAGGCATTTCATGCTTTCACTTACTACTTAAGTACTATGTATCTTCTTTTTCTGAAAAAATATACATTCTCTAAGATAGACAAAGTACTTGAAGTATTGAATGTGAGTGTTGACAAGTGTTTGAAAATAGTAAGTATAACTTTTCTATGACGAGTTAATTACACGATTGGTCCCTGTGGTTTGCCCATATTACAATATTAGTTCCAACTTTTGAGAAATTACAGGTTGGTACTTACTGTTTATCAACTCGTAACACGATTGGTCCCTGACACTAACTTCTGTTAAGTTTTTCAGTTAAATGGATGTGAAAAGTCTAAAGTACCCCTGCACTAAATACCAATGTTTACCATCTACCCCACCGCCTGCGACGGCACCTCCGTCGTTACCCCACCGTTTGCGCACCACCGCCTGCACACCCACTCTACTCCACCGCCTTCGCACCACCATCGCCGACCCCCCCGCCTGCGCACCACCGTCACCGACCCCCCGCCTGCGCACCACCGTCGCCGACCCCCGCCAACGCACCACCGTCGCCGATCCCCGCCTGCGTACCACCGTCGCCGACCCCGCCTGCGCACCACCGTCGCTGACCACCGTCTGCCCACCGTCGCCACCCTCGCCTGTGCAGCACCGTGATACAAAGTGGGAGGGGGAGGGGTGGGGTTGGGTAGAGTGGGACCCACATTAATTTAATTATATTTTAAATATTTTTTCTTTTAGTGCAAGGGTATTTTAGACTTTTTACATCCACTTAACTGAAAAGCTTAACAGAAGTTAGTGTCAGGGACCAATCGTGTTACGAGTTGGTAAACAGCAAGGACCAAACCTGTAATTTATCAAAAGTTGGGACCAATATTGTAATATGGGCAAATCACAGGGGCCAATCGTCTAATTAACTCTTTCTATGACAGACAAAGTAGTTGAACTCTTGAATGTGACAATGTGAGTAATTAGCAAACAAGAAATGGTAGCTTATAATGAACACTATATTTATCACATGCACTATTTATCGGAGTCCATAAATTTTTTTTTTATAATTACAATCGTAATCCATGGTAATATACTTTCGCGCGCTGATAAAACAGGAGTACTAAAATCCTCAATAAAAAAATAAAAGAAAAAAAAACGTACTTGACACTAATATAAAAATGTACGGCAAATTAAAAGGCGTAAGGAAACCGTCCCCAAGGATCGAACCCAAATCATTGTGGGGGGTTCAAAGCAAGTGCCTAAACAACATGGACAACGGTCCTTTCTAAGTTTAGTCTTTACAAACAACTATTTTATAAAAGTGTTAAATTTCAGAAAAAAAAAACAAATAGGTCCAGTAATGAACCACCATGTGTCCTGGCAACCAAACACCTCGTGATACCTCCTCTATGGCTCTATTTTACGTTTGAATAGTATGTATGTTAAGCATAAATGATGTTATTATTTTGCAAGAAGATTGGATGATATGCGGATAAAAATCCGCACGACTAGAGCTAAGGACTCGGCTAAATCGTAAGAGGCTCATGCGTTTAATATGCGTCTCGTTGGTGATATAACCTTGGTTTTTCCTCATCTCCTGTCATCATATAAACCGCAACAAAAAGAAATCGCTAGAGGCCCTTGAATCTTGACCTCCAAGGGCAATAGAATGCTCAAGTCAGTATGTATACCAAATGCAATTACCATACAAGTGCGGCACATATGATCATGTTATTGTACAAAGTAATATTATTATACAAATTGTACGAAACTAGCAAAATATAACATATGATATGAGAAAATTTTAAAAAAAACTTAAAATATTAATAAGAACAGGAATTGTAAGCATGGAAAGAATAATGTGATGGTCTTACCTATATTTTTAGCATAATAACACATACAACTGTCATTTGGAATCGTCCTACTTTCTTCGTTTGCACCGAATGACACATCAACATCAAATCAACATCTACTAATTTTTTCTATTATTCTTATTTCACTGCTACGAGCTCCCTATTTTTATTATCTTCCCCATATAACCATATGTCCAAATATTAATATATTAATGAGGAGTGGGGGTAAACGTCTTAGCTTCTCAAGAATTGATGAACTTTCAATGGATTTGAGAAAAAACCATCTGGGAAAAAAGAGAGACGTGTGTTCTCGTGTGGGAAGTTTTTTCTCCAATTTTAAAACCTATTATCTCCATATCAAGAACAAATGGGCTAAGAGCCTAAGATGATTCTTTTCTAATGTTTGAAGAAGAAACCAAAAGAACGGAATTAACCAGAGGAAGAAAAAAAGAAATTTATAACATAAAAAGAAAATAATTAACACAATCAACCAGGGACAAACACTAGTTTTCATCGTGGTTAAGTGCAACTGAGGGATGGACAAGAAAAAGGGATATGGTAATTTGAGTTCTTATACCTTTTACTACTTTTATCTAAAGACATAAAATAACAAAATTACTCGTATGTTTCTTGCAATCGATTGTATTTAACGTCAAACATTAGACGTAAATATAATCATTGAAGACTTGGAAGTTAAAGATTATCTATACTATATTATAATGCATGAAGTAGGGTTTCCGTCATAATTTAAGAGATTTGAACATTTTAAGCACAATGTACAACTCAAAAAATCAATTTCACAGGGGTACTTATGTCATTCAAACACTCCTAAAAAGATGAAACTTTAAAACTATTTACATCTACACCCTTGTTTCTCTAATTATATTCAATTTTTTTCATGTTTGTTACAATATGCTTAAAAGAAGGAATTCAGTTTTTTAAATATTAAATTAACAAGAGACGAGTACTATAATAAAAAATGTCGCACCCATCGCATCGCACGGGCACGTTACTAATTAATATAAAAGTACCTAAATATGTGATTTTATGAAGTTATAGACTTATAGGGCATGTTTGGCAATGACGTTTGAGAAGTTACTTTTGACTTATTAGCTTTTGAAAAATTAATAAGTTAAAAAAACTGTTTGTTAAACTCAAAAGTACTTTTCAAACTGACTTTTCATATAAGGTAAAAAATAGATTTTGAAAACTAAAGGGTTACTTATTAACTTTTCAAAACTACTTTTTGTTTAATTTCTCATTATACCTCTCTATTACCTTCTATTAACTCCCCTAATATTTAAATTATGTCTTTTTTGATCAATTTATAACGTTTTAATTTATAAGCTAATCAAAATATTTTTTTTAAAAACTACTTTTTAAAAATTATAAGTCAATAAATTTTTTTTCTCAAAAGTTTTTTTCAACAAAATAAGCTATGGCCATAGTGAAAAAGCCATCAAACAAGTTGAGAAAAAAACCCCCTTTGAAGAAACACAGAGATCCCACCAAAACTAAACCCCTTCAATCCATCTTCATTCTCTAGATCTTCTTCTTCTTCTTCTTCTTCTTCCCTCTTTCACCCTCTAATTTCGCTCAACATTCCCTCCAATTCACCTGATTATCCTTTAATCTCCCACTAATCCTCTTCAGTTTGAGTTAAATTCAAGAATCATTCACCATGAACGAACCATCAACGCCTCCGCCGACGATCGGAAAAATGGGCCCTTACACCGTCTTCATTACTCCTTCCGATTCATCTCCGAACAGATATAACATCTCCTCTACGCCGATTCAATCGCCGCCGGTGAAATCTGTTCCTCTGGTTCAGCCTCCGCCCGTGCAGTACCGGAATTCCACGTCATCCGCTGTCGGAGTTTTCTGGGATGCCGTTGCTAAAGTTCAGAATGGTACTGTTCGATTTTCCTTTGAGTTTTATGATGCTTAGAGGTATATTGAATTTGATAATTTATCTGTTTCATTAGATCTCAACTGTTGAGAAAATTAGGGGAAAATACAACAATTTGATGAAAATGAACTCTGGCTGATGGTTGAAAATGGGTTGGAGACAGTTGGAGTCAAACTTCTTTGAATGATATGTAAACTAACGGATATAAACGAATGTAAATGACATGTTTTTATGTTTATTCGTTTAGTTAATAGAACAACATTTTGTTTAGGTTAGTTCGTTTATTAACATAAGCATTTGATTCGTTACAGACCGAATTGTTGGTTTGCGAAAGTGGACCTATGCAACAAACCACATTGTTTCGGTTTTGGAACCCTTTTCAGTTTTGATGTTTATACATTCAGATTGACTAATAGCACATTTGTGTAACAGCACATTCAAGTTTGGATGAGCGTGTGGCATATTGGTTTGGGTTGAATCAATCAAAGTATCAGTGGGCGCTTGACGATTACTATGAAAGCAAGGGAGTGGTAACGTTTTAGTTCTTTTGTTTTCATATCTTGCATATCATTCTTTAAGAAGCAATAACAAAAGATTAAAGAAACCCATGTCCCAGAAACCTTCATAACAACTGTCATATATTTGATCTAGACAGTTTGAAGTGATCAGGCCTGAAAAAGTCGATCTTTCGTATCTAAAGATTTTAACTTCTATTAGCTGGATATTATGTTATGTGCCATCTTTAGAGGCATTTGGCCTATCTTTAACATAGTTCTTGATATCTAATATTGGCAAAAACACCATAAACTTCAGGAGAAAGTTGATATGCCTGCAAATCATGCATCTGCCAAAGCTCAAAGTGTGTAACATAATATTATTTGGAAGGTAGGCGGTTCAAAAATTGTGGGGTTACTTACTTCTTTAGGTTATTGTTTCTTAATCTGAGGTTTTGTTTGCTTTTCGCAGGATGGGTTGGGTTGAGCAAGAATGCCTTGATAATGTTCTTGGGTGGATCAGATAGGATCAATCTGCACGATCATGGAAAGCTGATCGTGAATGTTTTGGTGCGCAGGTAAATGGTATTTTAGTAACGTGTATGAATCATGTAATTTGATCCACATTCATCATATATTCACCAATTAACGACCAAATCATTTGCATGAAGTGGTAGCCATATTGGCATGGTAGTTTCCAGTGTCCAGAACTTTCCATCATCATAATTTGAAATTCGACTGTTCTCTCTGTATACATATCCCACCAAAACACGAACGAAGAACAAAAAATCCTATGTTTAGATTACGTTTGGACATAAAGATCGATATGTTTTTGTTGCAACATATACTGATGTTCTAAAAACTGATTCTTGATTTGGTTTTCAAGATCAAGAAACCCATCAAGGGTATGCTTGATTATAATTGATCATACCAAAATCAAAATCAAGACACGATACACATCCTTTCTTCATCGTATAATCAATCTCCTTTGTGAGCACACAACTTTTCTTTGTCATTATTTTCCTCGGTTTTATCACACATTCCAGCTTCGAATATCCGCACATACATATTAGCAGGAGCAACATATCGTCCGTTGTGCTTAGGCTCTAATTCTAACAAACGTTCTCTAGCTGACTCTAGTAGTTGCATTTTATTACATGTAACACATTCATGTAAAAAAGATCCCCAAATGGCTCCACGAGGTGCCATTGGCATCAATTTGATGAATATCTCTGTTTCTTTCAGCTGTCCAGATCTAGCATAGATCAAACATGCACACCCATATTGAAACTAATTTATATTCTAACTAGGTTAGAATCCCGTGTAATACACGGGTTACTAAAATTTAAAGCTATACTTTTCGCAATACAGATTTTCTTATTACATATTTATGAAATGTTATACAATTTTTAACTATATTTATTTTAAAATATAAAATACTTAACAAAAATAATTATAGAAATAATTTAATAGGAGAGAGACAAAAAATAAAAAACAATTAAAAAAAATTTATATAATTAATAGGAGAGAGAGAGATGAGAAAAAATATTAATAAGGCATGGGAAAGTGATATATATCACTTAATATTTTTATTTATTAGTATAGATATAGATAACTAGTTTTAGTAAACCTGTGTATTGTACAGGTTGAATAAATAAAATATTAAATATAATAGAAGTTGATTACATAGTAAAACATTTGGACTTATGCAAAAATATAACAAGTTGATAAGAAAGGATGTAGCATAAAATATTATATCAAAGTGACTTTGGTAAATAAATGTGTATTAAATAATGGGGTGTGAGCAATTTCAATTACGTGTCGATTTTCTTTTCAACCACTTCATTTTATTAAGGAGAATAATAACACTATATATGATATGTAATACTAAATGTAAAAAGAAGCAATTGCATTTGACTTTGAGTAAGTTCAAAAGCACCGTTGATGGTGGTGAAACACAAGTTTCCTCTATGAGATTTAAAGCGACAACAAGTGTCAAAATACTAATAACCAGAACAAATGTTAATGGTCTAGTGCTCTAATTACGTGGTGATTCGTAGGTTGAAATTCTTGTAAAATTCAAGTTAACTAAGCGATATCTAAAAGTAAAAAAAAAAAAAATGTTCATCAAAGAAAAAAAAGAAAATAGAACGAGACATAACTGGGGACTGGGGACCCTGAGCATCCTAACAAACAACATTGGTTGCTTTGTCGTCTTTAATTTGATAACATTATTGGTTAAGAGAGAGATAGAGTGACATTTGTTACATATTTATAGAATATTCTCTATTCTCTATTGTGATACGGGTATAAATTATATAATTCTTTTTTGGAAGTTAGAATTATATTAATAAAAAGCCCCCCCTTCTAACAAGGAGCTAGAGAGGGGAATATAACATCCGAAATACAATACATGCTTAGGGATGAGCTTGGTACTGGTATCACAGCGAACCGGTATCAAACTGAAAGTACCAATTTCGGAAATTACCAAAATTGGGTACCGGTACTGAAAATGTTCGGTACGATACGGTATTTGAAGGTAAAAATTACATATAGTAAGAAATAATCACTAGTTAGTCGATGGTAACTACCATTTACAATATTGTATCTTTCAAGGTTTAACCTCCTTTTTACCACATGTTATGGGTATTGTCTCAAGAAAATCAATGAAACAAATTCCATAACATGTTCAACTATATCAAAATTGTCTTTGTAGTGGCTTTATATTACAAGAACCAAAGTATCCAAGAGGATTGTAGCAATAAACAATCACCTATGGGCAAAGCCAATGCTATCGATCTCTATGTACTATCGCAAGTTTGATCACATTGGACGTTTGAATATTTTACTGAAAACAATGGTGCGATCACTTGGATTTTGTTCCAATGAATTAAGAACATTTTCTTTCAAAAAAATAATTTCCAAAGGATACTGATTCTAACACGCATAAGAACAAACCCACAATTAGTCACGATGCTGGAACCTTGTCTTAATTAATATCTGGTTTTCTCTAAGTTTCAAGCTTAAGTGAAAGTACATCACGATTTAAGTTTTACAAGATTTATAACACACCATCCAAGTTTTACAAACCATGATACCACAGTCAATTGAGGTTGAATTAATTTGTTTTAAATGGACTAACAAAGTATTTTATGTTAAAGAATTGTATTATGAGAACTTCGTGTATCCAAATGCGTAAGTTGAGCAACTACCATATATATTATCCAAAACTCTCGTACATGCTCAAACGTGACAAATGTAGAAATAAATCAATAGACAATCTTATAATAAACAATACTTAAAAACTAAATTTGAAAAACGAACTTACAACAGTGACCATCTACGTAATTAACTCAAATAATAATAATAGAAAGTCCATTTTTGTGAATTATGTTAACTAGTGGGTTTCACCCGCGTTACACGGCGGAAACGAACTAATTTTTAACAATATTTAAATGGAAACATAGACGGAATAAATTAAATATATTATATTTGACTTGTTTAATCTTAATAAAATTTATATCAAAATATAGATAAAAATAGATGAATGTTACTATACAAAATGCATTTTACGTGCTAAGTGTAAAAAGTTCTTGCATGATTATTATCTTTCTTGATTGATAATTCCACCCCATTGCGTGATAATTATCACTCAAGTGTAAATCTTTCTTGCGTGATAATTTTATGCCCATTTTGTATACTTCTCACGAAATTACCATTTTGTATACTAAAGCTTTCAGATAAAAATAAGCATTTGAAAACGTTATATTTGAAATTAGTTATTAAATCTTGTTGAAATATAAATAAAAATGAACACTGTATAATGAGATATTTCAAATTTATAAAATATATTATATTATAAAATTTATAAGAATAAAACAAAATATATGTAAGATTAATTATAATAAAAAAAAGTGGGAGCAATAAAGTGAAAGAGTTACTTGTATGAGTTTTGAAGAAGTGAGTAATTAAATAACTAAAGTTTTGTGATGAAAGTAAAAATTTATAAAATAATATTGTAGCTAACTTCCATTTATTACATAGATATGTAATGTAACCACTAAAAGGTTGCAGGGTAGTTGCCTCTATTAATATTTTGGTCCTTTTGGTCCCAAGTTATTGTCCTTGAATTTCAATACGATAATCATAGAAACAAGTTAAATTCAAGTACCGTTAGTTACACTTTGTGTTCGTGATATTTAATACGCATCATTTATTCGCAGTGGCTTAATAAAAAATAATTAAAATTAGTACGAATTAACATTTAACATAACATGTTCACAAATATCAAAGAAACATAACTATTAATATCTCACTTATAATATTAATTATGATTGATAGGGCTTTATAGAATTTCCCCTTTAATCTCAATGGGAACATCTTTTCACACAAAACTCGTGTCTAGTTATCCACTCGCACTAACTTGCTTGAACGTGATGAGCTACATCGTTGTCATTGCTATCGTCACTTAGGATGAACGTCTTTAAATACTTAAAACTGGTTGTATGCAAGACAACTTATTAGTGATTTATATGCAAATCATGCCCCCTCTTTTATTTTTTCATCAATCACCTTAGAACGTGTATCATTTTAGGAGTATTATTTTGAAACATATCATCTAATAATAACTTAGTTTCTATAGTGTTTTATTAAAAGCACTCACTTGTATATAACAACAAAAATCACTCGGGTATTAACATCGTTACAATCTTTAAAATTCCATAATTTTTTTAAATTAATTGAACTAAATGGAAGATACGTGAAACTTGGTCAATATTCGGTGATTATTTTTGGCAAATTGGATTTTAATAATTCAAACTATTACCTATTGGCCAATAATAATCCATACTATTAATTTGGCCGGTAACACTCCAAACTTTCACTTTTATAACCAACAACAGTCCCAGTGACATAATTTTTAAATTTTTACGCTCAATTTGTATCTATTTTAGTCTCAATTTAGCTTGTATGTTTCTTCATTTCGTTCATAATTATTGTTGCGAACCGAATCGAGTGCAAATCAAACATAAAAAATTGAAAATTATATCATTGGGACTGTTGTTGGTAATAAAAGTGAAAGTTGGGAGTGTTACTGGTCAAATTGATAGTATGGATTATTATCGGTCAATAGGTAATAGTTTGGATTATTAAAATCCAATTTGCCATTATTTTTTCAAGGTCAATTTAAAATAGAAGGTAATCATGAAAAGTAAAAAATCACTAGATCATAACTAAATTTCATAATTGTTTTATTTTAGCCAACTAACGAAAAAAATAAATAAATAAATAAATAGGTCACTTTTGAAAGAAAAAACCAACATTATAAAAACAAGTTCATAAGACTGAAACAATGAAACTAGATTAATTTTTGTTAATAAAAATATGAGTGGCTATGTTAAAATAATATTAAAACTTGGTTATTATTTGATGATTATATATATATATATTGTACTAAAATGTAGATACCCTTATTAAGTATAAACTTTGAAAAAGAAAGAAAGGACAACTTCACCTACTAGACCAAAAATGTACATATAATCACTTCCATTGTGCATGGTAGGTTGTTTTTATGGTACACAACCTTTTTTTATATCTAGACCAAAAATGTACATCTAATCACTTTCCATCAATTCTTGAGATCTTCTGGCTTTGTAGTTGCAGGTTTCACTCATGGCACTCCCCATCAATGCACACGAGGTATTTCACTCCCGCCTCTCCCGATCCATAGCGATCGGTTTAGTTCTACACCTTTTGTTATCTAGTTTGCTTTAGAAAAAGTCAGAAAGAGTACCAAATGATCTAAGCCTTGCGAGCCTAATGTATAAGCAAAATTATGGTTTACAACCAGGAATAATATATTGTCATGTTGTTATCATGGTATTTTTTTTCAATTGAATCTTTGATAATTTTTGTTGGTCGTTTCAATTATCTTTGCAATTTATATTGTCATGTTGTTATCATGGTATTAGTCGGTCCCGTGAGTTTACAAATAACGAATTAGCATGAAAAAATGTTTGATTATTATATCATGATTTGTTAGATTTTTTTGGGGACATCCATGGTTTTATTTGTTTGGGATTTATTTTTGAACGAAAATATTCATGTTTGTAGGTGATTTTTGAAGAAATTACAGGAGCACGAAAAGTGATACTAAACAGACCAAAGAAACTAAACACCCTCAACTATGAGATGGTATGCTACGTACATATGCAAAATTCATTCAAAATTCAAAAACGATTCTCGTATATGTTAATAATTACTTGTATGATCGTACTAATTGCAGTTAAGAAGAATGTATGAAAAATTGAAAGTGTACGAGAATGATCCAACTGTTAAAGTTATTATACTGAAGGTACAAAACGCAACTAAGAGATTTGGATAGTCTAAAAGATCCACAACAACTTCTCTACGCACTATTTGATAATACATCTCTTTATTCAATGTTTGTTACATCTCATTTTCAATGGTAAAGGACAGTTATATAAATTAAATTCGGTTTTGTAACACCCCTAAAACATAAAAATTTTAATAGTTTTGCCTCTTATTTAAATTTATAACATTTTTAAGGTTAATATGATGGATTAATTTTAGTGGACATGGAGTTAATCAAATTACTTCCTTTTGTAACAAGAGTAGAGCTTCTGTTTACTCCTAAACAAACGACGCTAGTAATAATTTCTAGTATGTATTTTAGCTACTTAAATCATGTCGTCTCGATCTATAGGCAAATGGGAAAGTATTTTGTGCCGGTGGTGATCTAACGTCTGCTTATGCTTTTGTCGCTCTTGGTAAGAGCATATATATTTATTCAACACTAATTAAGAGAAAAAATAAACGCAAATAAAACCATCTATGTCGTTTTATTTTCATCAGGGCATTGGAGTTTCGGGGTGAATTATTATAGGAAAGAATTTTGTCTAGACTACTTGCTTGCAACGTACAAGAAGCCATCACTTGTGATTTTAGATGGAAATGTTATGGGTGGAGGCGTTGGAATATCAATACATTCAACATTTAGAATTGTTACTGAGAACACGGTATATGTTTCTACTCCTGTGTTTATGTTATATTCTTACTTTTATGGTTTGCCTAGGGTTTTTGATAAAGAGTTTTTACTACCATTACAAAAACATGATTCCAGTTTGTATTACCATACTTGTTCTTTAATGTAATACATATTGTAACAACCATTTATGGTATGTACTTCTTCTCAAATATTTTCTAGATTTGCCAGACGTTGAATGCTATCATGTTTGTAGGTATTTGCAATGCCTGAAGTGTTAATTGGACTCTTTCCTGATGTTGGCGCATCTTATTTTTTGTCACGACTTCCAGGGTTTTACGGTAAATTCATCTTAATGTCAAGTCATATCCTAGATGTATGCATATATAAGAGTAAACTTCATAACTTAACCATATTTCATACAAACTTATTGATATTGTCTTCCCTTGAAATAGAGGTGGCCATTTTGGGTTTGGGGCCCAACTCGGAATCGAGTCCAACCCGAGTTCAGCCCAACCAGGTTTTTTGGACCTAGGTATTTGTGGAATCAGGTATGAACCCAGTTTGGGTCCAAGTTGATGAAAACCCTACTTGCTGGAATCGGGGAGTCGATTATGATTCGGGTCGGGTACAATTTTTGTTGGCAACAAAGATGAATTTGAACATTGGTAACAACTATACATTCAACCATTGACAGCGACTATATATCTGGTACTGCTTATATGCAAGAACCCGTATAATGATTGTTAGCCAACAGATAAATGTAGCATTTTAAGGACACATACATATGTTCAGTAAGTCATGTAATATTCTCCTATTTTGCTTTGGATAAAGATAACTCAATAATATATCGAGCTTAAAAATACAATTGAAAAAATTTAATAATAAAAAAAAGATAAAGTGGATGTTGATATTTTACTTGGACATGGGACAAAACATGCAAAAAACGTAATGAATGTACGTGTAGACTATTCTCAAAATAAGCATACAGGATGAACAATATCGATTATTTTCTATTAGATGCATAGATCATAAGTCATATAATCTAATATTAATCATGATTTAATCAAATGTACATAGGAGAGTATATCGGATTGACTGGTGCGCGATTAAATGGAGTCGAGATGCTTGCATTTGGCCTCGGAACTCATTTTATCCCATCCAAGGTACTTGCCTCTCTTCAAAATTTTGTCACATGATTCATTGCAGCTATATGAGTACGCATGTTTAACGTGTGTAGATTCTTACAGAAAATACAATCTATGGAGAACTCTATTGAAAAAATGGTCTCCTCATCGGAACCATCAAGTGTAGCTACAATGTCCATGATTATTAACCAGTTTGCACAAGAAGTAAACCTCAAGCCAAATAGTGCATATTCTAGGCTTGACATGGTTAACCAATGTTTCTCTGGAGAATCGTGTGAAGAAATATTATCCTCATTGGTAACCTTATGTACCATTAATTATATCGTGATGTTGGATACGATATATAAACTTGAACATAATATTCTGTATTTCGTCTTAGGAACGTCTGGCTTTGCAAGTTCAAGAGAAATGGGTCCATGAGGCAATAAAATCGATGAAATCCGCTAATCCATTAGGTCTCAAGATTTTCTTGAAAACGGTAGTGTAACTTCAAGATACTTTACAAATTGGTTGATTCTTCACTCTAGAAACTTATGAATGCTTGATTTACTTGTATGATAGATTAGAGAAGGACGTTCCAAAAGTTTCGAGCAATGTCTAGAGACCGAATACATTGGCATTTCTCATCTTCTAGGGAGAACGATTAGCAACAACTTCTACGAGGTTTCCCCTAATTCGCACAAGTTTTTGGATAACCACACGCACATTTTCACTTGAACTCATGTTGTTAGAATGTTGTTTTTGCAGGGAGCTAGAGCTATGTTGATTGATAAAGATAAGAAACCACAGGTAATAACTAGATCTAACTTTACATCATTAATACTCTAGTGGCTTTTGATCAAACTAGCATTTTATCCCAAACATATAATCCCAAACAATTAGTAAAGTTAACTCTAATAAGTGTGTTGAACTTCACTAATAAGTTCACTTTTGACTTTTGTTATTATCTACAACTAAGGGGTTCAACTAATATTTTTTCTAAGAAGAAGATACTAACAAATTTTGGTGATAGGGTCAATAGGCGCTCCCACGATTACGCCACTGCTAACATTTAATTATCTCATACAGTGGGTACCGTCGAAACTAGAGGAAGTTAGTGATGAAATGGTGGCTAAGTGTTTATCAAGATCATTCAGTGACGATGATGATTGGTTGCCTTTGCAACTCCCCTCGAGATCTAATAGAACCGATGCCCTTGCATCAAAACTCTAGATCGAGGTTTAGCACGAAAGGTTGCTTTTAGAGGAAAATATGTTTTCAATCCTCAAAATAATCGATGGATATGTTTGCTTGTGCTTTACATTTTAATATGCATGTCAAGGTTGGAAATACATTATCTCGTCATTGATACTAGAGTCTACATGTGTTATAAGTTATTAATAATGTTGTCAAAGTGAATTAATTATATAAAATGACTCTAAGTTGATCCTTGCTCTTGAATGTATTAATTTCATAACTTTTCTTTTGTTGAAACCAATTTCCAAAACTTAGCATGTGTTGTTCTTATTATTTTTTTATAACACACATACTTTCTTTTTAGTTAAACAATTATATTATGTAGTCTTTTATATATGTTTTTATATATGCTTTTGTTATATTTGACTCTAAGACTTAACATTTTTTTACCCTGATTTAAAGCATTCCTAATTAATTCCCTATATTCAACCTAGTTTTCATATTTAACAAAATCATCTGATATGTCACTCTATCTTATCTCTCATCTTTAAATTCTTAAGAAAAATCAAATACATATCTCATATTTGGAGTTCAAACACACCTACCAAAGTCGATAAAAATTGCAACCCTCATTGTGATTTGTTTTTTTTATTTTTTGTAATTATAACTATTTTTTTTATTAATAGCAAGAATAAATAACTAAATATTACATTTTATACTCAAGTACACTACTTCATTAAATATTTTATAAACAACAATAGATTGTTAAATATTTTTTGAGTTAATTTTAGTTTTGTTTCCTAAGTTTTGACAAAAGTAACCATTTTCCTTCAAAAGTTTCAAAACATCAGTTTCAATCCAAAAGTTTTATCATTTGTATCAATTTCAGTTCAAAAGTTTTATTTTTTGTATTAAAGTTGAACCAACTTATGAGTTTTTTGGATTGAATTGAAACAAATTATGAAACCTTTGGAGATATATTGATATTTTTATTATTTTAAAGAAAAATAGTTATTTTAATCAAACTTCAGTGAATAAAATCGAATTTAACTCATATTTTTTTTTAGCAATACATTGCTGAATCCGGCACTCCAAAACAACCCAATCAAATCGTTACATTTCTCCTCCCACGGATCAAAATCCTACGGTCCTCATCCCTCACACCCCCTCCAATCAACGAACCAAATCACACCTCACACAAACACAAAATCTACACCCCAATATATACACACATTCAACACACCCACCATCAATTCAACCAAAAACCAAAAACCCAAAATCAAATCAAATCAAATCAATCAATCAATCTAGAGAAAGAAGATGTCAGGAAGAGGTAAAGGGGGCAAGGGGTTGGGTAAAGGAGGAGCTAAACGTCACCGGAAAGTTCTCCGTGATAACATTCAGGGCATCACGAAGCCGGCGATCCGGCGACTTGCAAGACGAGGTGGGGTGAAGCGTATCAGTGGGCTTATCTATGAAGAGACGAGAGGGGTGTTGAAGATCTTTCTTGAGAATGTTATTCGTGATGCTGTTACGTATACGGAACATGCTCGCCGGAAAACTGTCACGGCGATGGATGTTGTTTATGCGTTGAAGCGACAAGGGCGTACGCTTTATGGATTTGGGGGTTAAGTGAGGTTTGTGGTTTCTAGGGTTCTTAATTCTGATGGGTGTTGGTTAGTTAGCGTAATTGTTCATGGGTTGATTTGAGTTGACGTTAGATGTAATTGATGTTCTTAATACGATGTCATCGGTTGATTTTGCATTTCTTCTTTCTTGAATGTTCATATTCATATGCAATATTGTTGATTTAGTGTTTGTGTTTTAGGTTTCTCTATCAAACCCTTGTGGAATGAATTCATGAAGTGATCAGTGGGTTATATTAGCAGTCATAATATCAGTACCAAAGTATTTAATTGATAATAAATACGAGTGGTATTGGATTCATTAAAACAATGGTTTGAATTATAATCTCTACATCGTAAAAACATCCGATGTTGAAAGGTTTTCTGGAATCTATGTTTTCTTTAAATTTAAATCAAAAGTTGTACCAAACCCGACTGATCCAAAACCCGACGGCAACCCAAATACCGATCTAGACCGTGATACAAATTGATTGACTAAAGCTTTGTGGATTTCTCAAGTTGCGTGGATATACTTTTTTCGAATTTTCCTTTATTTTTGCATCTAATTGGTATTTACCTTGAGGATGGTTAATCTTTTCTTTGGTTTTCTCCCGATGTTAACATTTTTTATCAAAACAATCCTGGCTGTAACCGGAACGTTTGGTAACATTGATTGTAAATGTGAAGGAGAAAATGTCCCATCCCATCAAGGTCAATACATGCAACGTGATTATTTGTTGTCTCAAACCAGTGTTTTGAAGACCGGATTGGACTGGTGGGTTTGACTGGAAATTGGGGGTGAGTGAATCGGTTTGAATTAGTTTGTTTTAGAGAGGTTTGACCGGATGGTTGATCTCATATAGAGGTTGGACCGGATTTTGTTTTCGTTTTTGTTTTTTTTTATTCTTTTAATTTTTTGGATTTTAGGAGGTTAAACAATAAATAAGTATTTAGACATAAAATTAACGTTAAGTTTTATATATAATTATAAAATACATATACTAATTACTTTTATTGAATTATATATATAACTTTATTGTTAAGTTTTATATATAATTATAACATTATGCAGTTTTTAAATCCGGTTTAACCACCGAACCATTAATGCGTTCAGTTCGACATTCGATTTGCTTCTGAAACCACTGATTGAAACAATGACGTCACAAGATTTATAGTTTTTGGCATTCGTTTTTGGGTGTCAAGAGTTACAACTGATATCAATGTTCTTGATCAGCTCCTTGAATTCAACATCAGAGTAGCACCCTCGCCTTTGTTTAAAGTTAGATAAGTACAATTTATGCTCAAACTAATGAAGATAATATTTTTGATATTATAGTATAGTTTTGTTAGTATATAAAGTTTTTGTTTGTTAAGTGTTAAATTAAAGCAAGTTTAAATGAAAAAAAGTTAATAAATGCAACATATTCATTTTACTCCTTCCAGTAATTAGCAATTTTCATTTAAATACAACAATATCAATATTTTAATCTTAATCGTTAAATTGATTGGATCTAACACACAAGTGTCTTTTACACTTTCTAACAAAAATGAACTGAAATTTATATATTATATTCAATTCAATTCTCCCTCTATACATATTAATAATTTGTGTGTAACATAAGAATATGAATACGCTAAAATGACATGGGGATATGCCACAAAAAAGATGATTGTGTTGCCAACCCTATCCCTATATTTTATTTATATTATCCTATTTAAATCTAAATCATCAATGCATGCAAATTTTAAATGATACATGATTTCTTTATATAGACTTATTCTGTCTTTCTATATTATATAGTAAAACAGTAGCTAAATAAAACATCAGATACGCTTGTATTACTTCTTCATACATCTATATATGCTTTGACCCCTTTATTTTTCACAATCTCTGATCCAAAACTCACACATACTTCATGAACATGAGTGTCAACGATGAAGATCATCAAGAACAACTCGACGCCCTCGAGACACTTTCGCTCACAGATTTCCCCTTACGAGAAGACGATCACTCTGATTCTGTTGATCATCATCATCATTGCAATCCGCCATCACCGACAACCGAAGATCTCTTCGAGTTCTGTAGTGGAACGATATTCGATGGGCTATCTGAACCACACAGAATGTCCCATGCAGAAGACATGTTCTCCGGTGGAAAACTCATACCCATCAACGATCAAAACCTCCATGATCAACCACCGAAAACCCCGAATCAATCGCGTATCGATAACCACATTCATCGCCGGAGGTGCGAGTCAATGCACGAGCTAAAGAGCTCCAACAACAAAGTAGGCAAACTCGTGAGAAACAGCTACTCTTTAGATTACAAGAAACTTAACCGTAACTCAAGAGAATCGGAGCTCCACCGCAACAATTTGAGCGCTAAAACTTCGTCTTCAAGGTGGTCTGATCTTGTTTTCGGGCCGCTGAAGGTGCCGCCGGAGATGGATCTCCGGGACATCAGGAACCGGCAGATTGTCAACACGTCGAAGTCGTTGTTCGCCACGGTTGAACCGAGTGATCGGATGGCGGTTCGTGGGGTTGGTTTTCGCCGGAAAACTTCATGGGGGGTGCTCGGAATCCTCAGCTGCAGAAGCTCCGGCAGCGTTGCGGTGGCGATGCCATTAGGGTATGAAAAGTTGAGTTTAAAGAATTGACACGTTGTGCCCTTTGGGTTCTGAAGAATGCCATATGGGGCACAAAGTGAATAATTTTATTAGGGTTTTGGACATTTTGTTGTTGGGTAGTTTGTATGGGTGTCAGTACAATCATTTCATGCTTGAAGGTACAACCCATGATGCTTTTTTTAATATTATTTTGGTGTTTTAAAAGGTATTCTAGATTATTGTGTGTGGTTATGGCTTATGGAGTGAGAAGATAAAAATGGGTCATTTTGTTTTTGTTCTTTTTACTATTTAGATGCCTAAACCCTGTTCTAGAAAGACTCTAGGAGAAGAGTGTGGCCTCTATCATGTCATTGGCTTATTAGATTTAGTTAAAGACTCGTGAATCTAAGTTATTATCTAATTATAAATTAAGGGTTTTAGACACGTAAAATTTGAGGGTTCTTTTAATTTTAAAGACTTTAAATTTGTTTCTTTAGGTTTTGAGAGATATTTTATAAGTATTCCTTTTCCCATGACTTTCTTTTCTTCTTAATGTTAACCGTGCACGAAATTTTTTTTTTTTTACATTCTTGAAAGTTTACATGTTGTTTTTCACCAATGCGTGATGACAATTTATACATTTAGTCTTTACGATGATATTTTTTTTTAAAAAAGATGTCTGAAATTAAAAGTATGCTTAAGGCTTTGAAATAGGTTGAGCCACTCAAGTCCTTGTTTGTTAGTGACGTCATTCGACAATCAGTAAGGTATCATTACACATCCTATTGATTCGTTGGACAATGAGACTCTTTATCAAAAGCAACTTAGATTTATTTAACTAAACTGAACTAATTCCGATATTATGGTTTTAAGCACAAAGTGTTAGGCTCACGTGCGTAAATTACTAGGTCGAAAACCGAATGTGCTGTCTAGCCTATGCGTGTTAATTAGGATTGTCTCTAAATATAACACCATATATATTAATTGACATAGCTAGGATTATGAATATATTATTTATTAACGATTGGAATCTTATTCCATATGTGCATATACTTCATAAGGTAACGCCATTGTAGACAGGTCTCAAGTCCCTTTTCTTTCAGGGGTAGTTGTACCCCAGATTGGCAGCTAGCAAGCCTTTTTATTCCATCATTTTTAAAATATTATTGTCTTTGAATGCATAGGTACCAATATTTGAAGGACCAATATGGTAATTACATGATAGAGTAGATGCGTGTAAGTGGGGAAATCAAATAACCAATCTTTGTCTCTTTATTTTTTATTTTTAATGGCGAAAAGACGTTTTTGCTCCTGGCAAGTTTTTCTGCTGACCGACAATTATTGTGGGAAAGTTAGTTATGCCAACATATTGCGATTTTAAAGTTAAATATTACAAACATATTTTAAGGTAAGTGGAGTTTTGATTTGTTTGAAGTTTGAACCCTCGAAGCCTTTGGAGATGGTCAATGTTGAGTGCATGTTTTTGATAGCGTTTGTACATTGTATATAGCAATCTAGCAAAAGAAGTGCGAGTTTTGAAACAAATGTTCATTTCTTACAACAATTAAAGCTTATTATACAAGTTATCATGCATGACTTCTTTAGTATATTTTTATCTATGACTTCTTTAGTATCTTTTTATCTTTACTCACTCATGCAATGCAATTTCTAACTTATTTTTATATATTTTCCGATGTAAATATCATTTAAATGAAGTTATGCGTCATAATATAAATACACGTCATCAAAGCATAAACTTACATGTTGTCAAAGCTACTTCAAGGTTTTGATTTTTTTTAATATTTCTTTCGTTTTCCTCTTACAACTTTTAAATTGTGATATTTTATAAAATCACAAATGTCCTTGTGACGTTGTTGAGACGCTTTCGTATTTTTGCCGTTGCAACGGTGCTTATTTTTATTAACATTTCAACTATGAAATACGTTAATTTTTTTGCCACTTAACACGTGGGGTTTGATACTCGGTGTTATTAATTGGGAATATTTTGAATTTCATTGAATATTATATTTGATGTATATATATATTTTAATTTAAAATTCTATGGTTACACCTGTTTTGAACCCGAAGTATAACGTGTCTCTCTTACGTTGACCATAGCCTCCTACTCCTACTAGGAGTGTTCAAAAATATCTATATCCGAAACCAAATCCAAAATATCCAAAAATCTGAATCCAAAATATCCGAAATTTCGGATATCCGAACTTTTGGATTTGAATAATGAAATCAACTATCCGAAATTTTGGAACACCCCACCCCTACCTTCTACCGTAACAAATGACAAATGGAGAGGAGAAACTATAACTGTAGTCTGTACTATAGCCATCGTAATTGTAACACTTTTAGAAGATGCACAAGATGGTTAATTTTTTTGAAGTGTGTATGCTAAAATTTTATTTTTAATTAGACACACCTTTTAGTTTATTTTTGTTGTAATATGTATAATATCTTTAGAGTTTTTAGGTTCATAGGTACAAGAATATTCTTAGATCTTTTAACTGTTGACATGTGAACATTGAAAATATCAAAGTTTTTCTTTTCATTTTTTAATTTGCACATGCAAACAACTTTTTAATTGTTTTAAAACGAAGTTTGTTAAATACGCATACTTTTCGTGATCTGGGACTGTGATTTACTTTTGACACGGTCAAAATGTCTGACCCATTGACCCGGTCAGACATTTTGGCCGGTCAGCGTGTTTGATTTGCACTCTTTCACGTCTGACCCGGTCCGACACCATTGACCCATGCCTATCGTCCCACTTACCCGGTCAGTTTTGAAACAACCTCTTACCCGGTCACCACCTTCAAACAGCCCCTAAAATCCGATGAACTTAACACCCCTAGTGAAAATGGTGAACTTTTAGTGAACAACTTTGAAAAGAATGGTAAATTAACAACTCTTGACAAAACTATTGAAATTTGTTTGTTCATATGTAAACAAGATTCATGTTCACACAGCATATATTGCAAAGAAAACAAACATCAGAACCATTATTCTCAGCACAGATAGACAAAAACTTTAGACATAACAAACAATGATCCCGCGTTACAAGCTATGGTAAAAAGAATACCAAACACGCTTCAAACAACATAACTCTTCAAACAAACATAACAACAGAAACAACACGCGATCAAAAAGAATAATATTGATCAATTACATGTATAAACTCCACTCTCGTACCTATGCGCAACCTCATAGAAGTCTGTTTTACCCTCGGAAACAGGCTGCAGAGAGATCCCAGACAACGACCTCGTGCCTTGATAAGAAAACTTCACATAACCAACAACCTCGATCTCCTCACCGCCATCTTCTTCGCTAGTATCCACAGGCATCCTTGCTCTCAATCTAACAGGGTTTCCTTTTAAAGGGATTTCATCAACATGCCATTGTAATTCTCTCTCAGACCTGTTTAGTACAGCTTTTGGCGAGACTTTCAACAGTCTCGGGTCAACTGGAAGTTTAAGAGTAAATGTAACATCGGTCAAAGGAGCAGGCAGATCAGGGTTTGACACGTATTGAATCATTACGGATAGTAAAGTGCCACTGTGGCGTTTGACGAGTCTCACTCTCAACGGCAGAGGAGTTGCACAAGGTAGAAAACTGTACTTTAGTATGGGTATTGGTTGATCTGAAGGTGCGGTTTTTACATGAAACATTTGGTTTCCGAGGCTGCTTACAGTAGAACTATGCATAACAAATCTTTTAACACCATTTGCATTTTCAATCTTGAAAGAAAACTCGGTTTCTGCATCAGTAGATGATTTAGGAGGTATGGTTTTTAAGTAGACAATGCCCATTAACCCGACTCGTGCGAGTAAAGACTCCCTGAATTCTGCATTGATCACTTCAGAAATGTACATTTCAGGACCTTTCATTTCGGGCTTTTTGACTACAAGATCTTCAAGAGGTGTATCAGCCCCGGCTGCAGGTTTGGTGGTCGGAGCGTCACTCGTTTCCAATAACTCAAGCCCGCCAAGACCTTCGGGTTTTGCTACCTTCTTCGAATCTACAAACTCTGATGCATCCAAACCACCGCCCCAAGCTTGATTTATACCTTCAAAATCTTCAGGTAAAGTAGAACCATCTTTACTAAACTCTATGCCACCATAATCACCTTCAAACCCTTCAACGCCAATATGAGTCGACTCAGTGGCTGCAGCCGGTGGTAACGTAGTTACCTCAAGACCCGACAACACCATCGACAAATCAGAACCTTGATCTTTATCTTTCTTGAACCCGCCAACAAGTTCAACCGGTTTGTCAAGATTATCACTAGCAGTAAACGGGTCCTTCACCTGATCATCTTCTTGTTTCGATTCATCTTGTTCAACAGGCGGGCCCTGTTCCACCCGAGCAAGTGTAGCTGCCACCTCATCACCAGCCTCCAAGGTCTCGGGAGGCAGCTCAAAACTAGCATTAGAAAAAGCCGCCTCACCCGACTCATGTTCAGCAGAATAAACATCCACACCACTCCAATCATCAGCTCCCCTAATCTTACTCTCGGTACTCAAAGCCGAATGCACCATCTTCGCAATGCTATCACCATGCAACGACGCAAGCATTGCAGCTAGCCTGATACTACTCACACCCCTCAAAACAATATCCAACGCCATATACACCTCCGCGTATTTCCTCCCAAGCTTCTCAGGCGTAACATCCACCCCACGACAAGCGGTAACAACAACACTCACAGCCTGATTAACAGTGTTGATACACTCAAACACATTGTTCACACAATCATCATCAACAGTTGTGATCCCCAACACATAGATAGAATTCACCAGCCTGTAAACAACGCGATACCGGCTCTCAACGCCCACGATCACCTGCCCGCTGGAAGCGGCTAGCGGATCGTCGCCTAACGAGGTGTCACCGTCCTCCGAGGTGTGGTTCTTTCCTGTGGCGAAAGCGATACGGGTCTGCCGGAAAGCTGAAAGCGCCACCAGGGCTCGTGCAGGGGGGAACCACTCGCGAGTTTGGAGTAGGATATCGGATCCATTCGTCGGTTGAAGAGATAGAGCTAAACAAGACATGATTTTGGAACCCTAACCCTAGGTTTATTTACAATTAGGGCTTAGATTGATGGATGAGTGATTGATCGGATCTGTTGAATCTTTGGGAGATCATCAGGTGATTATAGTTCAATTGAATTGAAATATTCAGAGATTAGATCGCTAATATAATGTTGATTTTCATGGAGAAATGAATTGAAATTGAAAATTTGGAGTGATTTGGGGGAAATTGAGATGAGTGTGAGAATCTAGATGAAGAAATAACTTACTGTTGTAGCATCTGGAGTTTATGTGTATCCGTGAAGATCAATGGAGTTTTTCATCGATGAGTGTTTGAATGTTTGATTGTTGAAGAATGTTGAGGAAGAAAATCGGAGATGATGATGCAACAATTCGACAGATTTGGGCTCTGGGCCTGTTGTTAGGCCCAAATGGTTATGTCATGAAAAGATATTATGATTATACGACGGATTACTAAACAAACCAATGGTAAAGCAAACCGAGCTCCTTTTGTTCGTTTAATAAATGAATGCTCGTGGTGAATTTTTTGATGTAAAGTTTGTTTACGTGTGTTTGTTTAATAAATAAATAAATATGAACAACGAATTCGGTTTGTTTATTTAAATGAATGTACGCAAACCGAGGTTGCTTTTGTTTGATTGTGTTTGTGAACGTTCGCCGCTCAGTAAGTGTTCGTTTACGTTCTTTTATTTATGTCGGCTCCTTGGTAATCTAAGCCTTTTTTTTTCTCCAAATATTGTTACCATGTTTTGTTTTATGTTTTAGATTATTGTTCTATGTTCTCAAAACTTTTATGGTTAACAAACAAACACAAAATGTTTATTTCATTAATGAAGGAGCAGAAAAAAAAACTTAGTTTGGTTTTGTGTTCCCGAACCGTCTGTTAGTCTAGAACGTTAAATGAATGAACATAAACAAGATTTCATTTTGGTTCGGTTTGTTTATATCACTACAGCTACTAGTTTCTTAAAAGTTACAAAAAATGGATCAATCTTCAAGTCCATTAGAATGACCAGAGACCAACCCATGTAATTGAATCGAACTCGTTTAGATTAAACTTAACCTTTTAAGTTGCTTATGGAATCAGAATTCAATACCATCAATCATGCTTGTTTTCTATTTTTTTATTTTATTTATCATCTTAAAATTACGAAAACATATAATGAAGGAGAATGCTAGATCCAACCATTATTTTTGTTTGTTACTAGGGGTGAGCAAAATCAGGCTTTGGCTCAAGAGACCTAATTAACCGACCGTGACCAGCCCTGGGTTTCAATTTACAAAAATTTTGAATTTTGTTTTTGCGGCTGATCGGGTTCGGTTCGGTTTTGACCCTTGTTTGTTACTTCTGGATCAAGGACTTCAAGAATTTTTATTTCAATTTATCAATGCCACGTTTTCTTGTGAGACTACAAATGTATTTTAGGTTTAGAGAATACATGGGCCATCATAAGTGGATCTGTCATCTGTGGGTGTGGGTAGAATCAGATCTGATGGGTCAAACTTATCTAGGCCTTAATCTAGACATCAAGCCCAATTCCAGTAATAAATGCATTATCAAAAGTTTGACATGTAAAACTAAAAGTAAAACCTTATCAAAAGAGTGAGTTTAATTAGCATACGTCACAGGTTAAAAGAGCCTAATTTAAGATCGATGGTTTTTTAAGTTAAATAAGCTCAAGTTTTTTTAAGCCAAACACATAGAGCTTGGACTCAACTTAACTTGATTTGTTTACACACTAACTCGTATAAAGTTATCCAACGAGCAAAAGATCATATAGTTCCTTACCGTCTTTCTAATTTATACATGAACAACTATGAATCAAAATAACTAATAATTTCCCTTTATAAAATACAATCCAACATGCATTTTGAAGGAACTATTGGTGATAATATTATTATTTTTCTAAAATTTTCAAGATGAATTACAAAATCCATTATTTTCGTCTTTTATTAAATTTGAAATAAAAACGTTAAGACCTAATTCACTTTTCATTATTTCATTTCTGAATTTAAAATAAAAACGTTAAGACCTAATTCACTTTTCATTATTTCATTTTTAAATCAGAATTGACAACACATGTTTAGCATTTAAACTAATTAAATTCCATCTTTTGGCCACGTAGTCATGTTCGGTGTTCCCATCAAAATCCTAACAATGTAGAAAACATCTACCCTAAAAGGTGATTGATATCCAATAAAGTGGACACCTCTAAGATAATTTTTTCAAAATTTTAAAATAATAAATGGTTATGTTTTATAAAATCTTGGAAAAAAATATTAACACATTTCTCAAAATTCGAAATTGATAAATCAATTTTAATAATATTATCACCAATAGTTTGGAATATTAAAACAAGATAGAAAAAACAAAAAACAACATAAAAAAAATAAGTGTGTAGATTATTTGTAATGTTTCCATACCAATGTTTTTTATGTTATTTTTTTTTCTATCTTGTTTACCTTTCGATACTAATGCTTTCTGGTGATAATATTATAGTACATCTAACCTCAAAATTTAACCTAATCTGGCATATTTTGTGTAATCTCAAAAGAATAAGTATGGGGTTTTTATGGTTTAATTTGAACACGTAAAACCACTGAAACCGGTCATCGTTTTGTCTTGTATTTGGTTTTTTTGGGAGGAGTTATTACAAATTTTTGAGCCATTGACTTGTAAACTATTCAAGCCAGACTGGTCAGTTTAGCTTACAACTTAAACGAAAACAAAACCAACCGTCAAGAACAAACCATTATATTTACAAAATTGTTTTCAAAGATTTTTTTTAGCAATTCCCCTAAATCCCTTAATACAGATGTTCAAATAATTTGGATGGACCATTTTTGTTGTTTGAAGGGCTCCACTTTCTTGCATGTTCATGTACCTTTAAGTTAATTGAATTTGTTCAATTTCATGAAAGTTAAGTGTTGGAAAGCTATTGTTAGTGTTGGTCATAACTTTAGTAGGTTTTCTAGAGTCACTGAAGGTTGGTACACCAACCCTTTAAACAATAGGCCATGTCTTGACTTGTAGATGATGGACCATGACAGTGTGGTTTGTAGGTGACACCGTGAGGGTATTTAGATCATATAAGTGACCTTCTCTAAGTGTAAATTTGTGTTTTTCCTAAAATTTAAACGAATATATTTATATCATACTTTGGTTAATATAAGTTCTATTTTAAATTTGTGGGTTGGTTATCTATGTTGTAATTAAGGGCTTTATAACTAACCAAACCACGTCCAAATCGAAGCTAAAATCTATAGTATCTAATAAAAGAAGTCTTCTTTAGCCACTTGTCACTCTTAAAACACCATTTTAACACTTGTCATTCTTTTAAACATCTATCACTTAATTTTTCCTCCAAAAGGATATTATAGTAATTTTAACACCTAAACTAATTCTTTCTCTTCATAAAATTAATTTTATTAATTAATACATTTTTCTCTCTCGTTTAGATTTTTTAAAATCAAACTATGTTTTTAAAATTAAATTTCATTAAGGAAATCAAAAATCACATCTTTTTATTAACATAGAAATAAAAAAAAACAAAATTTTTATATAATATGAAATTTTTTAAAACACTAAACCTTTTTGAAATAAAATATTTTAAATTGGTCTTTTTAAAAAAAATTTATAAAAAATATGAAATTTTCTAAAAGCAGTTTTATTAAAACAAGTAGAATAATTAGAAATTTGAGTTTCTAATAAACAAGATTTTTTACAAACAATAAATTTTATAAAAAAATTTTTAACACGAATGTTTAAAAATAAAACTATTTAGATATAAGAGTTAAAAAATAGTATAATTGTTTTATTTCTTGAACTTTTGGGTATATATAATTTTAATCATATCTTATATTAATATATCGTACTATAACTTTTCGTGTTTATTATTAATTATAATCCGTTTAATAAATGAGTTTCTAACCTATCTATTTATCTGTATATTTATCTATCTATAACAAAAAAATTTAAAATAAGACCTGACATAATTGTAAGTTTTATCATACTAACTTTCTCATTTTCTTTTATTATTATTTATAATATTGAATACTAATAATATTATTCATACCATTTACAAATTAAAAACTGTATAATTTAATAAATTAAAACCTATATTATTATTAAAAACACTCTTTTTAAAAACAAAGTTTTATAAAATATAGAATACAATAATTTTTTTTAAAATAAATTCATTTTTCCTAAAACAAAATATTTAAAACCCATATTTTTTTATAAAATAAAAGTTTAAGAAAAATACATTATTATTTATTTAGTTAAAGTAGCTATTGATATGCAATTATAATCATATTTTACCTTCAAATATGATTTTATAATTTATAAATTTTTATTACTAATTATTTTGTATTTTATTTATTCAACTCGTGTAATACACGGGGTACTAACCTAGTAAATGATATATAAATGTTTAAAGCTAAGACTTAAACTAATGAAAGGTGAGAAAAAGAATGTGGAAAAAATAAGAACTTATCCCATATTGAAGGAGGAAAGAAAAACGAAGAGACTAATATATTAAAGCCATCTTTTATTATTGTTTTCTACATCCTCACGCCAGAGGAGTCATGAAGAGTGCATACTAAATTTGCACACGTGGGAGGGTGGCATGGGCATGTAAGAATAATGCGATGCTTTGATAATACACTTCACACTTCACAAATCTTTCGTCTAGTCTGATTATCCTCTACTGCAGCAACAATTCAACTGGGTGGAGGATATTTCCTTTTTAGAGGTCGTTATGATTTTCTCTTGTATTTCCTCTAGTTGTTTCACTGATCAACTATTTGGCACAATAGCACTTCTCAGATCAGTTGCTTTGAGGTGTTTGATCAAAGGTCTTTAAACCAAATAAACTACATTGAAGACATTTAATGGCATTTATTTTTTTTGTTCAATTCTTTCATACCTATATCAACTCAAATTCGATATAAATACTAAGCCTTAGCTACTAGCGATAATTGCAAACAATTGAGAGCTCATATTACTTCCAACTTTCTGTTTTTCAGGTTCTTGAGTCATTCCAAACAGTAACAACTTCTTTGGGTGTTGTACCCTAAGAAACAAACGAGTTCTCTTGGGAGTCTCGAAAATTGTTTTAAGGGACATGTATCTAACATGATCTTTGGCTAAGGACTTATCTGTTTTGTTTACGCTCTTGTAATTTTTTTTACTTCGGTTTAATAGTACATGCAATACTGCTTTCCTTTACTTCATTGTATTGTAATCTAGAAAAAAGTTATTTATTTTATTTTATACACAAATGGTTCCCACGTCTAGATTGTTTGTTTAGAGAAAATATTACTAATCATCTGTATATTTAAAGAAACATTGTTCAACACTTATAAATTTTTTAAAATGATTATTAGTGGATGAGAGAGAAAATATAATAATAAATGTATAAAAAATATTATTTATTTGGAAAAAAGAGGAAAAATAATAATTTATAGTTCAATTATAAGAATGAAAATAAAAAATTAACTGTGAATGCTCTAAGTATGTATATTTGGATAATTCAAATAGGCTCCCTCTTATCTTTTTAACTGTGCCAAAAATTTAAATATCTTTATTAAGACTAGACTATTATAGAAATCAGATGATGAAATTTGAAGCCCTTAAAGGATAGAATACAAATATATAAAAATTAAAGCCACTGAAGGCTTGAATCGTGAATATGAAACCTTTGAACGCTTCATAAAAATAAAGAGTGAAAGATGATAATTAATTGTGAGTTGTAGTTTGTGATAAAATCCGAGAGTCGATCACTCGGAAAAATAAAAGACAATAAGTTAATTACCGAGTCTTGACAGTCGATCACACTTAGATTGGAATAATTGGTGTAATTTTAATATTTAAATTTCATGCATTTGGTTGTTTTAGCTTCTTGTTTGGTGAAATAAAAACTTTTAGTTAAAAAAAAAATTTTGTTGCTACCTCATGCACCTTTATTTGCTATTGCCTTGCTAGTCGCCCTTTCGATTTTTTTAGGATACATATTTTATTATTATATCATTATGTGATTGATTATGCTTAATCAGTATATACATATGTTAAGGCTGGGACAATATCAAATAATATCTTCTGGTAGACACACGCTGTCAAAGATATCCTCATATCTATAATATCCAAACCAAACGAATAATTAGTTTTCGAGTTTAAACTTACGTAAAGCGTGAGATAATATTGTTCTAATAGAAATGTTTACATCATCGACATGTCCCACATTTCTAATTTTCTGATGTGATTAAAAACATCAAAATGATGTTAGATTTAATTGTTGTTTAAGCTTGAACTAATTTAGATAGGAAAGATGGAAAGGGACAGAAAGAACAAAGGCAAAAAGTTTGTATGTATGTGTAACAATTTATGCTTAGCCACATCAACCACCCAATAACACTGGCTAAAACTGCAATTCCATCTCACACTTGTTTATTTCTTATATTTTATAATATATTTTACTTTATATAATTTATTAACTTTGAAATCTTTTTTCACCACTTCTCAAACTAGAACACAAATCATGTTTTATGAACATATTTAAAACCTTAGTATTGCATTATACACATAAATAATTAGAAAATTGAAAGAAGATTAATACATAACTAATTAAAACAAAACATGAGACTACTTTATCTTTTAATGTAAAAACAATTTAACAAATATGAAATCTGATATATAAATCATTAATTAGTAGTAATGAATCAATAGATGAGATGTTAGAAGTGAAAATAAAAAATAATAATAAATTTTGAAAACTCAGTTCAATCACTAACCGGCCCAAATGAACACAATTTTAGAGTATTCAACTAGATTGATTTTGTAGACGGTTCGCGGTCCAACCTGTTAGTCAGTCTGGCTCTAAGAGCACTATGTACCGTTTTAAAAATATCTTGTACCTCACATGCATGTGTGCTTCATGGGTGTGTGTATATACACAACATTAATGCGCCCATGTTCAATACTAACAAGAAAACTGAGAAATTAACAAGGTTAAATGATTATGTAATTACAAAATACAAAAACAATGCATAATACAATTCTCCCATATCTGAATAAGCTGATTTAAATTGATTTTGTATTACCAACCATGCTTATATATAAAATATATTTGTAATATATAATTAATTTCGTACAAGAAAACATGATTTCACGGTAAAGTGGTTATAAAAGTGGCCAGAAAGAAAAAGAGACTAGTGAAAAGGTGAAAAAGATATTTAATTCGATTGGTTAAATGAGAATAAATTATAAGTATTTACCCATTTATACACGTGGTATAACAAATTATGTTGTGCAAGGTGTGTGTTTCTTTTATATTTTTGTGCGTAAATAATTTTGGTAAATTTATCAAACAATAATTAATTTAAATGTTTTTTTTAATCTTGTTTAAATTTTATTGTATATGAATTCTCTCTCATTGCATAACGAGTATCGACCACCGCTTTTGTAATAAGCAAAATGTTATAGATCCATGTGTTATTTTACTTTCACAATGTCTTTTGTCATCCTCGTTTTTATTATAACTTTTATTCTCAGCTTTTTTTATATCAATGTAGTAATCAAAACTCATTCACAATTCATAAAAGAATTATAATTTTCTTTCAAAATATTAAAAGTATTAATTTACCTTAAAAGTTTTATTAATTTAAAAGTTTTCACTTAGTTGTTTAAATTATAGTCAAGGTTATCTATAAATGATGACATTTTAAATAAAGAAAAATAATGAAACTTTTGAAATAAATTGATATTTTTAAATTAAAAAATAATAATATTTCTATCAAAACTTAGAGAGCAACATGGAAGACTCCTCTAATAAAGCTTCCAAGCAACCAGCGACAGCCCCACAAAATTTTTCATGTGTGTAGAAAAATTCCAGAGTTCGGATGTCTATGAAAACAATTTTTCGGTACAGCGCAATATTATGAACAACTGGCGGACCTAAAGTCGAGGGAGAGGGACAGCCGCCCACCCTAAATTTTTTTTTAATGTTATATATACGTGAAACTCCCGACCATCTATTTTGCAATCGCCCACTTATAAACTTATAAAACTAAAGAAAAAATAAGATTATCTCAAACACATTATTAGAAACGAAACTACAATGGGGTCCGAGGGGTACGGTGACCTTCCGACTGGCAGGTGAATCATATTTTTCTCACTAACCAGGTCTGTAATTGAATGGATTTTTAAAATTTCACCCTCAAGTAATCATGTAGTTAGTAGGAAGAAAAAATATTTATATCAACATAAATATTTTTGATAATAAAATAAGTTGAATTTAAATCAGTTTCAAGTAGGGATGGCAATGGGGCGGGTTCGGGATTGGTATGGGTAATCCCAACCCTATACCCGATTAGAAAAGTGTGCCCATACCCGGCCCAAAACCCGTCGGGTATGTATCGGGTATTTACCTGTCGGGTATCGGGTATACTCGCGGGTAATCGTGTAAACCCGTTAAGGTTATAAAAATTATCCGTTGGGTATACCCATCGGGTATCTATAAATCATATAAAGCTATACTTGCATATACGTATTAAATACTAGTTTTCGTTAATCCTTAATATTTTTTGTTTATTATCCACTACTACTGCTATCAAATTTTAATACTTCTATTATAAATTTGTAACTTGTAAGACACCATATGGTGCAAATTATATGATGTTTAATATCGTATATTAACACATAACTATTAAGTAAAAAGATACTAAGTAAAAAATATAAAAAATATAATTATATATAATATAATTATTAAATAGAATAAATTAATAAATAAGATAACTTCGGGTATATAATCAGGTAAACGGGCATGCTTAATCAGGTAATCGGGTCGGGTAAACGGGTATACGGTGTAATCCCATACCCGTCCTATACACGTGAGAAAAATAAAAATTAATCTCTTACCCCGTCCCATACCTGCCTAGCCGATCCCATTCATGTCCCAAATGACTCGAGTTTCGGGTATTCTCATCAGGTTCGGGTTTGATTGTCATCCCTAGTTTCAAGATATGAAGGATTAAACGTTATACTTATTATTTAATATTATTCTCAAGCATGTTGAGCATATCACTGATTTTATGAGTATAATTGATTAATTGCTTCAATACGGTTTTTGTTATATACCGTTTAACGATTTTTTTCGTCAATGAACCGACCGAACCGGACCAAAAAAAGTATATGTTATATTCCGATAGCCAAATGAACTTTAAAAATTTCCGTCCATCCGGAAAAAAATTCTAGTTCCGCCACTGTTATAAACATAAATGATCTGCCCTTCTAATATAATAAGTCATATATGATACAACTATACGCCACGTATAGATACGTGACGTATATTACTATACTTCACGTATAGATGTTAAGATTGAATGAAAATATTAAAGCTTTTGAGAAATAAAATTAATAACAGAAGTATGTAACTTCTTGGTAATATAAAGTGTCGAAAATGAATAGAAGCTTTTCAACTCACAAAACGAAATCCAACAAATTATGTCAAACTTAGATTTTTCTTTTGGGGATTTGAATCTAAATCTTCCTCTTTTTTCAAACACAAAATCCTCAAATAATTTCATTGTGTTTCCTCTTTTCGTTGTATTTACGACCCTACCCCTCCAATCTTATCCACTAAGCATGGTCATCTTTTCTTTCGAACGTAGACATCACCTGCTTCTTTTGGAATGTAATCTATATGCTCACTGTTATTATATAAAACTCATTGACTTTTTTATTGGGTAAATTGACTTTATTAAACTCGTATGTTATGTGTATTGAATAAATAAAATATTAAATATAATTAATAAATTTTTTATAAAACGATATTTAAAATAAGATACAATTGAAATTACGTATAAATAAAGAGTATATAATATAACTATGATATCATCTTTTTAATATTGTATTTTTAATTTTTGTTTTTTTCAAGAAAAAAACATTTTCTTTCAAAACAATTTTTTGAAAAATATCGTTTTAAAAACTTTTTTTAAAAAAGGTTTTGTTTAGAAAAGATTGATGTTTTAGAAAATTTACTAATTTATAAAAATTGTTTATTTAGAAATAATATTAATAAAAAGATCTTTTTTAAAATTTTTCAAATTTATTTTAATCTAAACAATAATTATATAATATTAATGTTAATTAATGTGATTAATTAATAGAAGAGAGAAACGAGAAACTTTTGGTAATAAAAAATATAGTACTGTCACGTGTTTTCTTTAATTATCTTTTTACTATAGTAGAAATTTTATTTTTATAAAAGACACAACGTTTGTTAATTACCAATTTTATTAAAATATGAATTAACTTTTTAAACCAATTTCCTAGTAATTCAATCTTTACTCTTATTTCTTGTCTGTGCATAATAAAAAAAAAACGATAAACATCTATATGTTGAAGATAATGTAGGTTTTGTATTTGTGTATCTTGGATGTCTTTGAAATCATAATAACACTTTTAGTTTTAGATTGAATTATTTTACTAGCATACACAATCATTCAATTAGATAAATTCAAAGAGAAATCAAGAACTAGATATGAAAAATAACAATATGTATGAAAATTGTACCCAAAACTAACCACGAGAATTCTTATATGGGATCAAAATATTGTGCTGATTAATTGAACTTGTATAACTGTCAAATGATAGTTTATATAGTTTGATATTTATAACTACTTAAAACTATTTTTGCTTGATATCATTATAGGTCTTAAACCCATTCTCATAGGGTCTTAACCCTATTCTATCCCTAAGTACATAATCTTTATCCTCAGGATGTGTCACCTATACTCTAGGGGTGTCTCATGGGTATTTTACTTGTATACCCTTCTAATACCTAACTCGTAACCTAGAGTTTTCTCACCCCACCCTCACTCTTATTTTAAGCGAGAACCTATACCTGACAATCCACCGGTCTTCTACTAGGCATACTCTTCGATAGAACAAAACTAACTCAAGTTGGTTTTAATACTCAATGGAGCATTTAAAACACATATAGAGTTTTGAACTACCTCTTTCATTTGAATGAGCTCTATTTATAGGTCTCACCCAACATCGTTATGGATCACAAGACCAAGGGGTAATGGTCCATAACCCTTGTTGCCAGCCTATTCTCAATCGTCTCATTATTACAGACTGTAAAATATGTTGCTACGGTTTGTAACCTCTATCTATATCACCCCCTTGGCAAACACACATTTTAGCTTACTCATTATGTCACACAGTGTAAGACTCCCATAATTACCATCCATAACCTTCACTTTTACACAACTATAAAATTTTAGGTGTTACAAATTCACATTAGGGTCTATTTTAGCAAATATTTCGTGACACAATTAGACAATTCAATCTAGTGGTTAAACTAAAATGAAGAAAACCCGATTCAAAATTTTAACAACATAACAACTGTAAATCGAACATTTTCGTTATAGTTTTATAAATGCAAGTCATTCATAATGTCAACTCATCTATCTAATTATCCTAGCTTATGCACATGATCAAGTAGTAACTCAAATTGACATTATACTTAATCTCGGCATTTCAAAACATATATAATTTGAAGAACTTAGAACCATTTTACTTGAATTTGGAGTAGTATACTACTCCACACTTGTTACAAATGAAACTATAAACCAATATAAGAATAACGTTATATCATGTTACAAGTATTGTGAAACAACAAGTCACTTGTCAAAATTGATTCATTTTCTTTTACCAATGATGCTAGTAGTCAGAATGACCAGACAAAATCGACTCTTCTTCGCCTACGGTATCTTCATATATGCCTTCACATTCTTCTTCCTCATTTCTAGCATCCTCACTTCATGAGTAGCGTCACTAGCACCAACTATTATAACCTCTCTTGTGGCAAGACAAACTGAATTACTATCTTGATTCGCTTATACATCTAATAATAGTTTAGTCTTTCGTTGATTTGAAAGAACCTTTCATCATCTATATTATCATCATCACTCATCAGGGAATTCATAAACACATTGTGCCGGTTCCTATATCACCTAGACTTCATCTTGATAGTTGTTCATTTATGTTTCAAGTGATTTGTTGTTGAAGGATATGATGCATAATACATGTGTTTTGATCTGATGCTAGAATAAACGGGTCGTTGGTTTTTAAATTTTACTTGAATTTGATATCGACCAAAGCATGTTTTGAATCTACTCTAACCTCGTGGTAATTAGCAAATGATATATGCGCACTTGAAAAGCACAATAACGCCACGATCAAAGCCATAATATTCCACCTATAAGACTTCATCAAGCAATCAATAATAGTCAAACTATGACTTTTTGTAAGTAGCCCCGCTATGCATGACCATTCAAATGATTCTATGAATAAACTAATAAAAAAATTTAGCCATGTTGATTTTAATTTCAAAGCTCTAAACGACCAAACACTCATTTGTGGCTCCAAAAGGCTATTATATTGATACTTCTATATAAAATTATATAAAAAGTTACTTCTCATGTTAGTCGTTTTATCTACATTAAGCGTTAAAAACTATAATTTGATTCAAAAAGTATAATCATTTCATATCATATAATTACTTCTTGAATACTTATCAAAACACTTCTCTACAACAAAAGTAATGTCTAAACGAGACAATATTGCATTTGTCACTAAGCAAAATCGTCATTGGGAAGAAGAGGTTACATTATTTACTAATTATAGATTATTTTTCAACAATCAAGTGCGTCGGATACTAGCTTTAAACGTTTAACAAGCGTTCACATGTTTGATGGTCTAATTTTTTAATTATATAAATTATAACTTACAAGTTGATATGGTAAATTAATGATTTAAGGTGTCACAAAAGTCATGTGATATATTAACTTTATTTATTATAAAAACATTATGGGTCAATTATTCACCATTTTTGTTCATCAAATCAACCATCTAATAACACATTTTTAATGAGTTACTGTTCTTGAAAAAAAAATCTTTGTAAATCGGGAAACACCAATTTAAATTTGATACCACTGGCCTTCTGGTGCAAGTTTAAAATCTTACTCAATATATGGGTTTTCTTTCAGTGATGAGTTTCCTCATTGATGGTAATCTTGGGTGAGTCATGTATGTAGCGCAAAATCAATATGATCGGTTGGAATTTTGTTTCAGTAAAGCTCACTGGTATTAAAGGTAGTTTCAAACGCTATAAAAAAACAATATAAATTTGACCGTAAGCATGTGTTTTTTTTTTCTTTTTTCTTTTCCTTGTCAAAATCACACTTTAAGTCAAATTCATACTTCAAGTACTTCTGGTTCGATGAAGGTGGGTACGAATCTTTTGTGATACAATTGTGCACCATTACTTTAAATTTTTTATTATCTTTATTTAGAAAGGTCGGTCGCATCCGCCAACCGTCAAAACTCTCCTATAGTTTCTTAACTTTACACTTTTTACTCTTAAACTTTTTATAAAACTTAAAAAATATCACTTTAATTTCATTGAGTTTTTTAAGCCTTGGGTTTGCATGTCGTATATTATTACTTTAAAAAACTGATTTCTTATATCCTTATTTTTATGTAGGTATCGGTATAAATTCGAGTTTTTTTACGTTTTGACATAAATCTTGTTTTGAGCTAGGTCAAATATATAAAATGCTTTCATACTAATTTTTATGTATGCTTTGAGTTTGTCTATGCTTCGACGTATATTTATTTGAAGATGAGTGACATCAAATGTAATATGTTTTCGTTCGATTTTATATTGAGTAACTCTATGTTTCGAAGTAAATTTACTTCGAAAACAAGTAGAGACAATTATAGTCTATACTTTATCATGTTGCTTACGACCGCCGCAACACACATGCACATTTTGTGTTTACACATTTTCCATGTTTTTGCTTTCAAATTCCTAACATTTTTAACATAAAAACAGAACACCATACTATAGACGTTAGGTATTCGATGATGTGATTGACATAACAGAATATACACTAATATTCATCAGTGTTGTAAAACTCGGCCTAGGCGGCCGAGTACTCGGCGAGTACTCGGAACTCGGCAAGGCGCCGAGGCGCTTTTCACCAACTCGGTCAAACTCGGCCCTACTCGGCTCAACTCGGCTCAACTCGGCCCTACTCGGCTCAACTCGGCTCAACTCGGCCCTACTCGGCCCAATTCGGCCCAACTCGGATTTTCACCATTTTTCAACGATTTTCGCTTTTTTTCACGATTTTTGTTGAATTTTATTTTTTTCATGGAGATACCTGAAAAATAATAATAAAATGATTATTACGTTTATAATATTAAATAATTGATATTACGTTTTGAAATATATTGTGTGTGAACATGTATTTTTTATTTATAATTGGTATTCACGTATTTTTTTTATAAATTAGTGAGCTTATAATATTAGACATATATATACTTTTCCAAAAACCAATTTATGTAATTTGTCATGTCCGAGTACTCCCCGAGTACTCCCCGCCTAGGCCAAGTACTCGCAACTCCCCAGTCGACCGACCTGGCAGCGCCTAGCGAGTTTTGCAACCATGATATTCATATTAATTCATGGTGCTATGTTAAATGGATACGATTTCTAAGAAACATGGATGTAACCCAACCATTAGCGAATAAGTTTTTTTACTAGTTTCAAACACAAATGATTATATTTAATAACTATATAAAAATGTTAATTTGTGTTATACTGTAGGATCATTAATGAACTTGTAAGTGTTCAAAATGAATCTAAGGTGAATGTCATATTAATAATTAAACTCATGTGTTTGAAATGAATATGATGTACTGATTGGGTGAGATTATACATATTACTATATATATAATTGTTAATTTACGTTATACTATAGAATAAATTTTTTAATAAACTAGTAAGTGTTCAAAATGAATCTAAGATAGAATGTCATATTAATGATCAAACTAATGTGTTTGAAATGAATATGACGTACTAGATTGGGCGAGAAGTTATCCCATATGTGGATGCTAAAATTTGTTTTCTTTGTTGTGAGTGGAAACTTTATTTAAAGTTGTCCATCCTAAAATTGCTCTTATCCAAACACATTTAATTATAAGTTATTCTCTCATCTACACTCAAAGGCTAAAGTATCCAAACCTTATTGATGATATTTGAGACATGACATTCCCTATAACAAGATATCTTGTTTGTAGACAAAACGGAAGATGTGAGAGTTGCTTAATGTGTCCATACGCCCCCTCCCCCAGAACCCAGTGCATGTTTCCAATTAGGTTTGCTCTGTCATTGTAATCAAAACACAACAGAAGTGACTCGTGTATCATTTGTAACACAATCTATTATACCAGCTAATATTGTACTTTTTATCTACAAGAAGCTCACACGTTTTATTTTGATTGATCACGTGAAAACTTTTCAAAAGGTCACTCATCTTAGGATTATTCCCACTCAGGTGCAATACAATGTGTGAACTTTTCCTCTCATCCACTACTAACATGCCAAAAAAAAAAACGTTGGTAATATTAGCGGTAATACATTTCATATGGTCCAATTTTTGTAGTGTAGAAAGATCAAAATGGAACGATGCGAGATATGCCTAACTAAGGTGTTACAAAACTTTTTGGTTTTGGCGACCAGGTTTTGCAATGAACTAGTTTATAACAAATGATTTTGATTAAAGAGAAAAATGTGGTGATTAGTCTGTAACTATCTTTAAAACCCTTAAGAAGTTTATAGTTTACATTTAACATGGTTAAATGTAGTACAACTATTACTCTAGATGTAATACTCTGAGCGTAGAAGTGATGTATTTTTTAAGCGAACCATTTTTATCACGAAGCCAAGTCATTCTTCGTCTTGTTTTGTCTTCTATATATATTTAATTTATTTATTTATATTACATAAATTCTTCTATATATATTGTATTTATTATCACAAACGACGTTTTTCTACACCGTTTTATTTATAGACATGTACTTCAAGAAGTGAAATTAAGTGCTTGTCATGTTTCATTGTTTTAAACAATGTTATATAATGATACGTCAATAATCACATATCATATAGGATTTTTAACTAATAATTTCTCAGTTTAATTAGCTTTCTTTGCGGTATCTAATATCAAGTATGACCTGTTGCTAATTCTCGACATGTACCTTGTGGTTTCTAGTTCAACTATGTAGTCGTAAGAAAGCTTTTAACTCATGTCAATATATCTGTATTTCCTTGCATCAACTTATTGGTTTTATAATGCTATTACTGTGGTCATGACAATACATGTGTATGCACATGTCAAGTTCATAATGTATGAATGGGTGTCATTTTAGTATACTTCTCTTTAAGATCAACAACGATTGCTATCTCAAGATCCTTGCCATTGGCGCGCTTGAGTTCTTAGGATCATCATGAAACCATTGGAACATGTATCGTTTCTCTTCTTCCATTGACCCTGGTTTCTGCTAACATGGAATTGGCTATGGTAACTTAGCTTCTGAAACTCAATTGCAAGGTATGCTATTATCTATCAATTGACAATCTAAAAGATGTCTATTATATTTTTATAACTTGTGTAATAAGGCTTGTTTGCTTTGAATTTGTGGCAAAAATACAACAGTACTTGCTAGAGTATGTGCATTGTAGCCTTAATCATTTTACTTTTGAAAAAAAAAATAATTATTAGATTCTCAAATAGCTTTAATTATGTAAAAGAGATTGGACATTTTTCTAAATGTCTCAACCAATTAAATACTTCCATCTGCTCCCTAAATATACTTAATTGTGTTTTCAATTAACCTTGGATTTCATGGAGAATCTAAACTTTATGAATAAATATAACTAGAAAGTGTGTATAACATTATTTAAAGAATATTATGAATAGGGAACATGTAAAAACAAAATAAGGCAATTATTCACGTAATTATAAAATTATTATATATTTATTATTATTAAGTTTAGGTAGTAACTAAATAAAAATATTGGAAAAAGGAGAGGCGAATACAGGAGTCACATGGAGATCAGATCAGATCAACAAAGCTTATTTTGTACAGTAGATAATAATATTATATGGTCATTATTTCAATAAACGACTAAATTGCTTTAGATCATTAAAATAATGCAAATATGATGATCGTATCATACTTCCTCGTCATAATTTTAATATTTTAACATTCTATCAATAGAATAATACTTCCAAAGTGCTACCATTTGGAATTTTGTGAAGTGGTTAATTTTGTTTTAGTTAATTAATTAGGTGTTCAATACTAAATGATATAAAACGCACTTGGAATTTTAGTTCATAGTAAATTCATTTTTACTTGGAACATGTATTTTTTAACGGTAAAATTTATTAATATAAACTTACTAGTAAGAAGCTAGATAAGACGAGACAAAATTACAAATCGATACAAAGAAACAATCCTCAAATGCCAGTATAATTGTTTGGAGGAGAAAAACAATAAAATTGAAAATTTATAATTAGAAAAGACTTATTTTTACTTCTCGAATTGATATTCTTGAATCGGCTTTTAAAATGGTTATGTGAAAGTTTTCTATATTTTATTAATATCAACAAATAATTTCAAGAAAAAAAAATGACAACTTTAATGATGTATGTGATAAATTAAGATGTCTAATTCTTCATCATAAATAAAAAGATAATAACATCTACTTAAATCATTTCTCATACTTGATAGTTGTTATAGATGAGGTTAATAACAATTCCAATATATAACGTCTGGTATTAATTAAGTGATACCGGAATTTTCTTTTATGTTTTACAATATATAATACTCATCTCCGTACACAATATATGCATGCTACCAGCTACCCTAGAATTAAGTTATACTAATTCGTCACCATTTTTAAAATTGACCAAAGATAGTGTAGTGAGCAATGACAATTTATGTAGCTTACTATGATATATAAAAACAAATAAAACTCCTATCCAAGATGAATAATGAAACATATATATACTTTCAAACTTTTCCATTTTTCAATATATAGTCCCTAAAAGATCCCAAAACTTACAAAAACATGATTAATTAATCAACTAATTTTCTTTAATTAACCAATTAATCAATCCCATTTTCTCATATTCATCTCCACCACCTTTTTTATAACTCACCACCACCTCACCACCACCACCACCCTCTTTAGGACTATCCAACGCCCTCTTCTCCTCCTCCTCCGCCACCTCCTCCACCTCCGCCAGCAACTGCCGCTGCGCCCCCGCCGCCCTCTTCTTCTCCACCCGACCCCTCAACGCCTCCAACACTCCTTCACCGCCCTATCCCTATCCCTCCGGTTTTATCAACACCTCACTAACATCTGCCGGAGTCATTTCCGCCTCGTCAATCACCGATGCTAGATCATTTAAAACATCCTTTGCGATATCGCTTGTGTCATAGCCTAAGTAGTTTTTTAATAGAATCATTAATGCGGGTAATGAACAGTAACTCATAAAAATATGCATATCCATCCGCCCGCTCCGAAGCAATGCCGGGTCAAGTTTCTCAATGTGATTCGTTGTGAAAACGAATATCCGCTCCGACCCGCAACACGACCATAACCCGTCCGTGAAGTTCAGTAGACCCGATAACGTAATCGAGTTGTTGCCCCCATTGTTTCCGGGTCGCCAGTGGCAGATCTCACATCGGAAACACCGTCGGGTGACCCGTTTCCGCTGTTGCTCCGCCCCGATCCACCACCGTTGGTCTTTTACGGTTTGAGAGGTTTATGGAACAATCAATGTCTTCTATCACGATGATTGATTTGGAGCTTGTTTTCATAAGTAGTTTTCTGAGCTCGGAGTTGTGTTCACCTCGGTTAACTCGAGGTCGTAAATGTCGTACCCGAGGAAATTCGCCATTGCAGCGATCATACTGGACTTGCCTGTCCCTGGGGGGCCGTACAAAAGATACCCCCGTTCCAGGCACGTCCAGTGCGTTTGTAAAACGCCTGACCTTCCGTAAAGTCGTGAAGGTCAGCCATTATCTCTCTTTTCATGATTGGGTCCATTGCCAGGGTGTCAAATGTGCTGGGTGCTTAAAGGGCACTGATTCCCACGGGTGTCCTCTTGAGTAAGAGAGCCCCGCGAGAATTGGTGTATAGTAACCGCTCCTGGCTCTTCCTCCTGATTTCATCAGCTCTGAGGCTGATGAAATCAAGGTAGTCTTCTAGAATATGAGGTTTATCCCTTTTGTTGATTCGGAGCGTGAATCCACGCTTCTCTTCTGGCAATGGGCGCCAGGAGAATGTTTGAGCTTGTCTCGGTGTCACGACGTGTTCCCATACGACGGAAACGCTTTGAACACGTCGTGTAGCCGATCATTGTTAGCCAAACCGAAGGTTATGGCGGACGAATTTAGGCCGCGAGTAAGTGAGAGGGCGGGTTGAAGTAGTAGTGGAGGAGGTAGAGGTAGAGGTAGAGGCAGATGCAGAGGAGGAGAGATAAAGTTGTACCGCGTTGTACAACTCATTGGTATTGACGCCACGCCGATCTCCGTGATTTCGTAGTAGGAGTAGGAGGAGAAGCAGTGAAAAGACGTTGAATGAGTTTAAGGACCGCGAACCGGAGCTCGGGCGGGATGATGGTTTGGAGTATGGTTTGGGAGAAGGCTAAAAACCCATTAGAGAGGCCATGGTGGTCCAAAGCTCCATCATGGTGAAGTGATATGATGGTGGAGATGGTGAAAGGAGAGGTGGTTTATATGGGGGGGAGAAGATATGAGTAAATGCAGGTGACTTGTTTTAGTGAGTTTAGGTGACTAAAAGACAAGAGTTTGTTCCAAATGTTTTCTTCATAATTATTTGAATATAATTTATTGATAGTTAAATGCTCCATTTATCTTATTGTAAGTTTATATATTATAAACATATGTGTCACAGTCATTCATTGAAAATGATGAAGCTGAAGGTACAAGCCTTAGTTGCAAAGATTTGATTATTATTATTTTTTCTTTTGTTCTAGTTTTTATATATACACAGTTTTAGAAAATATATGACCCAAAGCTGAAGGTACAAGCCTTAGGGCCTTCTCCTAGACGAGTTTTGCTTTGGTTATGATTTCAACACATTTTGTTTTTGCTTGCAAACTTATACACACTAACACACGTCGCACGCACACATCACATGTTTTTTGATTATTATAGTCTTTTTATTATTTTGTAATTTATACATCATTGTACATATTTCAACTTTCTACATTTGAGTAGGTCATGGTTTGTTATGGTTTTATATTTCCAATATGATTTTTGATATGAAATTGTGTTTCAATTGCGTCTGTATTTCTTTTTTAAAACAAGAGTTATCGGATTTTAATAATTCTAATTTTTTATTAGCCGGTTAATCCCAACTTAGAAAATATTTACAGACATTCTCAACTTTAAACATATTTTCCTTCAATGATCCCGACTAATTGAAAGGTAACACCTTTAGTTTTTTGATAATGTGGACTACTTATATGGCAAAACACTAAACAGAAACTTGAAATCAACCATTAGGTTCAATTAGAAACTTAGCGTACTGAAACCTGTCATTTTTCATTTTGATTTGAAGTCATTGATGAAAGTATATAATTATACATTTCTAATTGTAAAATATATTGATAGATATAAGTTTATGTATTATATAAAAATATAAAAAAATAATACAAAATGATCTAAAACATAAAACATAATAATAAATACATATAACAATTGATATAAAAAATATAGACACAATAAACTGATATAACGTAATGAACGTATAATACACAATAAGCTGACATATTTGATACAATGACAAAATATATCTTTAAAACAAAAAAGAACACAAGTCAAACCACTATTATTTTTAAACTTTTAGATTAAATATATTTTTTACTAAACCTCCTATAGTATAACGTATTATTTGCCTCTTTTATGTTTTAAGCTTGTATTTTTTTTTTTTACCAATCTCTACTTGTGTTAAATAAACGATTATTTTGTCATTTTAAATTTTCTTTAATTTTGATTATTTGAATATTCTATTTACTTTTAATTGTTATTGAGGTTTATTCTTACTTCTTTGATTTTATTTTAAGTATTGTTAGGTAATTTATATTTTGATTTTGATTTGATTTTAATTTGTTTCCATTTTTTGTTATTTTTGCCGCTTATTTTGTTAGCCATACCAAGCGACATTCGCTTTCATATTTTTTCTAACGTTATAGTTTAATCATTTGGTTAACGATTTTTTAAGGTTTGCTTTTATATTTCTTAACGTTCATGTTTCAACGACGTCATCGATTTGTGAAATTTATCAGCAACTTGTTAACATAAATTATGATTTCGTTTATATGAAAATTTAATAAGTACCCTTTTAACGGTGAATATTCACACATTTAAAAATAATAGAGCTAATATTTTGATAAAAATAAAAACTTTATCAAACTTGGGAGCAAGATGCAAAAAAAATAAAAATACTTTGGATGAAAATAACAAATATGACCAAACATATGGAGGAAAACGACAAACGGTAATTCACTCTTTATAATAGCAAAACCATACTCAAAACTAAAAGTGATTGTTGTTTCTCGTCTTTACGCATTGATCTTGTGTTTATGAACTAACCGGAGACTTGCTTATATACTTAATTTAATAAACGAAAAACAGTATTTGTTGGTTTAGTAAATAAAAAACATAAAAATAAACTTTCCAAAAGTTCCTGTAGGTTGGTTTCATTTACAATCGTAGTCAAAGAATCTTTTAGTGGTTGCACCCACGTCGTTTAAGGTGCAGTTTATTTTTTAAATATAAATGTCTGTTATCTACAGATCATATCTTCAGACATATATAAAAAAAGAGTTGGATCAAATCTCTGCAATCTAATGCTAAATAAAATGATAGTGGTGTACGGATGGTGGTGGTGTTGGGCGGCAGTGGTGGACGGTGGTTGGTGGGTGGTGGTGGACGGTGGTGGGGGACTGTCGGTGGTGGTAGTGGTGGACGGGTGATGGTGGGACGATGGTGGTGGTAGTGGAAAGTGGGTGGTGGATTTTAACTCTTTGCAGACCTTACAAGTGGTTGAGCCAAATCTGT
>JACCIZ010000383.1:0-81715 GCA_025506415.1 Flaveria robusta | reverse complement strand
CATGTTACCATAATTTGATATCATTTTCGTCTATCACACATTGCGTTGATTGTTATACGTATGACATACGAGTGTATACGAGTGTATATGAGTGTATACAATTAGTGTTTTGGTCCTTTTAACTGCTTTCTTGCCTTGACCACTCAATAAATGATTTTGGAGATTGAAAGTTATCACTTGGTTTAAAAAAGTGTCTTTTTAAGCCGAGAGTGTTTGATAATGGTTGTGGAGTGGTCTTAATTAGTTTTGGGTATGAGTTGTTTGATTTTAAGGGTCATTAATATGGTTTCATGTTCGGCTTGTGTTTATTTATAATCGGTTAGTACTAGTTTTCATTTGTCACTTATAGTGACATTTCACTGATTGTAATCATCGGATTCGATTATATTATTTCAAGAGTGTGTCTAGAAGGATTAAATATCAGAACTCCATGGAATCGGAGGTTGTTATTGTAATCAACAAACTAACCAAGCGTGAACTCCTATTTTTTAATGTTTTTATAAAAGTACATTCTTTTCTATGTATTTTGTTAAGCTTTCTTGAATAACTAGATGCAATAATTCGTAGTTGCACAATTTTGATTAAAATACTGATAAATCTTATTTACTACATCATGTTACCATAATTTGATATCATTTTCGTCTATCACACATTGCGTTGATTGTTATACGTATGACATATGAGTGTATACGAGTGTATATGAGTGTATACAATTAGTGTTTTGGTCCTTTAGAACTTGTTTTCTTGCCTTGACGCTCAATAAATGATTTTAGAGATTAAAAGTTATCACTTGGTTTAAGTAAGTGGCTTTTTAAGACGAGAGTGTTTGATAATGGTTGTGGAGTGATCTTGATTAGTTTTGGGTATGAGTTCATTGATTTTAAGGGTCATTCATGTGGTTTCGTGTTCGCCTTGTGTTTATTTATAAACGGTTAGTACTAGTTTTCAGTTGTCACTTTTAATGACATTTCACTGATTGTAATCATCGGATTCGATTATGTTAGTTCATGAGTGTTTTTAGAAGGCTTAAATATCAAAACTCCATGGAATCGGAGGTTGTTATTGTAATCAACAAACTAACCAAGCGTGAACTCCTATTTTTAATGTTTTGTAAAAGTACATTCTTTTCTATGTATTTTGTTAAGCTTTCTTCAATAACTAGATGCAACAAATTCGTAGTTGCATAATTTTGATTAAAATACTGATAAATCTTATTTACTAAATCCATTACCATAATTGATATCATTTTCGTCTATCACACATTGCGTTGATTGTTATACGTATGACATATGAGTGTATACGAGTGTATATGAGTGTATACAATTAGTGTTTGGTCCTTTAGAACCTTGTTTCTTGCCTTGACGCTCAATAAATGATTTTAGAGATTAAAAGCTATCACTTGGTTTAAGTAAGTGGCTTTTTTAAGACAAGAGTGTTTGATAATGGTTGTGGAGTGATCTTGATTAGTTTGGGTATGGAGATTGATTGATTTTAAGGGTCATTCATGTGGTTTCGTGTCGGCTTGTGTTTCTTTATAAACGGTTAGTACTAGTTTTCAGTTGTCACTTATAATGACATTTCACTGATTGTAATCGGATTCGATTATATTGTTCATGAGTGTTTTTAGAAGGCTTAAATATCAAAACTCCATGGAATCGGAGGTTTATTGTAATCAACAAACTACCAAGCGTGAACCCTATTTTTTAATGTTTTTATAAAAGTACATTCTTTTCTATGTATTTTGTTAAGCTTTCTTGAATAAATAGATGCAACAATTCGTAGTTCCATAATTTTGATTAAAATACTGATAAATCTTATTTACTACATAATGTTACCATAATTTGATATCATTTTCGTCTATCACACATTGCGTTGATTGTTATACGTATGACATATGAGTCTATACGAGTGTATATGAGTGTATACAATTAGTGTTTTGATCCTTTAGAACTTGCTTTCTTGCCTTGACGCTCAATAAATGATTTTAGAGATTAAAAGTTATCACTTGGTTTAAGTAAGTGGCTTTTTAAGCCGAGAGTGTTTGATAATGGTTGTGGAGTGGTCTTGATTAGTTTTGGGTATGAGTTGATTGATTTTAAGGGTCATTCATATGGTTTCGTGTTCGGCTTGTGTGTTTATTTATAACGGTTAGTACTAGTTTCATCTTGTCACTTATAGTGACATTTCACTGATTGTAATCATCGGATTCGATTATATTAGTCATCATGGTATGTGTTAGAAGGCTTAAATATCAAAACTCCATGGAATCGAAGTTGTGTTATTGTAATCAACACAACTAACCAGAGTGAACTCCTATTGTTTAATGTTTTTGTAAAACTACTTCTTTTCTATTTATTTTGTTAAGCTTCTTGAATAACTCGATACAACAATTCGTAGTGCACAATTTTTATTAAAATACTAATAAATCTTATTTACTACATCATGTTACCATAATTTGATATCATTTTTGTCTATCACACATACGTTGATTCTTATACGTATGACATATAAGTGTATACGAGTGTATATGAGTGTATACAATTAGTGTTTTGGTCCTTTAGAATGCTTTCTTGCCTTGACGCTCTAATAATGATTTTGGAGATTAAAAGTCATCACTTGGTTTAAATAAGTGGCTTTTTAAGCCGAGAGTGTTTGATAATGGTTGTGGAGTGGTCTTGATTAGTTTTGGGTATGAGTTGATTGATTTTAAGGGTCATTCATATGGTTTCGTGTTCGGCTTGTGTTTATTTATAAACGGTTAGTACTAGTTTTCATTTGTCACTTATAGTGACATTTCACTGATTGTAATCATCGGATTCGATTATATTATTTCAATAGTGTGTTTAGAAGGATTAAATATCAAAACTCAATGGAATCAAAGGTTGTTATTGTAATCAACAAACTAACCAATCGTGAACTCCTATTTTTTAATGTTTTTGTAAAACTACATTCTTTTCTATGTATTTTGTTAAGCTTTCTTGATATAACTCGTTGTAACAACTCGTAGTTGCATAATTTTGATTAAAATACTGATAAATCTTATTTACTACATCATGTTACCATAATTTGATATCATTTTCGTCTATCACACTTTGCGTTGATTGTTATACGTCTGACATATGAGTGTATACGAGTGTATATGAGTGTATACAATTAGTGTTTTGTCCTTTACAACTTGCTTTCTTGCCTTGATGCTCAATAAATGATTTAGAGATTAAAGTATCACTTGGTTTAAGTAAGTGGCTTTTTAAGCCGAGAGTGTTTGATAATGATTGTGGAGTGGTCTTGATTAGTTTTGGGTATGAGTTGATTGATTTTAAGGGTCATTTATGTGGTTTCGTGTTCGGCTTGTGTTTCTTTATAAACTGTTAGTAGTAGTTTTCAGTTGTCACTTATAATGACATTTCACTGATTCTAATCATCGGATTCGATTATATTAGTTCATGAGTGTTTTTAGAAGGCTTAAATATCAAAACTCCACGGAATCAGAGGTTGTTATTGTAATCAACAAACTAACCAAGCGTGAACTCCTATTTTTTAATGTTTTTATAAAAGTACATTCTTTTCTATGTATTTTGTTAAGCTTTCTTGAATAACTAGATGCAACAATTCGTAGTTGCACAATTTTGATTAAAATACTGATAAATCTTATTTACTACATCATGTTACCATAATTTGATATCATTTTCGTCTATCACACATTGCGTTGATTGTTATACGTATGACATATGAGTGTATACGAGTGTATATGAGTGTATACAATTAGTGTTTTGGTCCTTTATAACTTGCTTTCTTGCCTTGACACTCAATAAATGATTTTGGAGATTGAAAGTTATCACTTGGTTTAAAAAAGTGTCTTTTTAAGCCGAGAGTGTTTGATAATGGTTGTGGAGTGGTCTTGATTAGTTTTGGGTATGAGTTGATTGATTTTAAGGGTCATTCATATGGTTTCGTGTTCGGCTTGTGTTTCTTTATAAACGTTTGTACAGTTTTCAGTTGGCACTTATAATTGACATTTCACTGATTGTAATCATCGGATTCGATTATATTAGTTCATGAGTGTGTTTTAAAAGGCTTAAATATCAAAACTCCATGGAATCGGAGGTTGTTATTGTAATCAACAAAACTAAAAGCGTGAACTCCTATTTTTAATGTTTTTATAAAAAAACATCTTTTCTAGTATTTTGTTAAGCTTTCTTGAAAACTAGATGCAACAATTCGTAGTTGCATAATTTTGATAAAATACTGATAAATCTTATTTACTACATCATGTTACCATAATTTGATATCATTTCGTCTATCACACATTGCGTTGATTGTTATACGTATGACATATGAGTCTATACGAGTGTATATGAGTGTATACAATTAGTGTTTTGGTCCTTTAGAACTGCTTTCTTGCCTTGACGCTCAATAAATGATTTTAGAGATTAAAAGTTATCACTTGGTTTAAGTAAGTGGCTTTTTAAGCCGAGAGTGTTTGATAATGGTTGTGGAGTGGTCTTGATTAGTTTTGGGTATGAGTTGATTGATTTTAAGGTCATTCATGTGGTTTCGTGTTCGGCTGTGTTTCTTTATAAACGGTTAGTACTAGTTTTCAGTTGTCACTTATAATGACATTTCACTTATTGTAATCATCGGATTCGATTATATTAGTTCATGAGTGTTTTAGAAGGCTTAAATATCAAAACTCCATGGAATCAGGAGGTGTTATTGTAATCAAAAAAAACCAAGCGTGAACTCCTATGTTTTAATGTTTTTATAAAAGTACATTCTTTTCTATGTATTTTGTTAAGCTTTCTTGAATAACTAGATGCAACAATTCGTAGTTGCACAATTTTGATTAAAATACTGATAATCTTTTTACTACATCATGTTACCATATTTGATATCATTTTCGTCTATCACACATTGCGTTGATTGTTATACGTATGACATATGAGAGTCTATACGAGTGTATATGAGTGTATACAATTAGTGTTTGGTCCTTTAGAACTTGCTTTCTTGCCTTGACGCTCAATAAATGATTTTAGAGATTAAAAGTTATCACTTGGTGTAAGTAAGTGGCTTTTTAAGACGAGAGTGTTTGATAATGGTTGTGGAGTGATCTTGATTAGTTTTGGGTATGAGTTCATTGATTTAAGGGTCATTCATGTGGTTTCGTGTCTCGGCTTGTGTTTCTTTATAAACGGTTAGTATAGTTTTCAGTTGTCACTTATAATGACATTTCACTGATTGTAATCATCGAATTCGATTATATTAGTTCATGAGTGTTTTTAGAAGGCTTAAAATCAAAACTCCATGGAATCGAGGTTGTTATTGTAATCAACAACTAACCAAGCGTGAACTCCTATTTTTAATGTTTTTATAAAAGTACATTCTTTCTATGTTTTTGTTAAGCTTTCTTGAATAACTAGATGCAACAATTCGTAGTTACATAATTTTGATTAAAATACTGATAAATCTTATTTACTACATCATGTTACCATAATTTGATATCATTTTCGTCTATCACACATTGCGTTGATTGTTATACGTAAAAACCTCCGAATTTCCAGGAGTTTTTGATATTTTAGCCTTTTAAACTTCACACTCATGAACTAATGATAATCGAATGATGATTACAATCAGTGAAAATGAACTATAAATTGACAACGGAAACTGGTACTAACCGTAAAAGAAACACAAACCGAACACGAAAACACACGAATGGACCCTTAAAATCAATCAACTCATTCCAAAACTAATCAAGACCCTTCACACAACCATTATGAACACACATCTCGGCCTATAAAAGCCACTTTTTAAACAAGTGATAACTTTTGATCTCCAAAATCATTTATGACCATCATCAAGCATCAAAGCAAGCAGAAGAAACTAAGGCCACACAGTATAAAGAAAAGACACAAGTACTACGAAACACAAGCAATATAAAGCAAGAACAACAAAGCAAGTGTAAAGGCCAAAACACTAATTGTATACTACATCATATACACTCGATAACTCATATGTCATACGTATAAGCAATCAACGCAATGTGTGATAGACAAAAATGATATCAAATCATGGTAACATGTTTTAGTAAATAAGATTTTTAAGTATTATAATCAAAATTGTGCAACTACGAATTACTATATCGAGTTATTAAAGAAAGCCTATCAAAATACATGGGAAAGAATGTAGTTTTACAAAAACATTAAACAATAGGAGTTCACGCTTGGTTAGTTTGTTGCTTACAATAACAAACTCCGATTCCATGGAGTTTTGATTTTTAAGCCTTCTAAACACACTCATGAAATAATACAATCGAATCCGATAATTACAATAAGTGAAATGTCACTATAAATGACAACTGAAAACTAGTACTAACCAATTATAAAGAAACATAAGCCAAACACGAAACCACATGAATGACACTTAAAATCAATCAACTCATACCCAAAACTAATCAAGACCACTCCACAACCATTACCAAACACTCTCGGCTTAAAAAGCCACTTATTTAAACCAAGTGATAACTTTCAATCTCCAAAATCATTTATTGAGCGTCAAGGCAAGAAAGCAAGTTGTAAAGGAACAAAACACTAATTGTATACACTCATATACACTCATAAGTCATACGTATAATAATCAACGCAATGTGTGATAGACGAAAATGATATCAAATTATGGTAACATGATGTAGTAAATAAGATTTATCTGTATTTTAATCAAAATTGTGCTACTACGAATTGTTGCATCGAGTTATTCAAGAAAGCTTAACAAAATACATAGAAAAGAATGTTGTTTTACAAAAACATTAAAAAATTGGAGTTCACGCTTGGTTAGTTTGTTGATTACAATAACAACCTCCGATTCCATGGAGTTTTGATATTTAAGCCTTCTAAACACACTCATGAACTAATATAATCGAATCCGATGATTACAATCAGTGAAATGACACTATAAATTACAACTGAAAACTGTACTAACCGTTTATAAAGAAACACAAACCGAACACGAAAACACACGTATGACCCTTAAAATCAATCAACTAATACCCAAAACTAATCAAGACCACTCCACAACCATTATCAAACACTCTCGGCTTAAAAAGCCACTTATTTAAACCAAGTGATAACTTTCAATCTCCAAAATCATTTATTGAGCGTCAAGGCAAGAAAGCAAGTTGTAAAGGACCAAAACACTAATTGTATACACTCATATACACTCGTATACACTCATATGTCATACGTATAACAATCAACGCAATGTGTGATAGACGAAAATGATATCAAATTATGGTAACATGATGTAGTAATAAGATTTATCAGTATTAATCAAAATATGCAACTAGGAATTGTTGCATCGAGTTATTCAAGAAGCTTACAAAATACATAGAAAAGTAGTTTACAAAATAGTTTTAAAAAAACATTTAAAAATAGGAGAATAGGTTGTTGGTTAGTTTGTTGATTACCATAACAACCTCCGATTCCATGGAGTTTTGATATTTAAGCCTTTTAAACACACTCATGAACTAATATAATCGAATTGATGATTACAATCAGTGAAATGACACTATAAATGACAACCTGAAAACTGGTATAATTTATAAAGAAACACAAACCGAACACGAAAACACACGAATGACCCCTAAAATCAATCAACTCATATCCAAAACTAATCAAGACCACTCCACAACCATTATCAAACACTCTCGGCCTAAAAAGCCACTTATTTAAACCAAGTGATAACTTTGATCTCCAAAATCATTTATTGAGCATCATGGCAAGAAAGCAAGTTGTAAGGGCACAAAACACTAATTGTATACAACATATACACTCGTATACACTCATATGTCATACGTATAGCAATCAACGCAATGTGTGATAGACGAAAATGATATCAAAACATGGTAACATGTTGTAGTAAATAAGATTTTTAAGTATTATAATCAAAATTGTGCAACTACGAATTACTATATCGAGTTATTCAAGAAAGCTTAACAAATACATGGAAAAGAATGTAGTTTTACAAAACATTAAACAATAGGTTCACGCTTGGTTAGTTTGTTGCTTACAATAACAAACTCCGATTCCATGGAGTTTTGATTTTTAAGCCTTCTAAACACACTCATGAACTAATATAATCGAATCCGATGATTACAATGAGTGAAATGTCACTATAAATGACAACTGAAAACTAGTACTAACCAATTATAAAGAAACATAAGCCGAACACAAAACCACATGAATGACACTTAAAATCAATCAACTCATACCCAAAACTAATCAAGACCACTCCACAACCATTATCAAACACTCTCGGCTTAAAAAGCCACTTATTTAAACCAAGTGATAACTCTTAATCTCCAAAATCATTTATTGAGCGTCAAGGCAAGAAAGCAAGTTGTAAAGTACCAAAACACTAATTGTATACACTCATATACACTCATAAGTCATACGTATAATAATCAACGCAATGTGTGATAGACGAAAATGATATCAAATTATGGTAACATGATGTAGTAAATAAGATTTATCAGTATTTTAATCAAAATTGTGCAACTACGAATTGTTGCATCGAGTTATTCAAGAAAGCTTAACAAAATACATAGAAAAGAATGTTGTTTTACAAAAACATTAAAACAATAGAGTTCACGCTTGGTTAGTTGTTGATTACAATAACAACCTCCGATTCCATGGAGTTTTGATATTTAAGCCTTCTAAACACACTCATGAACTAATATAATCGAATCCGATGATTACAATCAGTGAAATGACACTATAAATGACAACTGAAACTAGTACTAACCGTTTATAAAAACACAAACCGAACACGAAAACCACGTATGACCCTTAAAATCATCAACTCATACCCAAAACTAATCAAGACCACTCCACAACCATTATCAAACACTCTCGGCTTAAAAAGCCACTTATTTAAACCAAGTGATAACTTTCAATCTCCAAAATCATTTATTGAGCGTCAAGGCAAGAAAGCAAGTTGTAAAGGACCAAAACACTAATTGATACACTCATATACACTCGTATACACTCATATGTCATACGTATAACAATCAACGCAATGTGTGATAGACGAAAATGATATCAAAATATGGTAACATGATGTAGTAAATAAGATTTTCAGTATTTTAATCAAAATTGTGCAACTACAATTGTTGCATCGAGTTATTCAAGAAAGTTTAACAAAATACGTAGAAAAGAATGTAGTTTTACAAAAACTTTAAAAAATTGGAGTTCACGCTTGGTTAGTTAGTTGATTACAATAACGACCTCCGATTCCATGGAGTTTTGATATTTAAGCCTTCTAAATACACTCATGAACTAATATAATCGAATCCGATGATTACAATCAGTGAAATGACACTATAAATAACAACTGAAAACTGGTACTAACCGTTTACAAAGAAAGACAAACCGAACACGAAAACGCACGAAAGACCCTTAAAGTCAATCAACTCATACCCAAAACTAATCAAGACCACACCACAATATTATCAAACACTCTCGGCTTAAAAAGGCACTTATTTAAACCAAGTGATAACTTTCAATCTCCAAAATCATTTATTGAGCGTCAAGGCAAGAAAGCAAGTTGTAAAGGACCAAAACACTAATTGTATACACTCATATACACTCGTATACACTCATAAGTCATACGTATAATAATCAACGCAATGTGTGATAGACGAAAATGATATCAAATTATGGTAACATGATGTAGTAAATAAGATTTATTAGTATTTTAATCAAAATTGTGCAACTACGAATTGTTACATCGAGTTATTCAAGAAAGCTTAACAAAATACATAGAAAAGAATGTAGTTTTACAAAAACATTAAAAAACAGGAGTTCACGCTTGGTTAGTTTGTTGATTACAATAACAACCTCCGATTCCATGGAGTTTTGATATTTAAGCCTTCTAAACACACTCATGAACTAATATAATCGAATCCGATGATTACAATCAGTGAAATGACACTATAAATGACAACTGAAAACTGTTACTAACCGTTTATAAAGAAACACAAACCGAACACGAAAGCACACAAATAACCCTTAAAATCAATCAACTCATATCCAAAACTAATCAAGACCACTCCACAACCATTATGAAACACTCTCGGCCTAAAAAGCCACTTATTTAAACCAAGTGATAACTTTTGATCTCCAAAATCATTTATTGAGCATCATGGCAAGAAAGCAAGTTGTAAAGGGCCAAAACACTAATTGTAAACACTCATATACACTCGTATACACTCATATGTCATACGTATAACAATCAACGCAAAGTGTGATAGACGAAAATGATATCAAATCATGGTAACATGATTTAGTAATAAGATTTTATAGTATTATAATCAAAATTGTGCAACTACGAATTACTATATCGAGTTATTCAAGAAAGCCTATCAAAATACATGGGAAAGAATGTAGTTTTACAAAAACATTAAACAATAGGAGTTCACGCTTGGTTAGTTTGTTGCTTACAATAACAAACTCCGATTCCATGGAGTTTTGATTTTTAAGCCTTCTAAACACACTCATGAAATAATACAATCGAATCCGATAATTACAATAAGTGAAATGTCACTATAAATGACAACTGAAAACTAGTACTAACCGTTTATAAAGAAACATAAGCCGAACACGAAACCACATGAATGACCCTTAAAATCAATCAACTCATACCCAAAACTAATCAAGACCACTGCACAACCATTATCAAACACTCTCGGCTTAAAAAGCCACTTATTTAAACCAAGTGATAACTTTCAATCTCCAAAATCATTTATTGAGCGTCAAGGCAAGAAAGCAAGTTGTAAAGGAAACAAAAACACTAATTGTATACACTCGTATACACTCATATGTCATACGTATAAAATCAACGCAATGTGTGATAGACGAAAATGATATCAAATTTGGTAACATGATGTAGTAAATAAGATTTATCAGTATTTTAATCAAAATTGTGCAACTACGAATTGTTGCATCGAGTTATTCAAGAAAGCTAACAAAATACATAGAAAAGAATTGTTTTACAAAAACATTAAAAAAGGAGTTCACGCTTGGTTAGTTTGTTGATTACAATAACAACCTCCGATTCCATGGAGTTTTGATAGTTAAGCCTTCTAAACACACTCATGAACTAATATAATCGAATCCGATGATTACAATCAGTGAAATGACACTATAAATGACAACTGAAAACTGTACTAACCGTTTATAAAGAAACACAAACCGAACAAGAAAACACACGAATGACCCTTAAAATCAATCAACTCATACCCAAACTAATCAAGACCACTCCACAACCATTATCAAACACTCTCGGCTTAAAAAGCCACTTATTTAAACCAAGTGATAACTTTCAATCCAAAATCATTTATTGAGCGTCAAGGCAAGAAAGCAAGTTGTAAAGGACCAAAACACTAATTGTATACACTCATATACACTCGTATACACTCATATGTCATACGTATAACAATCAACGCAATGTGTGATAGACGAAAATGATATCAAATTATGGTAACATGATGTAGTATATAAGATTTATCAGTATTCTAATCAAAATTGTGCAACTACGAATTGTTGCATCGAGTTATTCAAGAAAGCTTAACAAAATACATAGAAAAGAATGTAGTTTTACAAAAACATTAAAAAATAGGAGTTCACGCTGGTTAGTTTGTTGATTACCATAACAACCTCCGATTCCATGGAGTTTTGATATTTAAGCCTTTAAACACACTCATGAACTAATATAATCGAATTGGATGATTACAATCAGTGAAATGACACTATAAATGACAACCGAAAACTGGTACTAACCGTTTATAAAGAAACACAAACCGAACACACAAAACACACGAATGACCCTTAAAATCAATCAACTCATATCCAAAACTAATCAAGACCACTCCACAACCATTATCAAACACTCTCGGCTAAAAAGCCACTTATTAAACCAAGTGATAACTTTGATCTCCAAAATCATTTATTGAGCATCAAGGCAAGAAAGCAAGTTGTAAAGGGCCAAAACACTAATTGTATACACTCATATACACTCGTATACACTCATATGTCATACGTATAGCAATCAACGCAATGTGTGGTTGACGAAAATGATATCAAAGCATGGTAACATGTTTTAGTAAATAAGATTTTTAAGTATTATAATCAAAATTGTGCAACTACGAATTACTATATCGAGTTATTCAAGAAAGCCTATCAAAATACATGGGAAAGAATGTAGTTTTACAAAAACATTAAACAATAAGAGTTCACGCTTGGTTAGTTTGTTGCTTACAATAACAAACTCCGATTGCATGGAGTTTTGATTTTTAAGCCTTCTAAACACACTCATGAAATAATACAATCGAATCCGATAATTACAATGAGTGAAATGTCACTATAAATGACAACTGAAAACTAGTACTAACCAATTATAAAGAAACATAAGCCGAACACAAAACCACATGAATGACCCTTAAAATCAATCAACTCATACCCAAAACAAATCAAGACCACTCCACAACCATTATCAAACACTCTCGGCTTAAAAAGCCACTTATTTATACCAAGTGATAACTCTTAATCTCCAAAATCATTTATTGAGCGTCAAGGCAAGAAAGCAAGTTGTAAAGGACCAAAACACTAATTGTATACACTCATATACACTCATAAGTCATACGTATAATAATCAACGCAATGTGTGATAGACGAAAATGATATCAAATTATGGTAACATGATGTAGTAAATAAGATTTATCAGTATTTTAATCAAAATTGTGCAACTACGAATTGTTGCATCGAGTTATTCAAGAAAGCTTAACAAAATACATAGAAAAGAATGTTGTTTTACAAAAACATTAAAAAATTGGAGTTCACGCTTGGTTAGTTTGTTGATTACAATAACAACCTCTGATTCCATGGAGTTTTGATATTTAAGCCATTTAAACACACTCATGAACTAATATAATTGAATCCGATAATTACAATCAGTGAAATGACACTATAAATGACAACTGAAAACTGGTACTAACCGTTTATAAAGAAACACAAACCGAACACGAAAACACACGTATGACCCTTAAAATCAATCAACTCATACCGAAAACTAATCAAGACCACTCCACAACCATTATCAAACACTCTCGGCTTAAAAAGCCACTTATTTAAACCAAGTGATAACTTTCAATCTCCAAAATCATTTATTGAGCGTCAAGGCAAGAAAGCAAGTTGTAAAGGACCAAAACACTAATTGTATACACTCATATACACTCGTATACACTCATATGTCATACGTATAACAATCAACGCAATGTGTGATAGACGAAAATGATATCAAATTATGGTAACATGATGTTGTAAATAAGATTTATCAGTATTTTAATAAAAATTGTGCAACTACGAATTGTTGCATCGAGTTATTCAAGAAAGCTTAACAAAATACATAGAAAAGAATGTAGTTTTACAAAAACATTAAAAAATAGGAGTTCAGCTTGGTTAGTTTGTTGATTACAATAACAACCTCCAATTCCATGGAGTTTTGATATTTAAGCATTTTAAACACACTTATGAACTAATATAATCGAATTTGATGATTACAATCAGTGAAATGACACTATAAATGACAACCGAAAACTGGTACTAACCGTTTATAAAGAAACACATACCGAACACGAAAACACACGAATGACCCTTAAAATCAATCAACTCATATCCAAAACTAATCAATACCACTCCACAACCATTATGAAACACTCTCGGCTTAAAAAGCCACTTATTTAAACCAAGTGATAACTTTTGATCTCCAAAATCATTTATTGAGCATCAAGGAAAGAAAGCTAGTTGTAAAGGACCAAAACACTAATTGTATACACTTATATACACTCATATGTCATACATATAGCAATCAATGCAATGTGTGATAGACGAAAATGATATCAAATCATGGTAACATGTTTTAGTAAATAAGATTTTTTAGTATTATAATCAAAATTGTGCAACTACGAATTACTATATCGAGTTATTCAAGAAAGCTTATCAAAATACATGGGAAAGAATGTAGTTTTACAAAAATATTAAACAATAGGAGTTCACGCTTAGTTAGTTTGTTGCTTACAATAACAACCTCCGATTCCATGGAGTTTTGATTTTTAAGCCTTCTAAACACACTCATGAACTAATATAATCGAATCCGATGATTACAATCAGTGAAATGACATTATAAATGACAACTGAAAACTGTACTAACCGTTTATAAAGAAACACAAACCGAACACGAAAACACACGAATGACCATTAAAATCAATCAACTCATACCCAAAACTAATCAAGACCACTCCACAACCATTATCAAACACTCTCTGCTTAAAAAGCCACTTATTTAAACCAAGTGATAACTTTCAATCTCCAAAATCATTTATTGAGCGTCAAGGCAAGAAAGCAAGTTGTAAAGGACCAAAACACTAATTGTATACACTCATATACACTCGTATACACTCATATGTCATACGTATAATAATCAACGCAATGTGTGATACACGAAAATGATATCAAATTATGGTAACATTATGTAGTAAATAAGATTTATCAGTATTTTAATCAAAATTGTGCAACTAGGAATTGTTGCATCGAGTTATTCAAGAAAGCTTAACAAAATACATAAAAAAGAATGTAGCTTTACAAAAACATTAAAAAATAGGAGTTCACGCTTGGTTAGTTTGTTGATTACAATAACAACCTCCGATTCCATGAAGTTTTGATATTTAAGCCTTCTAAACACACTCATGAACTAATATAATCGAATCCGATGATTACAATGACTATAAATGACAACTAAAAACTGGTACTAACCGTTTATAAAGAAACACAAACCGAACATGAAAACACATGAATGACCCTTAAAATCATTCAACTCATACCCAAAAGTAATCAAGACCACTCCACAACCATTATCAAACACTCTCGGCTTAAAAAGCCACTTATTTAAACCAATTGATAACTTTCAATATCCAAAATCATTTATTGAGCGTCAAGGCAAGAAAGCAAGTTGTAAAGGACCAAAAACATAATTGTACACTCATATACACTCGTATACACTCATATGTCATGTATAACAATCAACGCAATGTGTGATAGACGAAAATGATATCAAATTATGGTAACATGATGTAGTAAATAAGATTTATCAGTATTTTAATCAAAATTATGCAACTACAAATTGTTGCATCGAGTTATTCAAGAATGCTTAACAAAATACATAGAAAAGAATGTAGTTTTACAAAAACATTAAAAAATAGTAGTTCACGCTTGATAGTTTGTTGATTACAATAACAACCTCCGATTCCATGGAGTTTTGATATTTAAGCCTTCTAAACACACTCATGAACTAATATAATCGAATTTGATGATTACAATCAGTGAAATGACACTATAAATGACAACCAAAAACTGGTACTAACCGTTTATAAAAAACACAAATCGAACACGAAAACACACGAATGACCCTTAAAATCAATCAACTCATATCCAAAACTAATCAAGACCACTCCACAACCTTTATGAAACACTCTTGGCTTAAAAAGCCACTTATTTAAACCAAGTGATAACTTTTGATCTCCAAAATCATTTATTTAGCATCAAGGCAAGAAAGCAAATTGTAAAGGACCAAAACACTAGTTGTATACACTCATATACACTCGTATACACTCATATGTCATACGTATAGCAATCAACACAATGTGTGATAGACGAAAATGATATCAAATCATGGTAACATGTTTTAGTAAATAAGATTTTTTAGTATTATAATCAAAATTGTGCAACTACGAATTATTATATCGAGTTATTCAAGAAAGCTTATCAAAATACATGGGAAAGAATGTAGTTTTACAAAAACATTAAACAATAGGAGTTCACGGTTGGTTAGTTTGTTGCTTACAATAACAAACTCCGATTCCATGGAGTTTTGATTTTTAAGCCTTCTAAACACACTCATTAAATAATACAATCGAATCCGATGATTACAATAAGTGAAATGTCACTATAAATGACAACTGAAAACTAGTACTAACCATTTATAAAGAAACATAAGCCGAACACGAAACCACATGAATGACCCTTAAAATCAATCAACTCATACCCAAAACTAATCAAGACCACTCCACAACCATTATCAAACACTCTCGGCTTAAAAAGCCTCTTATTTAAACCAAGAAAGCAAGTTGTAAAGGACCAAAACATTAATTTTATACACTCATATACACACATATGTCATACGTATAACAATCAACGCAATGTGTGATAGACGAAAATGATATCAAATTATGGTAACATGATGTAGTAAATATGATTTATCAGTATTTTAATCAAAATTGTGCAACTACGAATTGTTGCATCGAGTTATTCAAGAAAGCTTAACAAAATACATAGAAAAGAATGTAGTTTTACAAAAACATTAAAAAATAGGAGTTCACGCTTGGTTAGTTTGTTGATTACCATAACAACCTCCTATTCCATGGAGTTTTGATATTTAAGCCATTTAAACACACTCATGAACTAATATAATCGAATTTGATGATTACAATCAGTGAAATGACACTATAAATTACAACCGAAAACTGGTACTAACCGTTTATAAAGAAACACAAACCGAACACGAAAACACATGAATGACCCTTAAAATCAATCAACACATATCCAAAACTAATCAAGACCACTCCACAACCATTATCAAACGCTCTCGGCTTAAAAAGCCACTTATTTAAACCAAGTGATAACTTTCGATCTCCAAAATCATTTATTGAGCATCAATGCAAGAAAGCAAGTGGTAAAGGACCAAAACACTAATTGTATACACTCATATACACTCGTATGTCATACGTATAATAATCAACGCAATGTGTGATACACGAAAATTATATCAAATTATGGTAACATTATGTAGTAAATAAGATTTATCAGTATTTTAATCAAAATTGTGCAACTAGGAATTGTTGCATCGAGTTATTCAAGAAAGCTTAACAAAATACATAAAAAAGAATGTAGCTTTACAAAAACATTAAAAAATAAGAGTTCACGCTTGGTTAGTTTGTTGATTACAATAACAACCTCCGATTCCATGGAGTTTTGATATTTAAGCCTTCTAAACACACTCATGAACTAATATAATCGAATCCGATGATTACAATGACTATAAATGACAACTAAAAACTGGTACTAACCGTTTATAAAGAAACACAAACCGAACATGAAAACACATGAATGACCCTTAAAATCATTCAACTCATACCCAAAAGTAATCAAGACCACTCCACAACCATTATCAAACACTCTTGGCTTAAAAAGCCACTTATTTAAACCAATTGATAACTTTCAATATCCAAAATCATTTATTGAGCGTCAAGGCAAGAAAGCAAGTTGTAAAGGACCAAAACACTGATTGTGTACACTCATATACACTCGTATACACTCATATGTCATCGTATAACAATCAACGCAATGTGTGATAGACGAAAATGATATCAAATTATGGTAACATGATGTAGTAAATAAGATTTATCAGTATTTTAATCAAAATTATGCAACTACAAATTGTTGCATCGAGTTATTCAAGAATGCTTAACAAAATACATAGAAAAGAATGTAGTTTTACAAAAACATTAAAAAATAGTAGTTCACGCTTGGTTAGTTTGTTGATTACAATAACAACCTCCGATTCCATGGAGTTTTGATATTTAAGCCTTCTAAACACACTCATGAACTAATATAATCGAATTTGATGATTACAATCAGTGAAATGACACTATAAATGACAACCGAAAACTGGTACTAACCGTTTATAAAAAACACAAATCGAACACGAAAACACACGAATGACCCTTAAAATCAATCAACTCATATCCAAAACTAATCAAGACCACTCCACAACCATTATCAAACACTCTGGCTTAAAAAGCCACTTATTTAAACCAAGTGATAACTTTTGATCTCCAAAATCATTTATTTAGCATCAAGGCAAGAAAGCAAATTGTAAAGGACCAAAACACTAGTTGTATACACTCATATACACTCGTATACACTCATATGTCATACGTATAGCAATCAACACCAATGTGTGATAGACGAAAATGATATCAAATCATGGTAACATGTTTTAGTAAATAAGATTTTTAGTATTATAATCAAAATTGTGCAACTACGAATTATTATATCGAGTTATTCAAGAAAGCTTACAAAATACGGGAAAGAATGTAGTTTTACAAAAACATTAAACAATAGGAGTTCACGGTTGGTTAGTTTGTTGCTTACAATAACAAACTCCGATTCCATGGAGTTTTGATTTTTAAGCCTTCTAAACACACTCATTAAATAATACAATCGAATCCGATGATTACAATAAGTGAAATGTCACTATAAATGACAACTGAAAACTAGTACTAACCATTTATAAAGAAACATAAGTCGAACACGAAACCACATGAATGACCCTTAAAATCAATCAACTCATACCCAAAACTAATCAAGACCACTCCACAACCATTATCAAACACTCTCGGCTTAAAAAGCCACTTATTTAAACCAAGTGATAACTTTCAATCTCCAAAATCATTTATTGAGCGTCAAGGCAAGAAAGCAAGTTGTAAAGGACCAAAACATTAATTTTATACACTCATATACACTCATATGTCATACGTATAACAATCAACGCAATGTGTGATAGACGAAAATGATATCAAATTATGGTAACATGATGTAGTAAATATGATTTATCAGTATTTTAATCAAAATTGTGCAACTACGAATTGTTGCATCGAGTTATTCAAGAAAGCTTAACAAAATACATAGAAAAGAATGTAGTTTTACAAAAACATTAAAAATAGGAGTTCACGCTTGGTTAGTTTGTTGATTACAATAACAACCTCCGATTCCATGGAGTTTTGATATTTAAGCCTTTAAACACACTCATGAACTAATATAATCGAATTTGATGATTACAATCAGTGAAATGACACTATAAATTACAACCGAAAACTGGTACTAACCGTTTATAAAGAAACACAACCGAACACGAAAAACACATGAATGACCCTTAAAATCAATCAACTCATATCCAAAACTAATCAAGACCACTCCACAACCATTATTAAACACTCTCGGCTTAAAAAGCCACTTATTTAAACCAAGTGATAACTTTCGATCTCCAAAATCATTTATTGAGCATCAATGCAAGAAAGCAAGTGGTAAAGGACCAAAACACTAATTGTATACACTCATATACACTCGTATACGCTCATATGTCATACGTATAGCAATCAACGCTATATGTGATAGAAGAAAATGATATCAAATCATGGCAACATGTTTTAGTAAATAAGATTTTTTAGTATTATAATCAAAATTGTGCAACTACGAATTACTGTATCGAGTTATTCAAGAAAGCTTATCAAAATACATGGGAAAGAATGTAGTTTTACAAAAACATTAAACAATAGGGGTTCACGCTTGGTTAGTTTGTTGCTTACAATAACAACCTCCGATTCCATGGAGTTTTGATTTTTAAGCCTTCTAAACACACTCATGAAATAATACAATCAAATCCGATGATTACAATAAGTGAAATGTCACTATAAATAACAACAAAAACTAGTACTAACCGTTTATAAAGAAACCAAGCCGAACACGAAACCACATGAATGACCCTTAAAATCAATCAACTCATACCCAAACTAATCAAGACCACTCCACAAATTATCAAACACTCTCGGCTTAAAAAGCCACTTATTTAAACCAAGTGATAACTTTCAATCTCCAAAATCATTTATTGAGCGTCAAGGCAAGAAAGCAAGTTGTAAAGGACCAAAACACTGATTGTGTACACTCATATACACTCGTATACACTCATATGTCATACGTATAACAATCAACGCATTGTGTGATAGACGAAAATGATATCAAATTATGGTAACATGATGTAGTAAATATGATTTATCAGTATTTTAATCAAAATTGTGCAACTACGAATTGTTGCATCGAGTTATTCAAGAAAGCTTAACAAAATACATAGAAAAGAATGTTGTCTTACAAAAACATTAAAAAATAGGAGTTCACGCTTGGTTAGTTTGTTGATTACCATAACAACGTCCGATTCCATGGAGTTTTGATATTTAAGCCATTTAAACACACTCATGAACTAATATAATCGAATTTGATGATTACAATCAGTGAAATGACACTATAAATTACAACCGAAAACTGGTACTAACCGTTTATAAAGAAACACAAACCGAACACGAAAACACAGGAATGACCCTTAAAATCAATCAACTCATATCCAAAACTAATCAAGACCACTCCACAACCATTATCAAACACTCTCGGCTTAAAAAGCCACTTATTTAAACCAAGTGATAACTTTCGATCTCCAAAATCATTTATTGAGCATCAATGCAAGAAAGCAAGTGGTAAAGGACCAAAACACTAATTGTATACACTCATATACACTCGTATACGCTCATATGTCATACGTATAGCAATCAACGCTATATGTGATAGAAGAAAATGATATCAAATCATGGTAACATGTTTAGTAAATAAGATTTTAGTATTTTAATCAAAATTGTGCAACTACGAATTACATCGAGTTATTCAAGAAAGCTTATCAAAATACATGGGAAAGAATGTAGTTTTACAAAAACATTAAACAATAGGGGTTCACGCTTGGTTAGTTTGTTGCTTACAATAACAACCTCCGATTCCATGGAGTTTTGATTTTTAAGCCTTCTAAACACACTCATGAAATAATACAATCAAATCCGATGATTACAATAAGTGAAATGTCACTATAAATAACAACAAAAACTAGTACTAACCGTTTATAAAGAAACATAAGCCGAACACGAAACCACATGAATGACCCTTAAAATCAATCAACTCATACCCAAAACTAATCAAGACCACTCCACAACCATTATCAAACACTCTTGGCTTAAAAAGCCACTTATTTAAACCAAGTGATAACTTTCAATCTCCAGAATCATTTATTGAGCGTGAAGGCAAGAAAGCAAGTTGTAAAGGACCAAAACACTAATTGTATACACTCATATACACTCGTATACACTCATATGTCATACGTATAACAATCAACGCAATGTTGATAGACGAAAATGATATCAAATTATGGCAACATGATGTAGTAAATAAGATTTATCAGTATTTTAATCAAAATTGTGCAACTACGAATTGTTGCATCGAGTTATTCAAGAAAGCTTAACAAAATAAATAGAAAAGAATTTAGTTTTACAAAAACATTAAAAAATACGAGTTCACGCTTGGTAAGTTTGTTGATTACAATAACCACCTCCGATTCCTTGGAGTTTTGATATTTAAGCCTTCTAAACACACTCATGAACTAATATAATCGAATTTGATGATTACAATCAGTGAAATGACACTAAAAATGACAACCCAAAACTGGTACTAACCCTTTATAAAGAAACACAAACCGAACACGAAAACACATGAATACCCTTAAAATCAATCAACTCATATCCAAAACTAATCAAGACCACTCCACAACCATTATCAAACACTCTCGGCTTAAAAAGCAACTTATTTAAACCAAGTGATAACTTTCGATCTCCAAAATCATTTATTGAGCATCAATGCAAGAAAGCAAGTGGTAAAGGACCAAAACACTAATTGTATACACTCATATACACTCGTATACACTCATATGTCATACGTATAGAAATCAACGTAATGTGTGATAGACGAAAATGATATCAAATCATGGTAACATGTTTTAGTAAATAAGATTTTTTAGTATTATAATCAAAATTGTGCAACTAAGAATTACTATATCGTGTTATTCAATAAAGCTTATCAAAATACATGGGAAAAGAATGTAGTTTTACAAAAATATTAAACAATAGGAGTTCACGCTTAGTTAGTTTGTTGCTTACAATAACAACCTCCGATTCCATGGAGTTTTGATTTTTAAGCCTTCTAAAGACACTCATGAAATAATACAATCGAATCCGATGATTACAATAAGTGAAATGTCACTATAAATGACAACTGAAAACTAGTACTAACCGTTTATAAAGAAACATAAGCCGAACGCGAAACCACATGAATGACCCTTAAAATCAATCAACTCATACCCAAAACTAATCAAGACCACTCCACAACCATTATCAAACACTCTCGGCTTAAAAGCCACTTATTTAAACCAAGTGATAACTTTCAATCTCCAAAATCATTATTGAGCGTCAAGGCAAGAAAGCAAGTTGTAAAGGACCAAAACACTAATTGTATACACTCATATACACTCGTATACACTCATATGTCATACGTATAACAATCAACGCAATGTGTGATAGACGAAAATGATATCAAATTATGGTAACATTTGTAGTAAATAAGATTTATCAGTATTTTAATAAAATTGTGCAACTAGGAATTGTTGCATCGAGTTATTCAAGAAAGCTTAACAAAATACATAAAAAAGAATGTAGTTTTACAAAAACATTAAAAATAGGAGTTCACGCTTGGTTAGTTTGTTGATTACAATAACAACCTCCGATTCCATGAGTTTTGATTATTTAAGCCTTATAAACACACTCATGAACTAATATAATCGAATCCGATGATTACAATGACTATAATGATAAACTAAAAACTGGTACTAACCGTTTATAAAGAAACACAAACCGAACATGAAAACACATGAATGACCCTTAAAATCATTCAACTCATACCAAAACTAATCAAGACCACTCCACAACCATTATCAAACACTCTCGGCTTAAAAGCCACTTATTTAAACCAAGTGATAACTTTCAATATCCAAAATCATTTATTGAGCGTTAAGGCAAGAAAGCAAGTTGTAAAGGACCAAAACACTGATTGTGTACACTCATATACACTCGTATACACTCATATGTCATACGTATAACAATCAACGCAATGTGTGATAGACGAAAATGATATCAAATCATGGTAACATGTTTTAGTAAATAAGATTTTTTAGTATTATAATCAAAATTGTGCAACTACGAATTACTATATCGAGTTATTCAAGAAAGCTTATCAAAATACATGGGAAAGAATGTAGTTTTACAAAAACATTAAACAATAGGAGTTCACGCTTGGTTAGTTTGTTGCTTACAATAACAACCTCCGATTACATGGAGTTTTGATTTTTAAGCCTTCTAAAGACACTCATAAAATAATACAATCGAATCCGATGATTACAATTAGTGAAATGTCACTATAAATGAGAACAAAAACTAGTACTAACCGTTTATAAAGAAACACAAATCGAACACGAAAACACACGAATGACCCTTAAAATCAATCAACTCATACTCAAAACTAATCAAGACCACTCCACAACCATTATCAAACACTCTCGGCTTAAAAAGCCACTTATTTAAACCAAGTGATAACTTTCAATCTCCAAAATCATTTATTGAGCGTCAAGGCAAGAAAGCAAGTTGTAAAGGACAAAAACACTAATTGTATACACTCATATACACTCGTATACACTCATATGTCATTCGTATAAAAATCAAAGCAATGTGTGATAGACGAAAATTATATCAAATTATGGTAACATTATGTAGTAAATAATATTTATCAGTATTTTAATCAAAATTGTGCAACTACGAATTGTTGCATCGAGTTATTCAAGAAAGCTTAACAAAATACATAAAAAAGAATGTAGCTTTACAAAAACATTAAAAAATAGGAGTTCATGCTTGGTTAGTTTGTTGATTACAATAACAACCTCCGATTCCATGGAGTTTTCATATTTAAGCCTTCTAAACACACTCATGAACTAATATAATCGAATCCGATGATTACAATGACTATAAATGACAACTAAAAACTGGTACTAACCGTTTATAAAGAAACACAAACCGAACACGAAAACACATGAATGACCCTTAAAATCATTCAACTCATACCCAAAACTAATCAAGACCACTCCACAACCATTATCAAACACTCTCGGCTTAAAAAGCCACTTATTTAAACCAAGTGATAACTTTCAATATCCAAAATCATTTATTGAGCGTCAAGGCAAGAAAGCAAGTTGTAAAGGACCAAAACACTAATTGTATACACTCATATACACTCGTATACACTCATATGTCATACGTATAACAATCAACGCAATGTGTGATAGACAAAAATGATATCAAATTATGGTAACATGATGTAGTAAATAAGATTTATCAGTATTTTAATCAAAATTGTGCAACTACAAATTGTTGCATCGAGTTATTCAAGAATGCTTAACAAAATACATAGAAAAGAATGTAGTATTACAAAAACATTAAAAAATAGTAGTTCACGCTTGGTTAGTTTGTTGATTACAATAACAACCTCCGATTCCTTGGAGTTTTGATATTTAAGCCTTCTAAACACACTCATGAACTAATATAATCGAATTTTATGATTACAATCAGTGAAATGACACTATAAATGACAACCGAAAACTGGTACTAACCGTTTATAAAGAAACACAAATCGAACACGAAAACACACGAATGACCCTTAAAATCAATCAACTCATATCCAAAACTAATCAAGACCACTCCACAACCTTTATGAAACACTCTCGGCTTAAAAAGCCACTTATTTAAACCAAGTGATAACTTTCGATCTCCAAAATCATTTATTGAGCATCAATGCAAGAAAGCAAGTGTTAAAGGACCAAAACACTAATTGTATACACTCATATACACTCGTATACACTCATATGTCATACGTATAGCAATCAACGCAATGTGTGATAGACGAAAATGATATCAAATCATGGTAACATGTTTTAGTAAATAAGATTTTTTAGTATTATAATCAAATTGTGCAACTACGAATTACTATCGAGTTATTCAAGAAAGCTTATCAAAATACATGGGAAAGAATGTAGTTTACAAAAACATTAAACAATAGGAGTTCACGCTTGGTTAGTTTGTTGCTTACAATAACAACCTCCGATTCCATGGAGTTTTGATTTTAAGCCTTCTAAACACACTCATGAACTAATATAATCGAATCCGATGATTACAATCAGTGAAATGTCACTATAAATGACAACAAAACTGGTACTAACGTTTATAAAGAAACACAAACCGAACACGAAAACACACGAATGACCCTTAAAATCAATCAACTCATACCCAAAACTAATCAAGACCACTCCACAACCATTATCAAACACTCTCGGCTTAAAAAGCCACTTATTTAAACCAAGTGATAACTTTCAATCTCCAAAATCATTTATTGAGCGTCAAGGCAAGAAAGCAAGTTGTAAAGGACCAAAACACTAATTGTATACACTCATATACACTCGTATACACTCATATGTCATACGTATAATATCAACGCAATGTGTGATAGACGAAAATGATATCAAATTATGGTAACATATGTAGTAAATAATATTATCAGTATTTTAATCAAAATTGTGCAACTACGAATTGTTGCATCGAGTTATTCAAGAAAGCTTAACAAAATACATAAAAAAGAATGTAGCTTTACAAAAACATTAAAAAATAGGAGTTCACGCTTGGTTAGTTTGTTGATTACAATAACGACCTCCGATTCCATTGAGTTTTGATATTTAAGCCTTCTAAACACACTCATGAACTAATATAATCGAATCCGATGATTACAATGACTATAAATGACAACTAAAAAACTGGTACTAACCGTTTATAAAGAAACACAAACCGAACACGAAAACACATGAATGACCCTTAAAATCAATCAACTCATACCCAAAACTAATCAAGACCACTCCACAACCATTATCAAACACTCTCGGCTTAAAAAGCCACTTATTTAAACCAAGTGATAACTTTCAATATCCAAAATCATTTATTGAGCGTCAAGGCAAGAAAGCAAGTTGTAAAGGACCAAAACACTAATTGTATACACTCATATACACTCGTATACACTCATATGTCATACGTATAACAATCAACGCAATGTGTGATAGACAAAAATGATATCAAATTATGGTAACATGATGTAGTAAATAAGATTTATCAGTATTTTAATCAAAATGTGCAACTACAATTGTTGCATCGAGTTATTCAAGAAGCTTAACAAAATACATAGAAAAGAATGTAGTATTACAAAAACATAAAAATAGTAGAGTCACGCTTGGTTAGTTTGTTGATTACAATAACAACCTCCGATTCCTTGGAGTTTTGATATTTAAGCCTTCTAAACACACTCATGAACTAATATAATCGAATTTTATGATTACAATCAGTGAAATGACACTATAAATGACAACCGAAAACTGGTACTAACCGTTTATAAAGAAACACAAATCGAACACGAAAACACACGAATGTCCCTTAAAATCAATCAACTCATATCCAAAACTAATCAAGACCACTGCACAACCTTTATGAAACACTCTCGGCTTAAAAAGCCACTTATTTAAACCAAGTGATAACTTTCGATCTCCAAAATCATTTATTGAGCATCAATGCAAGAAAGCAAGTGTTAAAGGACCAAAACACTAATTGTATACACTCATATACACTCGTATACACTCATATGTCATACGTATAGCAATCAACGCAATGTGTGATAGACGAAAATGATATCAAATCATGGTAACATGTTTTAGTAAATAAGATTTTTTAGTATTTTATTAAAATTGTGCAACTACGAATTACTATATCGAGTTATTCAAGAAAGCTTATCAAAATACATGGGAAAGAATGTAGTTTTACAAAAACATTAAACAATAGGAGTTCACGCTTGGTTAGTTTGTTGCTTACAATAACAACCTCCGATTACATGGAGTTTTGATTTTTAAGCCTTCTAAACACACTCATGAAATAATACAATCGAATCCGATGATTACAATAAGTGAAATGTCACTATAAATGACAACAAAAACTAGTACTAACCGTTTATAAAGAAACATAAGCCGAACACGAAACCACATGAATGACCCTTAAAATCAATCAACTCATACCCAAAACTAATCAAGACCACTCCACAACCATTATCAAACACTCTCGGCTTAAAAAGCCACTTATTTAAACCAAGTGATAACTTTCAATCTCCAAAATCATTTATTGAGCGTCAAGGCAAGAAAGCAAGTTGTAAAGGACCAAAACACTAATTGTATACACTCATATACACTCGTATACACTCATATGTCATTCGTATAACAATCAACGCAATGTGTGATAGACGAAAATGATATCAAATTATGGTAACATGTAGTAAATAAGATTTTCAGTATTTTAATCAAAATTGTGCAACTACGAATTGTTGCATCGAGTTATTCAAGAAAGCTTAACAAAATACATAAAAAAGAATGTAGCTTTACAAAAACATTAAAAAATAGGAGTTCACGCTTGGTTAGTTTGTTGATTACAATAACAACCTCCGATTCCATTGAGTTTTGATATTTAAGCCTTCTAAACACACTCATGAACTAATATAATCGAATCCGATGATTACAATGACTATAAATGACAACTAAAAACTGGTACTAACCGTTTATAAAGAAACACAAACCGAACATGAAAACACATGAATGACCCTTAAAATCATTCAACTCATACCCAAAAGTAATCAAGACCACTCAACAACCATTATCAAACACTCTCGGCTTAAAAAGCCACTTATTTAAACCAAGTGATAACTTTCAATATCCAAAATCATTTATTGAGCGTCAAGGCAAGAAAGCAAGTTGTAAAGGACCAAAACACTAATTGTATACACTCATATACACTCGTATACACTCATATGTCATACGTATAACAATCAACGCAATGTGTGATAGACGAAAATGATATCAAATTATGGTAACATGATGTAGTAAATAAGATTTATCAGTATTTTAATCAAAATTGTGCAACTACAAATTGTTGCATAGTTATTCAAGAAAGCTTAACAAAATACATAGAAAAGAATGTAGTTTACAAAAACATTAAAAAATAGTAGTTCACGCTTGGTTAGTTTGTTGATTACAATAACAACCTCCGATTCCTTGGAGTTTTGATATTTAAGCCTTCTAAACACACTCATGAACTAATATAATCGAATTTTATGATTACAATCAGTGAAATGACACTATAAATGACAACCGAAAACTGGTACTAACCGTTTATAAAGAAACACAAATCGAACACGAAAACACACGAATGACCCTTAAAATCAATCAACTCATATCCAAAACTAATCAAGACCACTCCACAACCTTTATGAAACACTCTCGGCTTAAAAAGCCACTTAGTTAAACCAAGTGATAACTTTCGATCTCCAAAATCATTTATTGATAATCAATGCAAGAAAGCAAGTGTTAAAGGACCAAAACACTAATTGTATACACTCATATACACTCGTATACACTCACATGTCATACGTATAGCTATCAACGCAATGTGTGATAGACGAAAATGATATCAAATCATGGTAACATGTTTTAGTAAATAAGATTTTTTAGTATTATAATCAAAATTGTGCAACTACGAATTACTATATCGAGTTATTCAAGAAACCTTATCAAAATACATGGGAAAGAATGTAGTTTTACAAAAACATTAAACAATAGGAGTTCACGCTTGGTTAGTTTGTTGCTTACAATAACAACCTCCGATTCCATGGAGTTTTGATTTTTAAGCCTTCTAAACACACTCATGAAATAATAATCGAATCCGATGATTACAATAGTGAAATGTCACTATAAATGACAACAAAACTAGTACTAACCGTTTATAAAGAAACACAACCGAACACGAAAACACACGAATGACCCTTAAAATCAATCAACTCATACCCAAAACTAATCAAGACCACTCCACAACCATTATCAACACTCTCGGCTTAAAAAGCCACTTATTTAAACCAAGTGATAACTTTCAATCTCCAAATCATTTATTGAGCGTCAAGGCAAGAAAGCAAGTTGTAAAGGACAAAAACACTAATTGTATACACTCATATACACTCGTATACACTCATATGTCATTCGTATAATAATCAAAGCAATGTGTGATAGACGAAAATTATATCAAATTATGGTAACATTATGTAGTAAATAATATTTATCAGTATTTTAATCAAAATTGTGCAACTACGAATTGTTGCATCGAGTTATTCAAGAAAGCTTAACAAAATACATAAAAAAGAATGTAGCTTTACAAAAACATTAAAAAATAGGAGTTCACGCTTGGTTAGTTTGTTGATTACAATAACAACCTCCGATTCCATTGAGTTTTGATATTTAAGCCTTCTAAACACACTCATGAACTAATATAATCGAATCCGATGATTACAATGACTATAAATGACAACTAAAAACTGGTACTAACCGTTTATAAATAAACACAAACCGAACATGAAAACACATGAATGACCCTTAAAATCATTCAACTCATACCCAAAAGTAATCAAGACCACTCAACAACCATTATCAAACACTCTCGGCTTAAAAAGCCACTTATTTAAACCAAGTGATAACTTTCAATCTCCAAAATCATTATTGAGCGTCAAGGCAAGAAAGCAAGTTGTAAAGGACCAAAACACTAATTGTATACACTCATATACACTCGTATACACTCATATGTCATACGTATAACAATCAACGCAATGTGTGATAGACGAAAATGATATCAAATTATGGTAACATGATGTAGTAAATAAGATTTATCAGTATTTTAATCAAAATTGTGCAACTACAATTGTTGCATCGAGTTATTCAAGAAAGCTAACAAAATACATAGAAAAGAATGTAGTTTTACAAAAACATTAAAAAATAGGAGTTCACGCTTGGTTAGTTTGTTGATTACAATAACAACCTCCGATTCCATGGAGTTTTGATATTTAAGCCTTCTAAACACACTCATGAACTATATAATCGAATTTGATGATTACAATCAGTGAAATGACACTATAAATGACAACCGAAAACTGGTACTAACCGTTTATAAAGAAACACAAACCGAACACGAAAAAACACACGAATGACCCTTAAAATCAATCAACTCATATCCAAAACTAATCAAGACCACTCCACAACCATTATCAAACACTCTCGGCTTAAAAAGCCACTTATTTAAACCAAGTGATAACTTTCGATCTGCAAAATCATTTATTGAGCATCAATGCAAGAAAGCAAGTGGTAAAGGACCAAAACACTAATTGTATACACTCATATACACTCGTATACACTCATATGTCATACGTATAGCAATCAACGCAATGTGTGATAGACGAAAATGATATCAAATCATGGTAACATGTTTTAGTAAATAAGATTTTTTAGTATTATAATCAAAATTGTGCAACTACGAATTACTATATCGAGTTATTCAAGAAAGCTTATCAAAATACATGGGAAAGAATGTAGTTTTACAAAAACATTAAACAATAGGAGTTCACGCTTGGTTAGTTTGTTGCTTACAATAACAACCTCCGATTACATGGAGTTTTGATTTTTAAGCCTTCTAAACACACTCATGAAATAATACAATCGAATCCGATGATTACAATAAGTGAAATGTCACTATAAATGACAACAAAAACTAGTACTAACCGTTTATAAAGAAACATAAGCCGAACACGAAACCACACGAATGACCCTTAAAATCAATCAACTCATACCCAAAACTAATCAAGACCACTCCACAACCATTATCAAACACTCTCGGCTTAAAAAGCCACTTATTTAAACCAAGTGATAACTTTCAATCTCCAAAATCATTATTGAAAGGCAAGAAAGCGTCAAGGAAAGAAAAAAACTAATTGTATACACCATATACACTCGTATACACTCATATGTCATACGTATAACAATCAACGCAATGTGTGATAGACGAAAATGATATCAAATTATGGTAACATGATGTAGTAAATAAGATTTATCAGTATTTTAATCAAAATTGTGCAACTACGAATTGTTGCATCGAGTTATTCAGAAAAGCTTAACAAAATACATATAAAAAAAGAATGTAGCTTTACAAAAACATTAAAAAATAGGAGTTCACGCTTGGTTAGTTTGTTGATTACAATAACAACCTCCGATTCCATGGAGTTTTGATATTTAAGCCTTCTAAACACACTCATGAACTAATATAATCGAATCCGATGATTACAATGACTATAAATGACAACTAAAAACTGGTACTAACCGTTTATAAAGAACACAAACCGAACACGAAAACACACGAATGACCCTTAAAATCAATCAACTCATACCCAAACTAATCAAGACCACTCCACACAACATTATCAAACACTCTCGGCTTAAAAAGCCACTTATTTAAACCAAGTGATAACTTTCATCTCCAAAATCATTTATTGAGCGTCAAGGCAAGAAAGCAAGTTGTAAAGGACCAAAAACACTAATTGTATACACTCATATACACTCGTATACACTCATATGTCATACGTATAACAATCAACGCAATGTGTGATAGACGAAAATGATATCAAATTATGGTAACATGATGTAGTAAATAAGATTTATCAGTATTTTAATCAACATTGTGCAACTACGAATTGTTGCATCGAGTTATTCAAGAAAGCTTGTTGATTACAATAACAACCTACGATTCCACGGTGTTTTGATATTTAAGCCTTCTATACACACTCATGGACTTATATAATCGAATTTGATGATTACAATCAGTGAAATAACACTATAAATGACAACCGAAAACTGGTACTAACCGTTTATAAAGAAACACAAACCGAACACGAAAACACACGAATGACCCTTAAAATCAATCAACTCATATCCAAAACTAATCAAGACCACTCCACAACCATTATGAAACACTCTCGGCTTAAAAAGCCACTTATTTAAACCAAGTGATAACTTTTGATCTCCAAAATCTTTTATTGAGCATCAGGACAAGAAAGCAAGTTGTAAAGGACCAAAACACTAATTGTATACACTAATATGCACTCGTATACCCTCATTTGTCATACGTATGACAATCAACGCAATGTGTGATAGACGAAAATGATATCAAATTATGGTAACATGATGTAGTAAATAAGATTTATTAGTATTTTTATTCAAAATTGTACAACTACAAATTGTTGCTTCGAGTTATTCAAGAAAGCTTAACAAAATACATAGAAAAGAATGCAGTTTTACAAAAACATTAAAAAATAGGAGTTCACGCTTGGTTAGTTTGTTGATTACAATAACAACCTCCGATTCCATGGAGTTTTTATATATAAGCCTTCTAAACACACTCATGAACTAATATAATCGAATTTGATGATTACAATCAGTGAAAACACTATAAATGACAACCTGAAAACTGGTACTAACCGTTTATAAAGAAACACAAACCGAACACGAAAACACACGAATGACCTTAAAATCAATCAACTCATACCCAAAACTAATCAAGACCACTCCACAACCATTATCAAACACTCTCGGCTTAAAAAGCCATATTTAAACCAAGTGATAACTTTCGATCTCCAAAATCATTTATTGAGCGTCAAGGCAAGAAAGCAAGTTGTAAAGGACCAAAACACTAATTGTATACACTCATATACACTCGTATACACTCTATTGTCATACGTATAACAATCAACGCAATGATAGACGAAATGATATCAAATTATGGTAACATGATGTAGTAAATAAGATTTATCAGTATTTTAATCAAAATTGTGAACTACAATTGTGCATCGAGTTATTCAAGAAAGCTTAACAAAATACATAGAAAAGAATGTAGTTTTACAAAAACATTAAAAAATAGGAGTTCACGCTTGGTTAGTTTGTTGATTACAATAACAACCTCCGATTCCAGGAGTTTTGATATTTAAGCCTCTAAACACACTCATGAACTAATATAATCGAATCCGATGATTACAATCAGTGAAATTACACTATAAATGACAACTGAAAACTGGTACTAACCGTTTATAAAGAAACACAAACCGAACACGAAAACACACGAATGACCCTTAAAATCAATCAACTCATACCCAAAACTAATCAAGACCACTCCACAACCATTATCAAACACTCTCGGCTTAAAAAGGCACTTATTAAAACAAGTGATAACTGTCAATCTCCAAAATCATTTATTGAGCGTCAAGGCAAGAAAGCAAGTTGTAAAGGACCAAAACACTAATTGTATACACTCATATACACTCGTATACCCTCATTTGTCATACGTATGACAATCAACGCAATGTGTGATAGACGAAAATGATATCAAATTATGGTAACATGATGTAGTAAATAAAATTTATCAGTATTTTTATTCAAAATTGTACAACTACAAATTGTTGCATCGAGTTATTCAAGAAAGCTTAACAAAATACATAGAAAAGAATGTAGTCTTACAAAAACATTAAAAAATAGGAGTTCACGCTTGGTTAGTTTGTTGATTACAATAACAACCTCCGATTCCATGGAGTTTTGATATTTAAGCCTTCTAAACACACTCATGAACTAATATAATCGAATCCGATGATTACAATCAGTGAAATTACACTATAAATGACAACCGAAAACTGGTACTAACCGTTTATAAAGAAACACAAACCGAACACGAAAACACACGAATGACCCTTAAAATCAATCAACTCATACCCAAAACTAATCAAGACCACTCCACAACCATTATCAAACACTCTCGGCTTAAAAAGCCACTTATTTAAACCAAGTGATAACTTTCGATCTCCAAAATCATTTATTGAGCGTCAAGGCAAGAAAGCAAGTTGTAAAGGACCAAAACACTAATTGTATACACTCATATACACTCGTATACCCTCATTTGTCATACGTATAACAATCAACGCAATGTGACGAAAATGATATCAAATTATGGTAACATGATGTAGTAAATAAGATTTATCAGTATTTTACTCAAAATTGTAGAACTACAAATTGTTGCATCGAGTTATTCAAGAAAGCTTAACAAAAAATATAGAAAAGAATGTAGTTTTACAAAAACATTAAAAAATAGGAGTTCACGCTTGGTTAGTTTGTTGATTACAATACCAACTCCGATTCCATGGAGTTTTGATATTTAAGCCTTCTAACCACACTCATGAACTAATATAATCGAATCCGATGATTACAATCAGTGAAATTACACTATAAATGACAACTGAAAAGGTACTAACCGTTTATAAAGAAACACAAACCGAACACGAAAAACACACGAATGACCCTTAAAATCAATCAACTCATACCCAAAACTAATCAAGACCACTCCACAACCATTATCAAAACACTCCGGCTTAAAAAGCCACTTATTAAAACAAGTGATAACTGTCAATCTCCAAAATCATTTATTGAGCGTCAAGGCAAGAAAGCAAGTTGTAAAGGACCAAAACACTAATTGTATACACTCATATACACTCGTATACCCTCATTTGTCATACGTATGACAATCAACGCAATGTGTGATAGACGAAAATGATATCAAATTATGGTAACATGATGTAGTAAATAAAGATTTATCAGTATTTTAATCAAAATTGTACAACTACAAATTGTTGCATCGAGTTATTCAAGAAAGCTTAACAAAATACATAGAAAAGAATGTAGTCTTACAAAAACATTAAAAAATAGGAGTTCACGCTTGGTTAGTTTGTTGATTACAATAACAACCTCCGATTCCATGGAGTTTTGATATTTAAGCCTTCTAAACACACTCATGAACTAATATAATCGAATCGATGATTACAATCAGTGAAATGACACTATAAATGACAACTGAAAACTGGTACTAACCGTTTATAAAGAAACACAAAACCGAACACGAAAACACACGAATGACCCTTAAAATCAATCAACTCATACCAAAACTAATCAAGACCACTCCACAACCATTATCAAACACTCTCGGCTTAAAAAGCCACTTATTTAAACCAAGTGATAACTTTCGATCTCCAAAATCATTTATTGAGCGTCAAGGCAAGAAAGCAAGTTGTAAAGGACCAAAACACTAATTGTATACACTCATATACACTCGTATACCTCATTTGTCATACGTATAACAATCAACGCAATGTGACGAAAATGATATCAAATATGGTAACATGATGTAGTAAATAAGTTATCAGTATTTTAATCAAAATTGTAGAACTACATTGTTGCATCGAGTTATTCAAGAAAGCTTAAAAAAATACATAGAAAAGAATGTAGTTTTACAAAAACATTAAAAAATAGGAGTTCACGCTTGGTTAGTTTGTTGATTACAATAACAACCTCCGATTCCATGGAGTTTTGATATTTAAGCCTTCTAACACACTCATGAACTAATATAATCGAATCCGATGATTACAATCAGTGAAATACACTATAAATGACAACTGAAAACTGGTACTAACCGTTTATAAAAAAAACACAAACCGAACACGAAAACACACGAATGACCCTTAAAATCAATCAACTCATACCCAAAACTAATCAAGACCACTCCACAACCATTATCAAACACTCTCGGCTTAAAAAGGCACTTATTTAAACAAGTGATAACTTTCAATCTCCAAAATCATTTATTGAGCGTCAAGGCAAGAAGGCAAGTTCTAAAGGACCAAAACACTAATTGTATACACTCATATACACTCGTATACACTCATATGTCATACGTATAACAATCAACGCAATGTGTGATAGACGAAAATGATATCAAATTATGGTAACATGATGTAGTAAATAAGATTTATCAGTATTTTATTCAAAATTGTACAACTACAAATTGTTGCATCGAGTTATTCAAGAAAGTTTAACAAAATACATAGAAAAGAATGCAGTTTTACAAAAACATTAAAAAATAGGAGTTCACGCTTGGTTAGTCTGTTGATTACAATAACAACCTCCGATTCCAGGGAGTTTTTATATTTAAGCCTTCTAAACATACTCATGAACTAATATAATCGAATCCGATGATTACAATCAGTGAAATTACACTATAAATGACAACCGAAAACTGGTACTAACCGTTTATAAAGAAACACAAACCGAACACGAAAACACACGAATGACCCTTAAAATCAATCAATCATACCCAAACTAATCAAGACCACTCCACAACCATTATCAAACACTCTCGGCTTAAAAAGCCACTTATTTAAACCAAGTGATAACTTTCGATCTCCAAAATCATTTATTGAGCATCAAGGCAAGAAAGCAAGTTGTAAACGACCAAAACACTAATTGTATACACTCATATACACTCGTATACCCTCTTTTGTCATACGTATAACAATCAACGCAATGTGACGAAAATGATATCAAATTATGGTAACATGATGTAGTAAATAAGATTTATCAGTATTTTATTCAAAATTGTACAACTACAAATTGTTGCATCGAGTTATTCAAGAAAGCTTAACAAAATACATAGAAAAGAATGTAGTCTTACAAAAACATTAAAAAAATAGGAGTTCACGCTTGGTTAGTTTGTTGATTACAATAACAACCTCCGATTCCATGGAGTTTTGATATTTAAGCCTTCTAACCACACTCTTGAACTAATATAATCGAATCCGATGATTACAATCAGTGAAATTACACTATAAATGACAACTGAAAACTGGTACTAACCGTTTATAAAGAAACACAAACCGAACACGAAAACACACGAATGACCCTTAAAATCAATCAACTCATACCCAAAACTAATCAAGACCACTCCACAACCATTATCAAACACTCTCGGCTTAAAAAGGCACTTATTAAAACAAGTGATAACTGTCAATCTCCAAAATCATTTATTGAGCGTCAAGGCAAGAAAACAAGTTGTAAAGGACCAAAACACTAATTGTATACACTCATATACACTCGTATACCCTCATTTGTCATACGTATGACAATCAACGCAATGTGTGATAGACGAAAATGATATCAAATTATGGTAACATGATGTAGTAAATAAAATTTATCAGTATTTATTCAAATTGGCAACTACAAATTGTTGCATCGAGTTATTCAAGAAAGCTTAACAAAATACATAGAAAAGAATGTAGTTTACAAAAAACATTAAAAAATAGGAGTTCACGCTTGGTTAGTTGTTGATTACAATAACAACTCCGATTCCATGGAGTTTTGATATTTAAGCCTTCTAAACACACTCATGAACTAATATAATCGAATCCGATGATTACAATCAGTGAAAATTACATATAAATGACAACTGAAAACTGGTACTAAACGTTTATAAAGAAACACAAACCGAACACGAAAACACACGAATGACCCTTAAATCAATCAACTCATACCCAAAACTAATCAAGACCACTCCACAACCATTATCAAACACTCTCGGCTTAAAAAGCCACTTATTTAAACAAGTGATAACTTTCGATCTCCAAAATCATTTATTGAGCGTCAAGGCAAGAAAGCAAGTTGTAAAGGACCAAAACACTAATTGTATACACTCATATACACTCGTATACCCTCATTTGTCATACGTATAACAATCAACGCATAGACGAAAATGATATCAAATTATGGTAACATGATGTAGTAAATAAGATTTATCAGTATTTAATCAAAATTGTGCAACTACAAATTGTTGCATCGAGTTATTCAAGAAAGCTTAACAAAATACATAGAAAAGAATGTAGTTTACAAAAACATTAAAAAATAGGAGTTCACGCTTGGTTAGTTTGTTGATTACAATAACAACCTCCGATTCCATGGAGTTTTGATATTTAAGCCTTCTAACACACTCATGAACTAATATAATCGAATCCGATGATTACAATCAGTGAAATTACACTATAAATGACAACTGAAAAATGGTACTAACGTTTATAAAGAAACACAAACCGAACACGAAAACACACATGAATGACCTTAAAATCAATCAACTCATACCCAAAACTAATCAAGACCACTCCACAACCATTATCAAACACTCTCGGCTTAAAAAGCCACTTATTTAAAACAAGTGATAACTTTCATCTCCAAAATCATTTATTGAGTCAAGGCAAGAAAGCAAGTTGTAAAGGACCAAAACACTAATTGTATACACTCATATACACTCGTATACCCTCATGTCATACGTATAACAATCAACGCAATGTGTGATAGACGAAAATGATATCAAATTATGGTAACATGATGTAGTAAATAAATTTATCAGTATTTTATTCAAAATTGTACAACTACGAATTGTTGCATCGAGTTATTCAAGAAAGCTTAACAAAATACATAGAAAGAAAAGAATGTAGTTACAAAAACATTAAAAAATAGGAGTTCACGCTTGGTTAGTTTGTTGATTACAATAAAACTCCGATTCCATGGAGTTTTGATATTTAAGCCTTCTAAACACACTCATGAACTAATATAATCGAATCCGATGATTACAATCAGTGAAATTACACTATAAATGACAACTGAAAACTGGTACTAACGTTTATAAAGAAACACAAACCGAACACGAAAACACACACGAATGACCCTTAAAATCAATCAACTCATACCCAAAACTAATCAAGACCACTCCACAACCATTATCAAACACTCTCGGCTTAAAAAGGCACTTATTAAAACAAGTGATAACTTCAATCTCCAAAATCATTTATTGAGCGTCAAGGCAAGAAAGCAAGTTGTAAAGGACCAAAACACTAATTGTATACACTCATATACACTCGTATACCCTCATTGTCATACGTATAACAATCAACGCAATGTGTGATAGACGAAAATGATATCAAATTATGGTAACATGATGTAGTAAATAAAGATTTATCAGTATTTTAATCAAAATTGTGCAACTACAAATTGTTGCATCGAGTTATTCAAGAAAGCTTAACAAAATACATAGAAAGAATGTAGTTTTACAAAACATTAAAAATAGGAGTTCACGCTTGGTTAGTTTGTTGATTACAATAACAACCTCCGATTCCATGGAGTTTTGATATTTAAGCCTTCTAACACACTCATGAACTAATATAATCGAATCCGATGATTACAATCAGTGAAATTGACATAAATGACAACTGAAAACTGGTACTAATCGTTTATAAAGAAACACAAACTGAACACGAAAACACACGAATGATACTTAAAATCAATCAACTAATACCCAAAACTAATCAAGACCACTCAACAACCATTATCAAACACTCTCGGCTTAAAAACCACTTATTAAAACCAAGTGATAACTTTCAATTTCCAAAATCATTTATTGAGCATCAAGGCAAGAAAGCAAGTTGTAAAGGACCAAAACACTACTTGTATACACTCATATACACTCGTATACACTCATATGTCAAACGTATAACAATCAACGCAATGTGTGATAGACGAAAATGATATCAAATATGGTAACATGATGTAGTAAATAAGATTTATCAGTATTTTTATCAAAATTGTGCAACTACGAATTGTTGCATCGAGTTATTCAAGAAAGCTTAACAAAATACATAGAAAGAATGTAGTTTTACAAAAACATTTAAAAATAGGAGTTCACGCTTGGTTAGTTTGTTGATTACAATAACAACCTCCGATTCCATGGAGTTTTGATATTTAAGCCTTCTAAACACACTCATGAACTAATATAATCGAATCCGATGATTACAATCAGTGAAATGACACTATAAATGACAACTGAAAACTGGTACTAACCGTTTATAAAGAAACACAACCGAACACGAAAACACGAATGACCCTTAAAATCAATCAACTCATACCCAAAACTAATCAAGACCACTCCACAACCATTATCAAACACTCTCGGCTTAAAAAGCCACTTATTTAAACAAGTGATAACTTTCGATCTCCAAAATCATTTATTGAGCATCAAGGCAAGAAAGCAAGTGTAAAGGACCAAAACACTAATTGTATACACTCATATACACTCGTATACCTCATATGTCATACGTATAACAATCAACGCAATGTGTGATAGACGAAAATGATATCAAATTATGGTAACATGATGTAGTAAATAAGATTTATCAGTATTTTAATCAAATTGTGCAACTACAATTGTTGCATCGAGTTATTCAAGAAAGCTTAACAAAATACATAGAAAAGAATGTAGTTTTACAAAAACATTAAAAATAGGAGTTCACGCTTGGTTAGTTTGTTGATTACAATAACAACCTCCGATTCCATGGAGTTTGATATTTAAGCCTTCTAAACACACTCATGAACTAATATAATCGAATCCGATGATTACAATCAGTGAAATGACACTATAAATGACAACTGAAAACTGGTACTAACCGTTTATAAAGAAACACAAACCGAACACGAAAACACACGAATGACCCTTAAAATCAATCAACTCATACCCAAAACTAATCAAGACCACTCCACAACCATTATCAAACACTCTCGGCTTAAAAAGCCACTTATTAAAACAAGTGATAACTGTCAATCTCCAAAATCATTTATTGAGCGTCAAGGCAAGAAAGCAAGTTGTAAAGGACCAAAACACTAATTGTATACACTCATATACACTCGTATACACTCATATGTCATACGTATAACAATCAACGCAATGTGTGATAGACGAAAATGATATCAATTATGGTAACATGATGTAGTAAATAAGATTATCAGTATTTTATCAAAATTGTGCAACTACAATTGTTGCATCGAGTTATTCAAGAAAGCTTAACAAAATACATAGAAAAGAATGTAGTCTTACAAAAACATTAAAAAATAGGAGTTCACGCTTGGTTAGTTTGTTGATTACAATAACAACCTCCGATTCCATGGAGTTTTGATATTTAAGCCTTCTAAACACACTCATGAACTAATATAATCGAATCGATGATTACAATCAGTGAAATGACACTATAAATGACAACTGAAAACTGGTACTAACCGTTTATAAAGAAACACAAACCGAACACGAAAACACACGAATGACCCTTAAAATCAATCAACTCATACCCAAAACTAATCAAGACCACTCCACAACCATTATCAAACACTCTCGGCTTAAAAAGCCACTTATTTACCAAGTGATAACTTTCGATCTCCAAAATCATTATTGAGCGTCAAGGCAAGAAAGCAAGTTGTAAAGGACCAAAACACTAATTGTATACACTCATATACACTCGTATACACTCATATGTCATACGTATAACAATCAACGCAATGTGTGATAGACGAAAATGATATCAAATTATGGTAACATGATGTAGTAAATAAGATTTATCAGTATTTTAATCAAAATTGTCAACTACAAATTGTTGCATCGAGTTATTCAAGAAAGCTTAACAAAATACATAGAAAAGAATGTAGTTTTACAAAAACATAAAAAATAGGAGTTCACGCTTGGTTAGTTTGTTGATTACAATAACAACCTCCGATTCATGGAGTTTTGATATTTAAGCCTTCTAAACACATCATGAACTAATATATCGAATCCGATGATTACAATAAGTGAAATGACACTATAAATGACAACCGAAAACTGGTACTAACCGTTTATAAAGAAACACAAACCGAACACGAAAACACACGAATGACCCTTAAAATCAATCAACTCATACCCAAAACTAATCAAGAACACTCCACAACCATTATCAAACACTCTCGCCTTAAAAAGCCACTTATTTAAACCAAGTGATAACTTTCGATCTCCAAAATCATTTATTGACCGTCAAGGCAAGAAAGCAAGTTGTAAAGGACCAAAACACTAATTGTATACACTCATATACACTCGTATACACTCATATGTCATACGTATAACAATCAACGCAATGTGTGATAGACGAAAATGATATCAAATCATGGTAACATGTTTTAGTAAATGAGAATTTTTAGTATTTTAATCAAAATTGTGCAACTACGAATTACTATATCGAGTTATTCAAGAAAGCTTATCAAAATACATGAAAAAGAATGTAGTTTTACAAAAACATTAAACAATAGGAGTTCACGCTTGGTTAGTTTGTTGATTACAATAACAACCTCCGATTCCATGGAGTTTTGATATTTAAGCCTTCTAAACACACTCATGAACTAATATAATCGAATCCGATGTTTACAATCAGTGAAATTACACTATAAATGACAACTGAAAACTAGTACTAACCGTTTATAAAGAAACACAAACCGAACACGAAAACACACGAATGACCCTTAAAATCAATCAACTCATACCCAAAATAATCAAGACCACTCTGCAACCATTATCAAACACTCTCGGCTTAAAAAGCCAATTATTTAAACCAAGTGATAACTTTCGATCTCCAAAATCATTTATTGAGCGTCAAGGCAAGAAAGCAAGTTGTAAAGGACCAAAACACTAATGTATACACTCATATACACTCGTATACACTCGTATGTCATACGTATAAAAATCAACGCAATGTGTGATAGACGAAAATGATATCAAATTATGGTAACATGATGTAGTAAGTAAGATTTATCAGTATTTTAATCAAAATTGTGCAACTACAAATTGTTGCATCGAGTTATTCAAGAAAGCTTAACAAAATACATAGAAAAGAATGTAGTTTTACAAAAACATTAAAAAATAGGAGTTCACGCTTGGTTAGTTGTTGATTACAATAACAACCTCCGATTCCATGGAGTTTGATTTTTAAGCCTTCTAAACACACTCATGAACTAATATAATCGAATCGATGATTACAATCAGTGAAATGACACTATAAATGACAACTGAAAACTGGTACTAACGTTTATAAAGAAACACAAACCGAACACGAAAACACACGAATGACCTTAAAATCAATCAACTCATACCCAAAACTAATCAAGACCACTCCACAACCATTATCAAACACTCTCGGCTTAAAAAGCCACTTATTAAAACAAGTGATAACTTTCAATCTCCAAAATCATTTATTGAGCGTCAAGGCAAGAAAGCAAGTTGTAAAGGACCAAAACACTAATTGTATACACTCATATACACTCGTATACACTCATATGTCATACGTATAACAATCAACGCAATGTGTGATAGACGAAAATGATATCAAATCATGGTAACATGAGTAGTAAATAAGATTTTCAGTATTTTAATCAAAATTGTGCAACTACGAATTGTTGCATCGAGTTATTCAAGAAAGCTTAACAAAATACATAGAAAAGAATGTAGTTTTACAAAAACATTAAAAATAGGAGTTCACGCTTGGTTAGTTTGTTGATTACAATAACAACCTCCGATTCCATGGAGTTTTGATATTAAGCCTTCTAAACACACTCATGAACTAATAATCGAATCCGATGATTACAATCAGTGAAATGACACTATAAATGACAATGAAAACTGGTACTAACCGTTTATAAAGAAACACAAACCGAACACGAAAAACACGAATGACCCTTAAAATCAATCAACTCATACCCAAAACTAATCAAGACCACTCCACAACCATTATCAAACACTCTCGGCTTAAAAAGCCACTTATAAACCAAGTGATAACTTTCAATCTCCAAAATCATTTATTGAGCGTCAAGGCAAGAAAGCAAGTTGTAAAGGACCAAAACACTAATTGTATACACTCATATACACTCGTATACACTCATATGTCATACGTATAACAATCAAACGCAATGTGTGATAGACGAAAATGATATCAAATTATGGTAACATGATGTAGTAAATAAGATTTATCAGTATTTTAATCAAAATTGTGCAACTACAATTGTTGCATCGAGTTATTCAAGAAAGCTTAACAAATACATAGAAAAGAATGTAGTTTTACAAAAACATTAAAAAATAGGAGTTCACGCTTGGTTAGTTTGTTGATTACAATAACAACTCCGATTCCATGGAGTTTGATATTTAAGCCTTCTAAACACACTCATGAACTAATATAATCGAATCGATGATTACAATCAGTGAAATGACACTATAAATGACAACTGAAAACTGGTACTAACCGTTTATAAAGAAACACAAACCGAACACGAAAAACACACGAATGACCCTTAAAATCAATCAACTCATACCCAAAACTAATCAAGACCACTCCACAACCATTATCAAACACTCTCGGCTTAAAAAGCACTTATTTAAACAAGTGATAACTTTCGATCTCCAAAATCATTTATTGAGCATCAAGGCAAGAAAGCAAGTTGTAAAGGACCAAAACACTAATTGTATACACTCATATACACTCGTATACCTCATATGTCATACGTATAACAATCAACGCAATGTGTGATAGACGAAAATGATATCAAATCATGGTAACATGATGTAGTAAATAAGATTTATCAGTATTTTAATCAAAATTGTGCAACTACGAATGTTGCATCGAGTTATTCAAGAAAGCTTAACAAAATACATAGAAAAGAATGTAGTCTTACAAAAACATTAAAAAATAGGAGTTCACGCTTGGTTAGTTTGTTGATTACAATAACAACCTCCGATTCCATGGAGTTTTGATATTTAAGCCTTCTAAACACACTCATGAACTAATATAATCGAATCCGATGATTACAATCAGTGAAATTACACTATAAATGACAACTGAAAACTGGTACTAACCGTTTATAAAGAAACACAAACCGAACACGAAAACACACGAATGACCCTTAAAATCAATCAACTCATACCCAAAACTAATCAAGACCACTCCACAACCATTATCAAACACTCTCGGCTTAAAAAGGCACTTATTAAAACAAGTGATAACTGTCAATCTCCAAAATCATTTATTGAGCGTCAAGGCAAGAAAGCAAGTTGTAAAGGACCAAAACACTAATTGTATACACTCATATACACTCGTATACCCTCATTTGTCATACGTATGACAATCAACGCAATGTGTGATAGACGAAAATGATATCAAATTATGGTAACATGATGTAGTAAATAAGATTTATCAGTATTTTAATCAAAATTGTGCAACTACGAATTGTTGCATCGAGTTATTCAAGAAAGCTTAACAAAATACATAGAAAAGAATGTAGTTTTAGAAAAACATTAAAAAATAGGAGTTCACGCTTGGTTAGTTTGTTGATTACAATAACAACCTCCGATTCCGGATTTGATATTTAAGCCTTCTAAACACACTCATGAACTAATATAATCGAATCGATGATTACAATCAGTGAAATGACACTATAAATGACAACTGAAAACTGGTACTAACGTTTATAAAGAAACACAAAACCGAACACGAAAACACCGAATGACCCTTAAAATCAATCAACTCATACCCAAAACTAATCAAGACCACTCCACAACCATTATCAAACACTCTCGGCTTAAAAAGCCACTTATTTAAACCAAGTGATAACTTTCGATCTCCAAAATCATTTATTGAGCATCAAGGCCAGAAAGCAAGTTGTAAAGGACCAAAACACTAATTGTATACACTCATATACACTCGTATACACTCATATGTCATACGTATAACAATCAACGCAATGTGTGATAGACGAAAATGATATCAAATCATGGTAACATGTTTTAGTAAATAAGATTTTAGTATTTTAATCAAAATTGTGCAACTACGAATTACTGCATCGAGTTATTCAAGAAAGCTTAACAAAATACATGAAAAGAATGTAGTTTTACAAAAACATTAAACAATAGGAGTTCACGCTTGGTTAGTTTGTTGATTACAATAACAACCTCCGATTCCATGGAGTTTTGATATTTAAGCCTTCTAAACAACACTCATGAACTAATATAATCGAATCCGATGATTACAATCAGTGAAATGACACTATAAATGACAACTGAAAACTAGTACTAACCGTTTATAAAGAAACACAAAACGAACACGAAAACACACGAATGACCCTTAAAATCAATCAACTCATACCAAAACTAATCAAGACCACTCCACAACCATTATCAAACACTCTCGGCTTAAAAAGCCACTTATTTAAACCAAGTGATAACTTTCGATCTCCAAAATCATTTATTGAGCGTCAAGGCAAGAAAGCAAGTTGTAAAGGACCAAAACACTAATTGTATACACTCATATACACTCGTATACACTCATATGTCATACGTATAACAATCAACGCAATGTGTGATAGACGAAAATGATATCAAATATGGTAACATGATGTAGTAAATAAGATTTATCAGTATTTTAATCAAAATTGTGCAACTACAATTGTTGCATCGAGTTATTCAAGAAAGCTTAAAAAAATACATAGAAAAGAATGTAGTTTTACAAAAACATTAAAAAATAGGAGTTCACGCTTGGTTAGTTTGTTGATTACAATAACAACTCCGATTCCATGGAGTTTTGTTTTAAGCCTTCTAAACACACTCATGAACTAATATAATCGAATTGATGATTACAATCAGTGAAATGACACTATAAATGACAACGAAAACTGGTACTAACCGTTTATAAAGAAACACAAACCGAACACGAAAACACACGAATGACCTTAAAATCAATCAAAACTCACAAAAACTAATCAAGACCACTCCACAACCATTATCAAACACTCTCGGCTTAAAAAGCCACTTATTTAAACCAAGTGATAACTTTCGATCTCCAAAATCATTTATTGAGCATCAAGGCAAGAAAGCAAGTTGTAAAGGACCAAAACACTAATTGTATACACTCATATACACTCATATGTCATACGTATAGCAATCAACGCAATGTGTGATAGACGAAAATGATATCAAATCATGGTAACATGTTTTAGTAAATAAGATTTTAGTATTTTAATCAAAATTGTGCAACTACGAATTACTGCATCGAGTTATTCAAGAAAGCTTATCAAAATACATGGGAAAGAATGCAGTTTTACAAAAACATTAAACAATAGGAGTTCACCTTGGTTAGTTTGTTGCTTACAATAACAAACTCCGATTCCATGGAGTTTTGATATTTAAGCCTTCTAAACACACTCATGAACTAATATAATCGAATCCGATGATTACAATCAGTGAAATGACACTATAAATGACAACTGAAAACTGGTACTAACCGTTTATAAAGAAACACAAACGAACACGAAAACACACGTGACCCTTAAAATCAATCAACTCATACCCAAACTAATCAAGACCACTCCACAACCATTATCAAACACTCTCGGCTTAAAAAGCCACTTATTTAAACCAAGTGATAACTTTCAATCTCCAAAATCATTTATTGAGCGTCAAGGCAAGAAAGCAAGTTCTAAAGGACCAAAACACTAATTGTATACACTCATATACACTCGTATACACTCATATGTCATACGTATAACAATCAACGCAATGTGTGATAGACGAAAATGATATCAAATATGGTAACATGATGTAGTAAATAAGATTTATCAGTATTTTAATCAAAATTGTGCAACTACGAATTGTTGCATCGAGTTATTCAAGAAAGCTTAACAAAATACATGAAAAGAATAGTTTACAAAAACATTAAAAAATAGGAGTTCACGCTTGGTTAGTTGTTGATTACAATAACAACCTCCGATTCCATGGAGTTTTGATATTTAAGCCTTCTAAACACACTCATGAACTAATATAATCGAATTGATGATTACAATCAGTGAAATGACACTATAAATGACAACCGAAAACTGGTACTAACCGTTTATAAAGAAACACAAACCGAACACGAAAACACCACGAATGACCCTTAAAATCAATCAACTCATACCCAAAACTAATCAAGACCACTCCACAACCATTATCAAACACTCTCGGCTTAAAAAGCACTTATTTAAACCAAGTGATAACTTTCGATCTCCAAAATCATTATTGAGCATCAAGGCAAGAAAGCAAGTTGTAAAGGACCAAAACACTAATTGTATACACTCATATACACTCGTATACACTCATATGTCATACGTATAACAATCAACGCAATGTGTGATAGACGAAAATGATATCAAATCATGGTAACATGTTTTAGTAAATAAGATTTTTAGTATTTAATCAAAATTGTGCAACTACGAATTACTATATCGAGTTATTCAAGAAAGCTTAACAAAATACATGGAAAAGAATGTAGTTTTACAAAAACATTAAACAATAGGAGTTCACGCTTGGTTAGTTTGTTGATTACAATAACAAATCCGATTCCATGGAGTTTTGATATTTAAGCCTTCTAAACACACTCATGAACTAATATAATCGAATCCGATGATTACAATCAGTGAAATGACACTATAAATGACAACTGAAAACTAGTACTAACGTTTTAAAGAAACACAAAACCGAACACGAAAACACACGAATGACCCTTAAAATCAATCAACTCATACCAAAACTAATCAAGACCACTCCACAACCATTATCAAACACTCTCGGCTTAAAAAGCCAATTATTTAAACCAAGTGATAACTTTCGATCTCCAAAATCATTTATTGAGCGTCAAGGCAAAAAGCAAGTTCTAAAGGACCAAAACACTAATTGTATACACTCACATACACTCGTATACACTCGTATGTCATACGTATAACAATCAACGCAATGTGTGATAGACGAAAATGATATCAAATTATGGTAACATGATGTAGTAAGTAAGATTTATCAGTATTTTAATCAAAATTGTGCAACTACAAATTGTGGCATCGAGTTATTCAAGAAAGCTTAAAAAAATACATAGAAAAGAATGTAGTTTTACAAAAACATTAAAAAATAGGAGTTCACGCTTGGTTAGTTTGTTGATTACAATAACAACTTCCGATTCCATAGAGTTTTGCAATTTAAGCCTTCTAAACACACTCATGAACTAATATAATCGAATTTGATGATTACAATCAGTGAAATGACACTATAAATGACAACCAAAAACTGGTACTAACCGTTTATAAAGAAACACAAACCGAACACGAAAACACACGAATGACCCTTAAAATCAATCAACTCATATCCAAAACTAATCAAGAACTCCACAACCATTATCAAACACTCTCGGCTTAAAAAGCCACTTATTTAAACAAGTGATAACTTTCGATCTCCAAAATCATTTATTGAGCATCAAGGCAAGAAAGCAAGTTGTAAAGGACCAAAAACACTAATTGTATACACTCATATACACTCATATGTCATACGTATAGCAATCAACGCAATGTGTGATAGACGAAAATGATATCAAATCATGGTAACATGTTTTAGTAAATAAGATTTTAGTATTTAATCAAAATTGTACAACTACGAATTATGCATCGAGTTATTCAAGAAAGCTTATCAAAATAATGGGAAAAGAATGTAGTTTACAAAAACATTAAACAATAGGAGTTCACGCTTGGTTAGTTTGTTGCTTACAATAACAAACTCCGATTCCATGGAGTTTTGATATTTAAGCCTTCTAAACACACTCATGAACTAATATAATCGAATCCGATGATTACAATCAGTGAAATGACACTATAAATGACAACTGAAAACTGGTACTAATCGTTTATAAAGAAACACAAACCGAACACGAAAACACACGAATGACCCTTAAAATCAATCAACTCATATCCAAAACTAATCAAGACCACTCCACAACCATTATCAAACACTCTCGGCTTAAAAAGCCACTTATTTAAACCAAGTGATAACTTTCAATCTCCAAAATCATTTATTGAGCGTCAAGGCAAGAAAGCAAGTTGTAAAGGACCAAAACACTAATTGTATACACTCATATACACTCGTATACACTCATATGTCATACGTATAACAATCAACGCAATGTGTGATAGACGAAAATGATATCAAATTATGGTAACATGATGTAGTAAATAAGATTTATCAGTATTTTAATCAAAATTGTGCAACTACAAATTGTTGCATCGAGTTATTCAAGAAAGCTTAACAAAATACATAGAAAAGAATGCAGTTTTACAAAAACATTAAAAAATAGGAGTTCACGCTTGGTTAGTTTGTTGATTACAATAACAACCTCCGATTCCATGGAGTTTTTATATATAAGCCTTCTAAACACACTCATGAACTAATATAATCGAATTTGATGATTACAATAAGTGAAATGACACTATAAATGACAACCGAAAACTGGTACTAACCGTTTATAAAGAAACACAAACCGAACACGAAAACACACGAATGACCCTTAAAATCAATCAACTCATATCCAAAACTAATCAAGACCACTCCACAACCATTATCAAACACTCTCGGCTTAAAAAGCCACTTATTTAAACCAAGTGATAACTTTCGATCTCCAAAATCATTTATTGAGCATCAAGGCAAGAAAGCAAGTTGTAAAGGACCAAAACACTAATTGTATACACTCATATACACTCATATGTCATACGTATAGCAATCAACGCAATGTATGATAGACGAAAATGATATCAAATCATGGTAACATGTTTTAGTAAATAAGATTTTTTAGTATTTTAATCAAAATTGTACAACTACGAATTACTATATCGAGTTATTCAAGAAAGCTTATCAAAATTAATGGGAAAGAATGTAGTTTTACAAAAACATTAAACAAGAGGAGTTCACCTTGGTTAGTTTGTTGCTTACAATAACAAACTCCGATTCCATGGAGTTTTGATATTTAAGCCTTCTAAACACACTCATGAACTAATATAATCGAATCCGATGATTACAATCAGTGAAATGACACTATAAATGACAACTGAAAACTGGTACTAACCGTTTATAAAGAAACACAAACCGAATACGAAAACACACGTACGACCCTTAAAATCAATCAACTCATACCAAAACTAATCAAGACCACTCCACAACAATTATCAAACACTCTCGGCTTAAAAAGACACTTATTTAAACCAAGTGATAACTTTCAATCTCCAAAATCATTTATTGAGCGTCAAGGCAAGAAAGCAAGTTCTAAAGGACCAAAACACTAATTGTATACACTCATATACACTCGTATACACTCATATGTCATACGTATAACAATCAACGCAATGTGTGATAGACGAAAATGATATCAAATTATGGTAACATGATGTAGTAAATAAGATTTTCAGTATTTTAATCAAAATTGTGCAACTACAAATTGTTGCATCGAGTTATTCAAGAAAGCTTAACAAAATACATAGAAAAGAATGTAGTTTTACAAAAACATTAAAAATAGGAGTTCACGCTTGGTTAGTTGTTGATTACAATAACAACCTCCGATTCCATGGAGTTTTATATTAAGCCTTCTAAACACACTCATGAACTAATATAATCGAATTTGATGATTACAATCAGTGAAATGACACTATAAATGACAACGAAAACTGGTACTAACGTTTATAAAGAAACACAAACCGAACACGAAAACACACGAATGACCCTTAAAATCAATCAACTCATATCCAAACTAATCAAGACCACTCCACAACCATTATCAAACACTCTCGGCTTAAAAAGCCACTTATTTAAACCAAGTGATAACTTTCGATCTCCAAAATCATATTATGAGCATCAAGGCAAGAAAGCAAGTTGTAAAGGACCAAAACACTAATTGTATACACTCATATGTCATACGTTATAGCAATCAACGCAATGTGTGATAGACGAAAATGATATCAAATCATGGTAACATGTTTTAGTAAATAAGATTTTTAGTATTTTAATCAAAATTGTGCAACTACGAATTACTTAATCGAGTTATTCAAGAAAGCTTATCAAAATAATGGGAAAGAATGTAGTTTTACAAAAACATTAAACAATAGGAGTTCACCTTGGTTAGTTTGTTGCTTACAATAACAAACTCCGATTCCATGGAGTTTTGATATTTAAGCCTTCTAAACACACTCATGAACTAATATAATCGAATCCGATGATACAATCAGTGAAATGACACTATAAATGACAACTGAAAACTGGTACTAACCGTTTATAAAGAAAGACAAACCGAACACGAAAAACACACGAATGACCCTTAAAATCAATCAACTCATACCCAAAACTAATCAAGACCACTCCACAACCATTATCAAACAATCTCGGCTTAAAAAGCCACTTATTTAAACCAAGTGATAATTTTCAATCTCCAAAATCATTTATTGAGCGTCAAGGCAAGAAAGCAAGTTGTAAAGACTCAAAACACTAATTGTATACACTCATATACACTCGTATACACTCATATGTCATACGTATAACAATCAACGCAATGTGTGATAGACGAAAATGATATCAAATTATGGTAACATGATGTGTAGTAAATAAGATTTATCAGTATTTAATCAAAATTGTAAATACAAATTGTTGCATCGAGTTATTCAAGAAAGCTTAACAAAATACATAGAAAAGAATGTAGTTTTACAAAAACATTAAAAATAGGAGTTCACGCTTGGTTAGTTTGTTGATTACAATAACAACCTCCGATTCCATGGAGTTTTGATATTTAAGCCTTCTAAACACACTCATGAACTAATATAATCAAATTGATGATTACAATCAGTGAAATGACACTATAAATGACAACCGAAAACTGGTACTAACCGTTTATAAAGAAACACAAACCGAACAACACGAAAAAACACGAATGACCCTAAAATCAATCAACTCATACCCAAAACTAATCAAGACCACTCCACAACCATTATCAAACACTCTCAGCTTAAAAAGCCACTTATTTAAACCAAGTGATAACTTTCGATCTCCAAAATCATTTATTGAGCATCAAGGCAAGAAAGTAAGTTGTAAAGGACCAAAACACTAATTGTATACACTCATATACACTCATATGTCATACGTATAGCAATCAACGCAATATATGATAGACGAAAATGATATCAAATCATGGTAACATGTTTTAGTAAATAAGATTTTTTAGTATTTTAATCAAAATTGTACAACTACGAATTACTATATCGAGTTATTCAAGAAAGCTTATCAAAATTAATGGGAAAGAATGTAGTTTTACAAAAACATTAAACAATAGGAGTTCACCTTGGTTAGTTTGTTGCTTACAATAACAAACTCCGATTCCATGGAGTTTTGATATTTAAGCCTTCTAAACACACTCATGAACTAATATAATCGAATCCGATGATTACAATCAGTGAAATGACACTATAAATGACAACTGAAAACTGGTACTAACCGTTTATAAAGAAACACAAACCGAATACGAAAACACACGTACGACCCTTAAAATCAATCAACTCATACCAAAACTAATCAAGACCACTCCACAAACATTATCAAACACTCTCGGCTTAAAAAGCCACTTATTTAAACCAAGTGATAACTTTCAATCTCCAAAATCATTTATTGATCGTCAAGGCAAGAAAGCAAGTTGTAAAGGACCAAAACACTAATTGTATACACTCATATACACTCGTATACACTATATGTCTACGTATAACAATCAACGCAATGTGTGATAGACGAAAATGATATCAAATTATGGTAACATGATGTAGTAAATAAGATTTATCAGTATTTAAATCAAAATTGTGTAACTACGAATTGTTGCATCGAGTTATTCAAGAAAGCTTAACAAAATACATAGAAAAGAATGTTGTACTACAAAAACATTAAGAAATAGGAGTTCACGCTTGGTTAGTTTGTTGATTACAATAACAACCTCCGATTCCAGGGAGTTTTTATATTTAAGCCTTCTAAACACACTCATGAACTAATATAATCGAATTTGATGATTACAATCAGTGAAATGACACTATAAATGACAACCGAAAACTGGTACTAACCTTTTATAAAGAAACACAAACCGAACACGAAAACACACGAATGACCCTTAAAATCAATCAACTCATATCCAAAACTAATCAAGAACACTCCACAACCATTATCAAACACTCTCAGCTTAAAAAGCCACTTATTTAAACCAAGTGATAACTTTCGATCTCCAAAATCATTTATTGAGCATCAAGGCAAGAAAGCAAGTTGTAAAGGACCAAAACACTAATTGTATACACTCATATGTCATACGTATAGCAATCAACGCAAAGTATGATAGACGAAAATGATATCAAATCATGGTAACATGTTTTAGTAAATAAGATTTTTTAGTATTTTAATCAAAATTGTACAACTACGAATTACTATATCGAGTTATTCAAGAAAGCTTAACAAAATAATGGGAAAAGAATGTAGTTTTACAAAAACTTTAAACAATAGGAGTTCACCTTGGTTAGTTTGTTGCTTACAATAACAAACTCCGATTCCATGGAGTTTTGATATTTAAGCCTTCTAAACACACTCATGAACTAATATAATCGAATTCGATGATTACAATCAGTGAAATGACACTATAAATGACAACTGAAAACTGGTACTAACCGTTTATAAAGAAACACAAACCGAATACGAAAACACACGTACGACTCTTAAAATCAATCAACTCATACCCAAAACTAATCAAGACCACTCCACAACCATTATCAAACACTCTCGGCTTAAAAAGCCACTTATTTAAACCAAGTGATAACTTTCAATCTCCAAAATCATTTATTGAGCGTCAAGGCAAGAAAGCAAGTTCTAAAGGACCAAAACACTAATTGTATACACTCATATACACTCGTATACACTCATATGTCATACGTATAACAATCAACGCAATGTGTGATAGACGAAAATGATATCAAATTATGGTAACATGATGTAGTAAATAAGATTATCAGTATTTTAATCAAAATTGTACAACTACAAATGTTGCATCGAGTTATTCAAGAAATTAACAAAATACATAGAAAAGAATGTAGTTTTACAAAAACATTAAAACAATAGGAGTTCACGCTTGGTTAGTCTGTTGATTACAATAACAACCTCCGATTCCAGGGAGTTTTTATATTTAAGCCTTCTAAACATACTCATGAACTAATATAATCAAATTTGATGATTACAATCAGTGAAATGACACTATAAATGACAACCGAAAACTGGTACTAACCGTTTATAAAGAAACACAAACCGAACACGAAAAAACACGAATGACCCTTAAAATCAATCAACTCATATCCAAAACTAATCAAGACCACTCCACAACCATTATCAAACACTCTCAGCTTAAAAAGCCACTTATTTAAATCAAGTGATAACTTTCGATTTCCAAAATCATTTATTGAGCATCAAGGCAAGAAAGCAAGTTGTAAAGGACCAAAACACTAATTGTATACACTCATATACACTCATATGTCATACGTATAGCAATCAACGCAATATATGATAGACGAAAATGATATCAAATCATGGTAACATGTTTTAGTAAATAAGATTTTTTAGTATTTTAATCAAAATTGTACAACTACGAATTACTATATTGAGTTATTCAAGAAAGCTTATCAAAATTAATGGGAAAGAATGTAGTTTTACAAAAACATTAAACAACAGGAGTTCACCTTGGTTAGTTTGTTGCTTACAATAACAAACTCCGATTCCATGGAGTTTTGATATTTAAGCCTTCTAAACACACTCATGAACTAATATAATCGAATCCGATGATTACAATCAGTGAAATGACAATATAAATGACAACTGAAAACTGGTACTAACCGTTTATAAAGAAACACAAACCGAATACGAAAACACACGTACGACCCTTAAAATCAATCAACTCATACCAAAACTAATCAAGACCACTCCACAACAATTATCAAACACTCTCGGCTTAAAAAGACACTTATTTAAACCAAGTGATAACTTTCAATCTCCAAAATCATTTATTGAGCGTCAAGGCAAGAAAGCAAGTTCTAAAGGACCAAAACACTAATTGTATACACTCATATACACTCGTATACACTCGTATGTCTTATGTATAACAATCAACGGAATGTGTGATGGACGAAAATGATATCAAATTATGGTAACATGATGTAGTAACTAAGATTTATCAGTATTTTAATCAAAATTGTGCAACTACAAATTGTGGCATCGAGTTATTCAAGAAAGCTTAATAAAATACATAGAAAAGAATGTAGTTTTACAAAAACATTAAAAAATAGGAGTTCACGCTTGGTTAGTCTGTTGATTACAATAACAACCTCCGATTCCAGGGAGTTTTTATATTTAAGCCTTCTAAACACACTCATGAACTAATATAATCGAATTTGATGATTACAATCAGTGAAATGACACTATAAATGACAACCGAAAACTGGTACTAACCTTTTATAAAGAAACACAAACCGAACACGAAAACACACGAATGACCCTTAAAATCAATCAACTCATATCCAAAACTAATCAAGACCACTCCACAACCATTATCAAACACTCTCAGCTTAAAAAGCCACTTATTTAAACCAAGTGATAACTTTCGATCTCCAAAATCATTTATTGAGCATCAAGGCAAGAAAGCAAGTTGTAAAGGACCAAAACACTAATTGTATACACTCATATGTCATACGTATAGCAATCAACGCAAAGTATGATAGACGAAAATGATATCAAATCATGGTAACATGTTTTAGTAAATAAGATTTTTTAGTATTTTAATCAAAATTGTACAACTACGAATTACTATATCGAGTTATTCAAGAAAGCTTATCAAAATTAATGGGAAAGAATGTAGTTTTACAAAAACTTTAAACAATAGGAGTTCACCTTGGTTAGTTTGTTGCTTACAATAACAAACTCCGATTCCATGGAGTTTTGATATTTAAGCCTTCTAAACACACTCATGAACTAATATAATCGAATCCGATGATTACAATCAGTGAAATGACACTATAAATGACAACTGAAAACTGGTACTAACCGTTTATAAAGAAACACAAACCGAATACGAAAACACACGAATGACCCTTAAAATCAATCAACTCATACCCAAAACTAATCAAGACCACTCCACAACCATTATCAAACACTCTCGGCTTAAAAAGCCACTAATTTAAACCAAGTGATAACTTTCAATCTCCAAAATCATTTATTGAGCGTCAAAGCAAGAAAGCAAGTTCTAAAGGACCAAAACACTAATTGTATACACTCATATACACTCGTATACACTCATATGTCATACGTATAACAATCAACGCAATGTGTGATAGACGAAAATGATATCAAATTATGGTAACATGATGTAGTAAATAAGATTTATCAGTATTTTATTCAAAATTGTACAACTACAAATTGTTGCATGGAGTTATTCAAGAAAGCTTAACAAAATACATAGAAAAAGAATGCAGTTTTACAAAAACATTAAAAAATAGGAGTTCACGCTTGGTTAGTCTGTTGATTACAATAACAACCTCCGATTCCAGGGAGTTTTTATTTAAGCCTTCTAAACACACTCATGAACTAATATAATCGAATTGATGATTACAATCAGTGAAATGACACTATAAATGACAACCGAAAACTGGTACTAACCGTTTATAAAGAAACACAAACCGAACACAAAAACACACGAATGACCTTTAAAATCAATCAACTGATATCCAAAACTAATCAAGACCACTCCACAACCATTATCAAACACTCTCAGTTTAAAAAGCCATTTATTTAAACCAAGTGATAACTTTCGATCTCCAAAATCATTTATTGAGCATCAAGGCAAGAAAGCAAGTTGTATAGGACCAAAACACTAATTTTATACACTCGTATACACTCATATGTCATACGTATAACAATCAATGCAATGTGTGATAGACGAAAATAATATCAAATTATGGTAACATGATGTAGTAAATAAGATTTATCAGTATTTTAATCAAAATTGTGCAACTATGAATTGTTGCATCAAGTTATTCAAGAAAGCTTGTTGATTACATTCACAACCTCCGATTCCATGGAGTTTTGATATTTAAGCCTTTTAAACACACTCATGAACTTATATAATCGAATTTGATGATTACAATCAGTGAAATGACACTATAAATGACAACCGAAAACTGGTACTAACCGTTTATAAAGAAACACAAACCGAACACGAAAACACCCGAATCCCTTAAAATCAGTCAACTCATATTCAAAACTAATCAAGACCACTCCACAACCTTTATGAAACACTCTCGGCTTAAAAAACCACTTATTTAAAGCAATTGATAACTTTTGATATCCAAAATCATTTATTGAGCATCAAGGCAAGAAAGCAAGTTGTAAACGACCAAAACACTAATTGTATACACTCATATACACTCGTATACACTCATATGTCATATGTATAACAATCAACGCAATGCGTGATAGACGAAAATGATATCAAATCATGGTCACATGTTTTAGTAAATAAGATTTTTTAGTATTATTATCAAAATTGTGCAACTACGAATTACTATATCGAGTTATTCAAGAAAGCTTAACAAAATACATGGAAAGAATGTAGTTTATAAAAAACATTAAACAATAGGAGTTCACGCTTGGTTAGTTTGTTGCTTACAATAACAAACTCCGATTCCATGGAGTTTTGATTTTTAAGCCTTCTAAACACACTCATGAAATAATATAATCGAATCCGATGATTACAATAAGTGAAATCACTATAAATGACAACTGAAAACTAGTACTAACCGTTATAAAGAAACACAAGCCGAACACGAAACCACAATAATGACCCTTAAAATCAATCAACTCATACCCAAAACTAATCAAGACCACTCCAGAACCATTATCAAACACTCTCGGCTTAAAAAGCCACTTATTTAAAGCGTGATAACTTTCAATCTCCAAAATCATTTATTGAGCGTCAAGGCAAGAAAGCAAGTTGTAAAGGACCAAAACACTACTTGTATACACTCATATACACTCGTATACACTCATATGTCATACGTATAACAATCAACGCAATGTGTGATAGACGAAAATGATATCAAATTATGGTAACATGATGTAGTAAATAAGATTTATCAGTATTTAATCAAAAATTGTGCAACTACGAATTGTTACATCGAGTTATTCAAGAAAGCTTAACAAAATACATAGAAAGAATGTAGTTTTACAAAAACATTAAAAAATAGGAGTTCACGCTTGGTTAGTTTGTTGATTACAATAACAACCTCCGATTCCATGGAGTTTGATTTTAAGCCTTCTAAACACACTCATGAACTAATATAATCGATCGATGATTACAATGACTATAAATGACAACTAAAAACTGGTACTAACCGTTTATAAAGAAACACAAAACGAACACGAAAACACATGAATGACCCTTAAAATCAATCAACTCATATCCAAAACTAATCAAGACACACCACAACCATTATCAAACACTCTGGCTTAAAAAGCCACTTATTTAAACCAAGTGATAACTTTCAATCTCCAAAATCATTTATTGAGCGTCAAGGCAAGAAAGCAAGTTGTAAAGGACCAAAACACTAATTGTATACACTCATATACACTCGTATACACTCATATGTCATACGTATAACAATCAACGCAATGTGTGATAGACGAAAATGATATCAAATTATGGTAACATGATGTAGTAAATAAGATTTATCAGTATTTTAATCAAAATTGTGCAACTAGAATGTGTTGCATCGATTTATTAAGAAAGCTTGTTGATACAATAACAACCTCCGATTCCATGGAGTTTTGATATTTAAGCCTTCTAAACACACTCATGAACATATAATCGAATTTGATGATTACAATCAGTGAAATGACACTATAAATGACAAACGAAAACTTGTACTAACCGTTTATAAAGAAACACAAACACAAACCAACACGAAAACACACGAATGACCTTAAAATCAATCAACTCATATCCAAAACTAATCAAGACCACTCCAAACCATTATCAAACACTCTCGGCTTAAAAAGACACTTTTAAAACAAGTGATAACTTTGATCTCCAAAATCATTTATGAGCATCAAGGCAAAAAGCAAGTTGTAAAGGACCAAAACACTAATTGTATACACTCATATACACTCGTATACACTCATATGTCATACGTATAGCAATCAACGCAATGTGTGATAGACGAAAATGATATCAAATCATGGTAACATGTTTAGTAAATAAGATTTTTTAGTATTATAATCAAATTGTGCAACTACGAATTACTATATCGAGTTATTCAAGAAAGCTTATCAAAATACATTGGAAAGAATGTAGTTTACACAAAAACATTAAACAATAGGAGTTCACGCTTGGTTAGTTTGTTGCTTACAATAACAAACTCCGATTCCATGGAGTTTTGATTTTTAAGCCTTCTAAACACACTCATGAAATAATATAATCGAATCCGATGATTACAATAAGTGAAATCACTATAAATGACAAAAAACTAGTAGTAACCGTTATAAAGAAACATAACCGAACACGAAACCCACGAACCCTAAAATCAATCAACTCATACCCAAAACTAATCAAGACCACTCCACAACCATTATCAAACACTCTCGGCTTAAAAAGCCACTTATTTAAACCAAGTGATAACTTCATCTCCAAAATCATTTATTGAGCGTCAAGGCAAGAAAGCAAGTTGTAAAGGACCAAAACACTAATTGTATACACTCATATACACTCGTATACAATATGTCATACGTATAACAATCAACGCAATGTGTGATAGACGAAAATGATATCAAATTATGGTAACATGATGTAGTAAATAAGATTTATCAGTATTTTAATCAAAATTGTGCAACTACGAATTTTGCATCGAGTTATTCAAGAAAGCTTAACAAAATACATAGAAAAAGAATGTAGTTTTACAAAAAATTAAAAAATAGGAGTTCACGCTTGGTTAGTTTGTTGATTACAATAACAACCTCCGATTCCATGGAGTTTTGATATTTAAGTCTTTAAACACACTCATGAACTAATAATCGAATCCGATGATTACAATCAGTGAAATAACATATAAATGACAACTGAAAACTGGTACTAAACGTTATAAAGAAACACAAACCGAACACGAAAACACCGAATGACCCCCAATCAAACTCATACCCAAAACTAATCAAGACCACTCCACAACCATTATCAAACACTCTCGGCTTAAAAAAGCACTTATTTAAACCAAGTGATAACTTTCAATCTCCAAAATCATTTATTGAGCGTCAAGGCAAGAAAGCAAGTTGTAAAGGACCAAAACACTAATTGTATACACTCATATACACTCGTATACCTCATATGTCATACGTATAACAATCAACGCAATGTGTGATAGACGAAAATGATATCAAATTATGGTAACATGATGTAGTAAATAAGATTTATCAGTATTTAATCAAAATGTGCAACTCGAATTGTTGCATCGAGTTATTCAAGAAAGCTTAACAAAATACATAGAAAAAATGTAGTTTTACAAAAACATTAAAAAATAGGAGTTCACGCTTGGTTAGTTTGTTGCTTACAATAACAAACTCCGATTCATGGGTTTTTTATAAGTTTCCTTCTAAACACACTCATGAACTAATATAATCGAATTGATGATTACAATAAGTGAAATGACACTATAAATGACAACTGAAAACTGGTACTAACGTTTATAAAGAAACACAAACCGAACACGAAAACACACGAATGACCTTTAAAATCAAACAACTCATATCCAAAACTAATCAAGACCACTCCACAACCATTATCAAAAACTCTCGGCTTAAAAAGCCACTTATTTAAACCAAGTGATAACTTTCGATCTCCAAAATCATTTATTGAGCGTCAAGGCAACAAAGCAAGTTGTAAAGGACCAAAACACTAATTGTATACACTCATATACACTCGTATACCTCATATGTCATACGTATAACAATCAACGCAATGTGTGATAGACGATAATGATATCAAATTATGGTAATATGATGTAGTATATAAGATTTATCAGTATTCTAATCAAAATTGTGCAACTACGAATTGTTGCATCGAGTTATTCAAGAAAGCTTAACAAAACACATAGAAAAGAATGTAGTTTTACAAAAACATTAAAAAATAGGAGTTCACGCTTGGTTAGTTTGTTGATTACCATAACAACCTCCGATTCCATAGAGTTTTGATATTTAAGCCTTCTAAACACACTCATGAACTAATATAATCGAATTCGATGATTACAATCAGTGAAATGACACTATAAATGACAACTGAAAACTGGTACTAACCGTTTATAAAGAAACACAACCCGAACACGAAAACACACTAATGACCCTTAAAATCAATCAACTTATACCCAAAACTAATCAAGACCACTCCATAACCATTATCAAACACTCTCGGCTTAAAAAGGCACTTATTTAAACCAAGTGATAACTTTCAATCTCCAAAATCATTTATTGAGCGTTAAGGCAAGAAAGCAAGTTCTAAAGGACCAAAACACTAATTGTATACACTCATATACACTCGTATACCCTCATTTGTCATACGTATGACAATCAACGCAATGTGTGATAGACGAAAATGATATCAAATTATGGTAACATGATGTAGTAAATAAGATTTATCAGTATTTTAATCAAAATTGTGCAACTACGAATTGTTGCATCGAGTTATTCAAGAAAGCTTAACAAAATACATAGAAAAGAATGTAGTTTTAGAAAAACATTAAAAAATAGGAGTTCACGCTTGGTTAGTTTGTTGATTACAATAACAATCTCCGATTCCATGGAGTTTTGATATTTAAGTCTTTTAAACACACTCATGAACTAATATAATCGAATCCGATGATTACAATCAGTGAAATACATTATAAATGACAACTGAAAACTGGTACTAACCGTTTATAAAGAAAAACACAAACCGAACACGAAAACACACGAATGACCCAATCAACTCACACCCAAAATTAATCAAGACCACTCCACAACCATTATCAAACACTCTCGGCTTAAAAAGGCACTTATTTAAACCAAGTGATAAGTGTTAATCTCCAAAATCATTTATTGAGCGTCAAGGCAAGAAAGCAAGTTGTATAGGACCAAAACACTAATTGTATACACTCATATACACTCGTATACCCTCATTTGTCATACGTATAACAATCAACGCAATGTGTGATAGACGAAAATGATATCAAATTATGGTAACATGATGTAGTAAATAAGATTTATCAGTATTTTATTCAAAATTGTACAACTCGAATTGTTGCATCGAGTTATTCAAGAAAGCTTAACAAAATACAAGAAAAGAATGTAGTTTTACAAAAACATTAAAAAATAGGAGTTCACGCTTGGTTAGTTTGTTGATTACAATAACAACCTCCGATTCCATGGAGTTTTGATATTTAAGCCTTCTAAACACACATGAACTAATATAATCGAATCCGATGATTACAATAAGTGAAATGACACTATAAATGACAACCGAAAACTGGTACTAACCGTTTATAAAGAAACACAAACCGAACACGAAAAAACACGAATGACCTTTAAAATCAATCAACTCATACCCAAAACTAATCAAGACCACTCCACAACCATTATCAAAACTCGGCTTAAAAAGCCACTTATTTAAACCAAGTGATAACTTTCGATCTCCAAAATCATTTATTGAGCGTCAAGGCAAGAAAGCAAGTTGTAAAGGACCAAAACACTAATTGTATACACTCATATACACTCGTATACTCATATGTCATACGTATAACAATCAACGCAATGTGTGATAGACGAAAATGATATCAAATTATGGTAACATGATGTAGTATAAGATTTATCAGTATTTTAATCAAAATGTGCAACTACGAATTGTTGCATCGAGTTATTCAAGAAAGCTTAACAAAATACATAGAAAAGAATGTAGTTTTACAAAAACATTAAAAAATAGGAGTTCACGCTTGGTTAGTTTGTTGATTACAATAACAACCTCCGATTCCATGGAGTTTTGATTTTAAGCCTTCTAAACACACTCATGAACTAATATAATCGAATTCGATGATTACAATCAGTGAAATGACACTATAAATGACAACTGAAAACTGGTACTAACCGTTTATAAAGAAACACAAACCGAACACGAAACACACGAATGACCCTTAAAATCAATCAACTCATACCCAAAACTAATCAAGACCACTCAAACCATTATCAACACTCTCGGTTAAAAAGCACTTATTTAAACCAAGTGATAACTTTCAATCTCCAAAATCATTTATTGAGCGTCAAGGCAAGAAAGCAAGTTGTAAAGGACCAAAACACTAATTGTATACACTCATATACACTCGTATACACTCATTGTCATACGTATAACAATCAACGCAATGTGTGTGATAGACGAAAATGATATCAAATTATGGTAACATGATGTAGTAAATAAGATTTATCAGTATTTTAATCAAAATTGTGCAACTACGAATTGTTGCATCGAGTATTCAAGAAAGCTTAACAAAATACATAGAAAAGAATGTAGTTTTACAAAAACATAAAAAATAGGAGTTCACGCTTGGTTAGTTTGTTGATTACAATAACAACCTCCGATTCCATGGAGTTTTGATATTTAAGTCTTAACACACTCATGAACTAATATATCGAATCGATGATTACAATCAGTGAAATACACTATAAATGACAACTGAAAACTGGTACTAACCGTTTATAAAGAAAACACAAACCGAACACGAAAAACACACGAATGAAAATCAATCAACTCATACCAAAACTAATCAAGACCACTCCACAACCATTATCAAACACTCTCGGCTTAAAAAGGCACTTATTTAAACCAAGTGATAACTTTAATCTCCAAATCATTTATTGAGCGTCAAGGCAAGAAAGCAAGTTGTAAAGGACCAAAACACTAATTGTATACACTCATATACACTCGTATACCCTCATTGTCATACGTATAACAATCAACGCAATGTGTGATAGACGAAAATGATATCAAATATGGTAACATGATGTAGTAAATAAAATTTATCAGTATTTTAATCAAAATTGTACAACTACGAATTGTTGCATCGAGTTATTCAAGAAAGCTTAACAAAATACATAGAAAAGAATGTAGTTTTACAAAAACATTAAAAAATAGGAGTTCACGCTTGGTTAGTTTGTTGATTACAATAACAACCTCCGATTCCATGGAGTTTTGATATTTAAGCCTTCTAAACACACTCATGAACTAATATAATCGAATTGATGATTACAATCAGTGAAATGACACTATAAATGACAACTGAAAAATGGTACTAACCGTTTATAAAGAAACACAAACCGAACACGAAACACACGAATGACCTTTAAAATCAATCAACTCATACCAAAACTAATCAAGACCACTCCACAACCATTATCAAAAACTCTCGGCTAAAAAGCCACTTATTTAAACCAAGTGATAACTTTCGATCTCCAAAATCATTTATTGAGCGTCAAGGCAAGAAAGCAAGTTGTAAAGGACCAAAACACTAATTGTATACACTCATATACACTCGTATACACTCATTGTCATACGTATAACAATCAACGCAATGTGTGATAGACGAAAATGATATCAAATTATGGTAACATGATGTAGTAATAAGATTTATCAGTATTTTAATCAAAATTGTGCAACTACGAATTGTTGCATCGAGTTATTCAAGAAAGCTTAACAAAAACATAGAAAAGAATGTAGTTTACAAAAACATTAAAAAATAGGAGTTCACCCTTGGTTAGTTTGTTGATTACAATAACAACCTCCGATTCCATGGAGTTTTTATATATAAGCCTTCTAAACACACTCATTAACTAATATAATCGAATTTGATGATTACAATAAGTGAAATGACACTATAAATGACAACCAAAAACTGGTATTAACCGTTTTTAAAGAAACACAAACTGAACTCGAAAACACACGAATGACCCTTAAAATCAATCAACTCATATCCAAAACTAATCAAGACCACTCCACAACCATTATCAAACACTCTCGGCTTAAAAAGCCACATATTTAAACCAAGTGATAACTTTCGATCTCCAAAATCATTTATTAACCGTCAAGGAAAGAAAGCAAGTTGTAAAGGACTAAAACACTAATTGTATACACTCATATACACTCATATGTCATACGTATAACAATCAACGCAATGTGTGATAGACGAAAATGATATCAAATCATGGTAACATGTTTTAGTAAATAAGATTTTTTAATATTTTAATCAAAATTGTGCAACTACGAATTACTATATCGAGTTATTCAAAAAAGCTTATCAAAATACATGGAAAAGAATGTAGTTTTACAAAAACATTAAACAGTAGGAGTTCACGCTTGGTTAGTTTGTTGATTACAATAACAACCTCCGATTCCATGGAGTTTTGATATTTAAGACTTCTAAACACACTCATGAACTAATATAATCGAATTCGATGTTTACAATCAGTGAAATGACACTATAAATGACAAATCAAAACTGGTACTAACCGTTTATAAAGAAACACAAACCAAACACGAAAACACACGAATGACCCTTAAAATCAATCAACTCATACCCAAAATAATCAAGACCACTCCGCAACCATTATCAAACACTCTCGGCATAAAAAGCCAATTATTTAAACCAAGTGATAACTTTCGATCTCCAAAAACATTTATTGAGCATCGAGGCAGGAAAGCATGTTCTAAAGGACCAAAACACTAATTGTATACACTCATATACACTCGTATACACTCATATGTCATACGTATAACAGTCAACGCAATGTGTGATAGACGAAAATGATATCAAATTATGGTAACATGATGTAGTAAATAAGATTTATCAGTATTTTATTCAAAATTGTGTAACTACGAATTGTTGCATCGAGTTATTCAAGAAAGCTTAACAAAATACATAGAAAAGAATGTAGTTTTACAAAAACATTAAAAAATAGGAGTTCACGCTTGGTTAGTTTGTTGATTACAATAACAACCTCCGATTCCATGGAGTTTTGATATTTAAGCCTTCTAAACACACTCATGAACTAATATAATCGAATCCGATGATTACAATCAGTGAAATGACACTATAAATGACAACTGAAAACTGGTACTAACCGTTTATAAAAAAACACAACCGAACACGAAAACACACGAATGACCCAATCAACTCATACCCAAAACTAATCAAGACCACTCCACAACCATTATCAAACACTCTCGGCTTAAAAAGGCACTTATTTAAACCAAGTGATAACTTTCAATCTCCAAAATCATTTATTGAGCGTCAAGGCAAGAAAGCAAGTTGTAAAGGACCAAAACACTAATTGTATACACTCATATACACTCGTATACCCTCATTTGTCATACGTATAACAATCAACGCAATGTGTGATAGACGAAAATGATATCAAATATGGTAACATGATGTAGTAAATAAGATTTATCAGTATTTAATCAAAATTGTGCAACTACGAATTGTTGCATCGAGTTATTCAAGAAAGCTTAACAAAATACATAGAAAAGAATGTAGTTTTACAAAAACATAAAAAATAGGAGTTCACGCTTGGTTAGTTTGTTGATTACAATAACAACCTCCGATTCCATGGAGTTTTGATATTTAAGTTTTAAACACACTCATGAACTAATATAATCGAATCCGATGATTACAATCAGTGAAATGACACTATAAATGACAACTGAAACTGGTACTAACCGTTTATAAAGAAACAAAACCGAACACGAAAACACACGAATGACCCAATCAACTCATACCCAAACTAATCAAGACCACTCCACAACCATTATCAACACTCTCGGCTTAAAAAGGCACTTATTTAAACCAAGTGATAACTTTCAATCTCCAAAATCATTTATTGAGCGTCAAGGCAAGAAAGCAAGTTGTAAAGGACCAAAACACATTGTATACACTCATATACACTCGTATACACTCATATGTCATACGTATAACAATCAACGCAATGTGTGATAGACGAAAATGATATCAAATTATGGTAACATGATGTAGTAAATAAGATTTATCAGTATTTATCAAAATTGTGCAACTACGAATTGTTGCATCGAGTTATTCAAGAAAGCTTAACAAAATACATAGAAAAGAATGTAGTTTTACAAAAACATTAAAAAATAGGAGTTCACGCTTGGTTAGTTTGTTGATTACAATAACAACCTCCGATTCCATGGAGTTTTTATATATAAGCCTTCTAAACACACTCATGAACTAATATAATCGAATTTGATGATTACAATAAGTGAAATGACACTATAAATGACAACCGAAAACTGGTACTAACCGTTTATAAAGAAACACAAACCGAACACGAAAACACACGATTGACCTTTAAAATCAAACAACTCATATCCAAAACTAATCAAGACCACTCCACAACCATTATAAAACACTCTCGGCTTAAAAAGCCACTTATTTAAACCAAGTGATAACTTTCGATCTCCAAAATCATTTATTGAGCGTTAAGGCAACAAAGCAAGTTGTAAAGGACCAAAACACTAATTGTATACACTCATATACACTCGTATACCCTTATTTGTCATACGTATAACAATCAACGCAATGTGTGATAGACGATAATGATATCCAATTATGGTAATATGATGTAGTATATAAGATTTATCAGTATTCTAATCAAAATTGTGCAACTACGAATTGTTGCATCGAGTTATTGAAGAAAGCTTAACAAAACACATAGAAAAGAATGTAGTTTTACAAAAACATTAAAAAATAGGAGTTCACGCTTGGTTAGTTTGTTGATTACAATAACAACCTCCGATTCCATGGAGTTTTGATATTTAAGCCTTCTAAACACACTCATGAACTAATATAATCGAATCCGATGATTACAATCTGTGAAATGACACTATAAATGACAACCGAAAACTGGTACTAACCGTTTATAAAGAACACAACCCGAACACGAAAACACACTAAGGACCCTTAAAATGAATCAACTCATACCCAAAACTAATCAAGACCACTCCATAACCATTATCAAACACTCTCAGCTTAAAAAGGTACTTATTTAAACCAAGTGATAACTTTCAATCTCCAAAATTATTTATTGAGCGTCAAGGCAAGAAAGCAATTTCTAAAGGACCAAAACACTAATTGTATACACTCATATACACTCGTATACCCTCATTTGTCATACCTATGACAATCAACGCAATGTGTGATAGACGAAAATGATATCAAATTATGGTAACATGATGTAGTAAATAAGATTTATCAGTATTTTAATCAAAATGTAAACTACGAATTGTTGCATCGAGTTATTCAAGAAAGCTTAACAAAATACATAGAAAAGAATGTAGTTTTACAAAAATATAAAAAAATAGGAGTTCACGCTTGGTTAGTTTGTTGATACAATAACAACCTCCGATTCCATGGAGTTTTATATATAAGCCTTCTAAACACACTCATGAACTAATATAATCGAATTCCGATGATTACAATAAGTGAAATGACACTATAAATGACAACCAAAAACTGTATACTAACCGTTTTAAAGAAACACAAACCGAACACGAAAACACACGAATGACCCTTAAAATCAATCAACTCATATCCAAAACTAATCAAGACCACTCCACAACCATTATCAAACACTCTCGGCTTAAAAAGCCACTTATTTAAACCAAGTGATAACTTTCGATCTCCAAAATCATTTATTGAGCGTCAAGGCAAGAAAGCAAGTTGTAAAGGACCAAAAACTAATGTATACACTCATATACACTATATGTCATACGTTTATAACAATCAACGCAATGTGTGATAGACGAAAATGATATCAAATCATGGTAACATGTTTTAGTAAATAAGATTTTTTAATATTTTAATCAAAATTGTGCAACTACGAATTACTAAATCGAGTTATTCAAAAAAGCTTATCAAAATACATGGAAAAGAATGTAGTTTTACAAAAACATTAAAATAGGAGTTCATGCTTGGTTAGTTTGTTGATTACAATAACAACCTCCGATTCCATGGAGTTTTGATATTTAAGCCTTCTAAACACACTCACGAACTAATATAATCGAATCCGATGTTTACAATCAGTGAAATGACACTATAAATGACAATTGAAAACTGGTACTAATCGTTTATAAAGAAACACAAACCGAACACGAAAACACACGAATGCCCTTAAAATCAATCAACTCATACCCAAAATAATCAAGACCACTCCGCAACCATTATCAAACACTCTCGGCATAAAAAGCCAATTATTTAAACCAAGTGATAACTTTCGATCTCCAAAATCATTTATTGAGCATCGAGGCAGGAAAGCATGTTCTAAAGGACCAAAACACTAATTGTATACACTCATATACACTCGTATACACTCATATGTCATACGTATAACAATCAACGCAATGTGTGATAGACGAAAATTTATCAAATTATGGTAATATGATGTAGTAAATAACATTTATCAGTATTTTAATCAAAATTGTGCAACTACGAATTGTTGCATCGAGTTATTCAAGAAAGCTTAACAAAATACATAGAAAAGAATGCAGTTTTACAAAAACATTAAAAAATAGGAGTTCATCCTTGGTTAGTTTGTTGATTACAATAACAACCTCCGATTCCATGGAGTTTTTATATATAAGCCTTCTAAACACACTCATGAACTAATATAATAGAATTTAATGATTACAGTAAGTGAAATGACATTATAAATGACAACCAAAAACTGGTACTAACGTTTTTAAAGAAACACAAACCGAACACGAAAACACACGAATGACCTTAAAATCAATCAACTCATATCCAAAACTAATCAAGACCACTCCACAACCATTATCAAACACTCTCGGCTTAAAAAGCCACTTATTTAAACCAAGTGATAACTTTCGATCTCCAAAATTTTATTGAGCATCAAGGCAAGAAAACAAGTTGTAAAGGACCAAAAACTAATTGTATACACTCATATACACTCGTATACACTCATATGTCATACGTATAACAATCAACAATGTGTGATAGACGAAAATGATATCAAATCATGGTAACATGTTTAGTAAATAAGATTTTTTAGTTTTAATCAAAATTGTGCAACTACGAATACTGTTATCGAGTTATTCAAGAAAGCTAACAAAATACATAGAAAAAGAATGTAGTTTTACAAAAACAATAAAAAATAGGAGTTCATGCTTGGATAGTTTGTTGCTTACAATAACAACCTCCGATTCCATGGAGTTTCGATTTTTAAGCCTTCTAAACACACTCATGAAATAATATAATCGAATCCGATGATTACAATCAGTGAAATGACACTATAAATGACAACTGAAAACTAGTACTAAACGTTTATAAAGAACACAAAGCCGAACACGAAACCACATGAATGGCCCTTAAAATCAATCAACTCATACCCAAAACTAATCAAGACCACTCCACAACCATTATCAAACACTCTCGACTTAAAAAGCCACTTATTTAAACCAAGTGATAACTTTCAATCTCCAAAACCATTTATTGAGCGTCAAGGCAAGAAAGCAAGTTCTAAAGGACCAAAACACTAATTGTATACACTCATATACACTCGTATACACTCTATGTCATACGTATAACAATCAACGTAATGTGTGATAGACGAAAATGATATCAAATTATGGTAACATGATGTAGTAAATAAGATTTATCAATATTTTAATCAAAATTATGCAACTACGAATTGTTGCATCGAGTTATTCAAGAAAGCTTAACAAAATACATAGAAAAGAATGTAGTATTACAAAAACATTAAAAAATAGTAGTTCACGCTTGGTTAGTTTGTTGATACAATAACAACCTCCGATTCCTGGAGTTTTGATATTTAAGCCTTCTAAAACACTCATGAACTAATATAATCGAATCCGATGATTACAATCAGTGAAATGACACTATAAATGACAACTGAAAACTGGTACTAACCGTTTATAAAGAAACACAAACCGAACACGAAAACACACGAATGACACTTAAAATCAATCAACTCATACCCAAAACTAATCAAGACCACTCACAACCATTATCAAACACTCTCGGCTTAAAAAGCCACTTATTAAACCAAGTGATAACTTTCGATCTCCAAAATCATTTATTGAGCATCAAGGCAAGAAAGCAAGTTGTAAAGGACCAAAACAATTGTATACACTCATATACACTCGTATACACCATATGTCATACGTATAACAATCAACGCAATGTGTGATAGACGAAAATGATATCAAATCATGGTAACATGATGTAGTAAATAAGATTTATCAGTATTTAATCAAATTGTGCAACTACGAATTGTTGCATCGAGTTATTCAAGAAAGCTTAACAAAATACATGGAAAAGAATGTAGTTTTACAAAAACATTAAAAATAGGAGTTCACGCTTGGTTAGTTTGTTGCTTACAATAACAACCTCCGATTCCATGGAGTTTTGATTTTAAGCCTTCTAAACACACTCATGAACTAATATAATCGAATCGATGATTACAATCAGTGAAATGACACTATAAATGACAACTGAAAACGTACTAACCGTTTATAAAGAAACACAAACCGAACACGAAACCACACGAATGACCCGTAAAATCAATCAACTCATACCCAAAACTAATCATGACCACTCCACAACCATTATCAAAAACTCTCGGCTTAAAAAGCCACTTACTTAAACCAAGTGATAACTTTCGATCTCCAAAATTATTTATTGAGCATCAAGGCAAGAAAGCAAGTTGTAAAGGACCAAAACACTACTTCTATACACTCGTATACACTCATATGAACGCAATGTGTGATAGACGAAAATGATATCAAATCATGGTAACATGATGTAGTAAATAAGATTTATCAGTATTTTAATCAAAATTGTGCAACTACGAATTGTTGCATCGAGTTATTCAAGAAAGCTTACAAAATTACAGGAAAAAGAATGTAGTTTTACAAAAACATTAAACAATAGGAGTTCACGCTTGGTTAGTTTGTTGATTACAATAACAACCTCCGATTCCATGGAGTTTTGATTTTAAGCCTTCTAAAAACTCATGAACTAATATAATCGAATCCGATGATTACAATCAGTGAAATGACACTATAAATGACAACTGAAAAACTGGTACTAACCGTTTATAAAAGAAACACAAACCGAACACGAAACACACGAATGACCCTTAAAATCAATCAACTCATACCCAAAACTAATCAAGACCACTCCACAACCATTATCAACACTCTCGGCTTAAAAAGCCACTTATTTAAACCAAGTGATAACTTTCGATCTCCAAAATCATTTATTGAGCATCAAGGCAAGAAAGCAAGTTGTAAAGGACCAAAACACTATTGTATACACTATATACACTCGTATACACTCATATGTCATACGTATAACAATCAACGCAATGTGTGATAGACGAAAATGATATCAAATCATGGTAACATGATGTAGTAAATAAGATTTTTTAGTATTTTAATCAAAATTGTGCAACTACGAATTGTTATCGAGTTATTCAAGAAAGCTTAACAAAATACATGGAAAAGAATGTAGTTTTACAAAAACATTAAACAATAGGAGTTCACGCTTGGTTAGTTTGTTGCTACAATAACAACTCCGATTCCATGGAGTTTTGATTTTAAGCCTTCTAAACACACTCATGAACTAATATAATCGAATCCGATGATTACAATCAGTGAAATGACACTATAAATGACAACTGAAAACTGGTACTAACGTTTATAAAAAACACAAACTGAACACGAAACCACACGAATGACCCTAAAATCAATCAACTCATACCCAAAACTAATCAAGACCACCACAACCATTATCAAACACTCTCGGCTTAAAAAGCCACTTATTTAAACCAAGTGATAACTTTCGATCTCCAAAATCATTTATTGAGCATCAAGGCAAGAAAGCAAGTTGTAAAGGACCAAAACACTACTTGTATACACTCATATACACTCGTATACACTCATATGTCATACGTATAACAATCAACGCAATGTGTGATAGACGAAAATGATATCAAATCATGGTAACATGATGTAGTAAATAAGATTTATCAATATTTTAATCAAAATTGTGCAACTACGAATTGTTGCATCGAGTTATTCAAGAAAGCTTAACAAAATACATGGAAAAGAATGTAGTTTTACAAAAACATTAAACAATAGGAGTTCACGCTTGGTTAGTTTGTTGCTTACAATAACAACCTCCGATTCCATGGAGTTTTGATTTTTAAGCCTTCTAAACACACTCATGAACTAATATAATCGAATCCGATGATTACAATCAGTCAAATGACACTATAAATGACAACTTAAAAATGGTACTAACCGTTTATAAAGAAACACAAACCGAACACGAAACCACACGAATGACCCTTAAAATCAATCAACTCATACCCAAAACTAATCAAGACCACTCCACAACCATTATCAAACACTCTCGGCTTAAAAAGCCATTATTTAAACCAAGTGATAACTTTCGATCTCCAAAATCATTTATTGAGCATCAAGGCAAGAAAGCAAGTTGTAAAGGACCAAAACACTACTTGTATACACTATACACTCGTATACACTCATATGTCATACGTATAACAATCAACGCAATGTGTGATAGACGAAAATGATATCAAATCATGGTAACATGTTTAGTAAATAAGATTTTTTTAATATTTTACAATACAAAATTGCATCGAGTTATTAAGAAAGCTTAACAAAATACATGGAAAAAATGTAGTTTTACAAAAACATTAAACAATAGGAGTTCACGCTTGGTTAGTTTGTTGCTTACAATAACAACCTCCGATTCCATGGAGTTTTATTTTTAAGCCTTCTAAACACACTCATGAACTAATATAATCGATCCGATGATTACAATCAGTGAAATGACACTATAAATGACAACTGAAAACTGGTACTAACGTTTATAAAGAAACACAAACCGAACACGAAACCACACGAATGACCCTTAAATCAATCAACTCATACCCAAAACTAATCAAGACCACTCCACAACCATTATCAAACACTCTCGGCTTAAAAAGCCACTTATTTAAACCAAGTGATAACTTTCGATCTCCAAAATCATTTATTGAGCATCAAGGCAAGAAAGCAAGTTGTAAAGGACCAAAACACTACTTGTATACACTCATATACACTCGTATACACTCATATGTCATACGTATAACAATCAACGCAATGTGTGATAGACGAAAATGATATCAAATCATGGTAACATGATGTAGTAAATAAGATTTATCAATATTTTAATCAAAATTGTGCAACTACGAATTGTTGCATCGAGTTATTCAAGAAAGCTTAACAAAATACATGGAAAAGAATGTAGTTTTACAAAAACATTAAACAATAGGAGTTCACGCTTGGTTAGTTTGTTGCATACAATAACAACCTACGATTCCATGAGTTTTGATTTTTAAGCCTTCTAAACACACTCACGAACTAATATAATCGAATCCGATGATTACAATCAGTCAAATGACACTATAAATGACAACTGAAAACTGGTACTAACCGTTTATAAAGAAACACAAACCGAACACGAAAACACACGAATGACACTTAAAATCAATCAACTCATACCCAAAACTAATCAAGACCACTCAACAACCATTATCAAACACTCTCGGCTTAAAAAGCCACTTATTTAAACCAAGTGATAACTTTCAATCTCCAAAGTCAGCATCAAGGCAAGAAAGCAAGTTGTAAAGGACCAAAACACTAATTGTATACACTCATATACACTCGTATACACTCATATGTCATACGTATAACAATCAACGCAATGTGTGATAGACGAAAATGATATCAAATCATGGTAACATGATGTAGTAAATAAGATTTATCAGTATTTTAATCAAAATTGTGCAACTACGAATTGTTGCATCGAGTTATTCAAGAAAGCTTAACAAAATACATGGAAAAGAATGTAGTTTTACAAAAACATTAAACAATAGGAGTTCACGCTTGGTTAGTTTGTTGCTTACAATAACAACCTCCGATTCCATGGAGTTTTGATTTTTAAGCCTTCTAAACACACTCATGAACTAATATAATCGAATCCGATGATTACAATCAGTGAAATGACACTATAAATGACAACTGAAAACTGGTACTAACCGTTTATAAAGAAACACAAACCGAACACGAAACCCCACGAATGACCCTTAAAATCAATCAACTCATATCCAAAACTAATCAAGACCACTCCAAACCATTATCAAACACTCTCGGCTTAAAAAGCCACTTATTAAACCAAGTGATAACTTTCGATCTCCAAAATCATTATTGAGCATCAAGGCAAGAAGCAAGTTGTAAAGGACCAAAACACTACTTGTTACACTCATATACACTCGTATACCTCATATGTCATACGTATAACAATCAACGCAATGTGTGATAGACGAAAATGATATCAAATCATGGTAACATGATGTAGTAAATAAGATTTAGTATTTTTAATCAAAATGCAACTACGAATTGTTGCATCGAGTTATTCAAGAAAGCTTAACAAATACATGGAAAAGAATGTAGTTTTACAAAACATTAAACAATAGGAGTTCACGTTTAGTTTGTTGCTTACAAATAAAACCTCGATTCCATGGAGTTTTGATTTTTAAGCCTTCTAAACACACTCATGAACTAATATAATCGAATCCGATGATTACAATCAGTGAAATGACACTATAAATGACAACTGAAAACTGGTACTAACCGTTTATAAAGAAACACAAACCGAACACGAAAACACACGAATGACACTTAAAATCAATCAACTCATACCCAAAACTAATCAAGATCACTCCACAACCATTATCAAACACTCTCGGCTTAAAAAGCCACTTATTTAAACCAAGTGATAACTTTCGATCTCCAAAATCATTTATTGAGCATCAAGGCAAGAAAGCAAGTTGTAAAGGACCAAAACACTACTTGTATACACTCATATACACTCGTATACACTCATATGTCATACGTATAACAATCAACGCAATGTGTGATAGACGAAAATGATATCAAATCATGGTAACATGATGTAGTAAATAAGATTTATCAATATTTTAATCAAAATTGTGCAACTACAAATTGTTGCATCGAGTTATTCAAGAAAGCTTAACAAAATACATGGAAAAGAATGTAGTTTTACAAAAACATTAAACAATAGGAGTTCACGCTTGGTTAGCTTGTTGCATACAATAACAACCTCCAATTCCATGGAGTTTTGATTTTTAAGCCTTCTAAACACACTCACGAACTAATATAATCGAATCCGATGATTACAATAAGTCAAATGACACTATAAATGACAACTGAAAACTCGTACCAACCGTTTATAAAGAAACACAAACCGAACACGCAAACACACGAATGACACTTAAAATCAATCAACTCATGCCCAGAACTAATCAAGACCACTCAACAACCATTATCAAACACTCTCGGCTTAAAAAGCCACTTATTTAAACCAAGTGATAACTTTTGATCTCCAAAATCATTTATTAAGCATCAAGGCAAGAAAGCAAGTTGTAAAGGACCAAAACACTAATTGTATACACTCATACATGTTCATACGTATAACAATCAACGCAATGTGTTGATAGAGGAAAATGATATCAATTAAGGGTAATATGATGTAGTAAATAAGATTTATCAGTATTTAATCAAAATTGTGCAACTACGAATTGTTGCATCGAGTTATTCAAGAAAGCTTAACAAAATACATGGAAAGAATGTAGTTTTACAAAAACATTAAACAATAGGAGTTCACGCTTGGTTAGTTTGTTGCTTACAATAACAACCTCCGATTCCATGGAGTTTTGATTTTAAGCCTTCTAAACACACATGAACTAATATAATCGAATCCGATGATTACAATCAGTGAAATGACACTATAAATGACAACTGAAAACTGGTACTAACCGTATAAAGAAACACAAACCGAACACGAAACCACACGAATGACCCTTAAAATCAATCAACTCATACCCAAAACTAATCAAGACCACTCCACAACCATTATCAAACACTCTCGGCTTAAAAAGCCACTTATTTAAACCAGTGATAACTTTCGATCTCAAAATCATTTATTGAGCATCAAGGCAAGAAAGCAAGTTGTAAAGGACCAAAACACTAATTGTATACACTCATATACACTCGTATACACTCATATGTCATACGTATAACAATCAACGCAATGTGTGATAGACGAAAATGATATCAAATATGGTAACATGATGTAGTAAATAAGATTTATCAGTATTTTAATCAAAATTGTGCAACTACGAATTGTTGCATCGAGTTATTCAAGAAAGCTTAAAAAATACATGGAAAGAATGTAGTTTACAAAAAACATTAAAAATAGGAGTTCACGCTTGGTTAGTTTGTTGATTACAATAACAACCTCCGATTCCATGGAGTTTTGATTTTTAAGCCTTCTAAACACACTCATGAACTAATATAATCGAATCCGATGATTACAATCAGTAAATGACACTATAAATGACAACTGAAAACTGGTACTAAACGTTTATAAAGAAACACAAACCGAACACGAACCACACACGAATGACCCTTAAAATCAATCAACTCATACCCAAAACTAATCAAGACCACTCCACAACCATTATCAAACACTCTCGGCTTAAAAAGCCACTTATTTAAACCAAGTGATAACTTTCGAATCCAAAATCATTTATTGAGCATCAAGGCAAGAAAGCAAGTTGTAAAGGACCAAAACACTATTGTATACACTCATATACACTCGTATACACTCATATGTCATACGTATAACAATCAACGCAATGTGTGATAGACGAAAATGATATCAAATCATGGTAACATGATGTAGTAAATAAGATTTATCAATATTTAATCAAAATTAGCAACTACGAATTGTTGCATCGAGTTATTCAAGAAAGCTTAACAAAATATACGGAAAAGAATGTAGTTTACAAAAACATTAAACAATAGGAGTTCACGCTTGGTTAGTTTTGTGCTTACAATAACAACTCCGATTCCATGGAGTTTCGATTTTTAAGCCTTCTAAACACACTCACGAACTAATATAATCGAATCCGAGATTACAATCAGTGAAATGACACTATAAATGACAACTGAAAACTGGTACTAACCGTTTATAAAGAAACACAAACCGAACACGAAACCACAGAATGACCCTTAAAATCAATCAACTCATACCCAAAACTAATCAGACCACTCAACAACCATTATCAAACACTCTCGGCTTAAAAAGCCACTTATTTAAACCAAGTGATAACTTTCGATCTCCAAAATCATTATTGAGCATCAAGGCAAGAAAGCAAGTTGTAAAGGACCAAAACACTAATTGTATACACTCATATACACGTATACACTCATATGTCATACGTATAACAATCAACGCAATGTGTGATAGACGAAAATGATATCAAATCATGGTAACATGATGTAGTAAATAAGATTTTCAGTATTTAATCAAAATTGTGCAACTACGAATGTTGCATCGAGTTATTCAAGAAAGCTTAACAAAATACATGGAAAAAAATGTATTTACAAAAACATTAAACAATAGGAGTTCACGCTTGTTAGTTTGTTGCTTACAATAACAACCTCCGATTCCATGGAGTTTTGATTTTTAAGCCTTCTAAACACACTCACGAACTAATAATCAATCCGAATGATTACAATCAGTGAAATGACACTATAAATGACAACTGAAAACTGGTACTAACGTTTATAAAGAAACACAACCAAACACGAAACAACACACGAATGACCCTTAAAATCAATCAACTCATACCCAAAACTAATCAAGACCACACACAACCATTATCAAACACTCTCGGCTTAAAAAACCACTTATTTAAACCAAGTGATAACTTTCGATCTCCAAAATCATTTATTGAGCATCAAGGCAAGAAAGCAAGTTGTAAAGGACCAAAACACTAAGTTATACATCATATACACTCGTATACCTATGTCATACGTATAACAATCAACGCAATGTGTGATAGACGAAAATGATATCAAATCATGGTAACATGATGTAGTAAATAAGATTTATCAGTATTTTAATCAAAATTATGCAACTACGAATTACTACATCGAGTTATTCAAAGAAAGCTTAACAAAATACATGGAAAAGAATGTAGGTTTACAAAACATTAAACAATAGGAGTTCACGCTTGGTAGTTTGTTGCTTACAATAACAACCTCCGATTCCATGGAGTTTTGATTTTTAAGCCTTCTAAACACACTCATGAACATATAATCGAATCCGATGATTACAATAAGTGAAATGACACTATAAATGACAACTGAAAACTGGTACTAACCGTTTATAAAGAAACAAAAAACCGAACACGAAACCACACGAATGACCCTTAAAATCAATAACTCATACCCAAAACTAATCAAGACACTCCACAACCATTATCAAACACTCTCGGCTTAAAAAGCCACTTATTTAAACCAAGTGATAACTTTCAATCTCCAAAATCATTTATTGAGCATCAAGCCAATAATGCTAGTTGTAAAGGACCAAAACACTACTTGTATACACTCATATACACTCGTATACACACATATGTCATACGTATAACAATAAACGCAATGTGTGATAGACGAAAATGATATCAAAACATGGTAACATGATGTAGTAAATAAGATTTATCAATATTTCAATCAAAATTGTACAACTACGAATTGTTGCATCGAGTTATTCAAAAAAACTTAACAAAATACATGGAAAAGAATGTAGTTTTACAAAAACATTAAACAATAGGAGTTCACGCTTGGTTAGTTTGTTGCTTACAATAACAACCTCCGATTCCATGGAGTTTCGATTTTTAAGCCTCTAAACACACTCACGAACTAATATAATCGAATCCGATGATTACAATCAGTCAAATGACACTATAAATGACAACTGAAAACTGGCACTAACCGTTTATAAAGAAACACAAACCAAACACGAAAACACACGAAAGACACTTAAAATAATCAACTCATACCCAAAACTAATCAGGACCACACAACAACCATTATCAAACACTCTCGGCTTAAACAACCACTTATTTAAATCAAGTGATAACTTTCGATCTCTAAAATCATTTATTAAGCATCAAGGCAAGAAAGCAAGTTGTAAAGGAACAAAACACTAATTGTATACACTCATATACACTCGTATACACTCATATGTCATACGTATAACAATCAACGCAATGTGTGATAAACGAAAAAAATATATCAATCATGGTAACATGATTTAGTAAATAAGATTTTTCAGTATTTTAATCAAAATTATGCAACTACGAATTACTGCATCGAGTATTCAAAAAGCTTAACAAATACATGGAAAAGAATGTAGTTTTACAAAAACATTAAACAATAGTAGTTCACGCTTGGTTAGTTTGTTGCTTACAATAACAACCTCCGATTCCATGGAGTTTTGATTTTTAAGCTTCTAAACACACTCATGAACTAATATAATCGAATCCATGATTACAATAATGAAATGACACTATAAATGACAACTGAAAACTGGTACTAACGTTTATAAAGAAACACAAACCGAACACGAAAACCACACGAATGACCCTTAAAATCAATCAACTCATACCAAAACTAATCAAGACCACTCCACAAACATTATCAAACACTCTCGGCTTAAAAAGCCACTATTATAAACCAAGTGATAACTTTCGATCTCCAAAATCATTTATTGAGCATCAAGGCAAGAAAGCAAGTTGTAAAGGACCAAAACACTACTTGTATACACTCATATACACTCGTATACACTCATATGTCATACGTATAACAATCAACGCAATGTGTGATAGACGAAAATGATATCAAATCATGGTAACATGATGTAGTAAATAAGATTTATCAGTATTTAATCAAATATGCAACTACGAATTGTTGCATCGAGTTATTCAAGAAAGCTTACAAAATACATGGAAAAGAATGTAGTTTACAAAAACATTAAACAATAGTAGTTCACGCTTGGTTAGTTTGTTGCTTACAATAACAACCTCCGATTCCATGGAGTTTTGATTTTTAAGCTTCTAAACACACTCATGAACTAATATAATCGAATCGATGATTACAAT
>JACCIZ010000220.1:0-62464 GCA_025506415.1 Flaveria robusta | reverse complement strand
GATGGGGCATTTTTTAATCCGAATGGCATTACATTCCACTGTAGTGCCCAATAGGTACTGTAAAAGCAGTTTTGTACCTATCTTGTTCATCAATTTGAATCTGCCAATAGCCTGATTTTAAATCAAACTTAGAAAATTATATTGGCTTGAGATAATTTGTTTAACAAATCTCTCTTATTAGGTATAGGATACCTAATCCTTTTAAAACCTTATAAGTGGGTTTATAATTTATCACCAATCTTGGTGCTCCTCTTTCCTGCTCTGAAGTTTATTGACATAAAAGCCAGTACAAGACCATGGAGATTTAGAATTTCTTATTAAGTTTTTATCAAGAAGAGATTTTATTTCTTTTTACATAATTCCATATATTCAGAATTCATTTGACACGGAGTGCCTTAGTCGGTATTTGACTTTCTTTAAAATCTTTTTCATATGGAAGAGAAACAATATGTTCTTTCTATTCAGAAAGCATTGGGATGATCATTACATATCTGTAAACTAAATTGATTCAATCAATTTAATTTTTCCTTGTAGTTTGGGTTTTTCCAAAACTCTTTATTGTTAAAGAGAAATATTTCTTTCTGTAATAAATCTATCTGATTATTTTTGCTTTTAACAAATTTGTTTATATTGTTTAAAGATCTTGTAATTGGATTGGTAATAAACTGAAAAGTGATTTCTTTCCTTGATAGACTCCAGTTATTCGGTTCTATCAACTTTTATTAATGGGAAAATTTTATCAAAAAATGGAGTACCAAGTATACTTGGTTGATAAATCTTTTACTAATACAAAGCTTGTATTAATACATGTATTATCTTTACAGATATACGCTTTAGGTATTTTATAATTTACCTCAAGTTTTCCTTTCCCAGCATGGCTGAGACCATGGTTAGTCCTATGATAGTATTTTATTGGGATAATCCTTCTGAATACAGTTTAAATCTGCACCACTATCAAAATAGTGCTATAACTCCTATAAAAAAATCTTCTCCTATAAGGAGTTTTATTTCCCATACCATTTTGGGAGGTGAATTTCCATTATACTTTGAATACGACTCCTGTTCTTCTTTATTAGGAAGAACTACGGAGGGTTTTCAGGCATATAATTCTTTTTTCTAAATCTGTATTATTTTTTTGTAATTGTTTTATTTCTATTTTTAGATTATCAATCTCTATTTTAATTCCTTACATCAAAAGGGTTTTTATAAATATTCTTTTATTTAATGATTTTTTAATTCAGCTAAACTGAATGGTTTTAAATCATTCTGTGAGTTGGATGACTCACCTTCTTCATGATTTTTCATATACGAAGAAATTATCTTTTCTTTTGTATCGGGTCTTTTATGACTTTTAATAAATCAATTATTTCATGGTTAAAACATTTAATCCATATTTTGGAACTGTGAAATTATTTGATAAAGGTTTTCTTCTTCAATTTCAGAAGAACAACAGTTTTATTACAACAGTCTTCTTCTTCAGAAGAGTTGAAAGATTTTCTAAAATGTTTAATCTTCTTTGAGGATAATTGAGAATAATTATCAGACTCATTATCTGACTCTAACAGTATTTTGAGATTTATTTTTAAATCTTCATCTTCTAGCTTATTAAGCTTTTCCTACCCAGCAAGTTTTTGCGGTATGACCATATTTTTTGCATCTTTTGCATATAAGCTTAGGTTTATCTGGGAATTTATTATTCCTATCTTCTCTGAAATAATTCTATTTTTATCTATTCTTTTCCTTTCTTCTTCAAATCCTTATATGGACTCGATTGTTCCTAACTTTCTAGGCTTAGAAGATGGTAATTTCTATCTTCCATTGCAAATTGATCGCAAAATTGACCTAATTGTCTCTTCTCATTCAAAGAGTGTTTCTTAATTTGTTGATTCAACTTAATTTCATTACACAGGTTTAATCCTCCTGTATACAGGTTCCTATGAGTTTCCCGTATGTATAATCATCATAATTAATTTTTCCTTCTTTTCGTAAGTTATTCTTACTTCTTTTTCTGCAAAAAGTGAGGAAGACCATCTATAACTTAGACTTCCAATGTGAGCTATTAGACTCTGGGAGTTCCATTACTCTGTTTAAAATGTATCCTTTATACCACCTAAATGATGTAAGGTTCTACACCTTAAGATTTTTAAAAGAGTTCTGGATATTTTCAGAATTGTCAGACCATCTGCCTGTAAAATGTTCTATAATATTACTATAAGGTATATACTGAATTATTTTCAGTAGTATTCCCTTCTTCCTTAATACTATCTAGTATTTTCTTTCTATCATCACGGATAATATTTATCCCACCAGCCTTTCTATTGGCCAGTAAATCCTGATATGATCATATTGACGAAGAATATCATTTTATGAGTATAGAGGAAGAGGAGGAAACACTTCCAATATACGATACAGATAATGAATACGATACAGAAGAGGAAATTCTAGATACGGATTTCTTAAAGTTTAAACAAGAAGAAAATAATGGATTACACATTATTAGACTTTGAAGAAGAGTCTATAGATTGCTTTAAGACAGAAGAAGTAAATAAAACATTAGAACAAATCATAGACAAAGTTTACAGAGTTAAATATACAACAGGAAGTAGACGACATGATAATAGAATGTATGTTAGACTTAGGAATGACATACGAAGAAAGTTATAAAAAATTACAGGAATATTACAATCTGCCACTAGTAGAAGACATTGTAAATGGTAAAACAATGATAGCAGATTTCTACAAACAAGAACAAACCTTTATGGATGCACAGATGCACAACCCGTTAAAAAGACATGGTAGAGAACCATGGGCACAACCTACAGTAGATTATCAACAGGAATCTAATTACATAGGCAAAGGAAAACGATTACCTATAGGACAGATTTACAGTACAAACATGTTGTTACTCGAACAACAAAAACCACAGTTATGGATAGACGAAGTCTTAACATGGGAACAAAATGTAGTAAGACTTTGGGAAACAAATAAGAAAGATAGCATGGATATGTTTGCATATCTAGAAACAACATTAGGACCCATAGCTCTAGGAATCTGGCAAAGTAAGAAAGCACAGAATCCAGAAGAGATAAATCAACTCAAAGCATTAGGAGACAATCCTTATAATTTCACAGCACAAATTAGAACACTTATATTAGGAGTTGATCCAGCAAAAAACAACAGCTTAATACAAGATACAGCCATAAGAAATCTAGAACAGCTAAGTATAGCAGACATGAAATACATAAATGAATTTACATTAGACTTCACTAGATTATTATCTCAGACAGGAAAAGCAATGGATGATAATCTCTGTGATAAATACTTTGTAAAATTACCAGGAGATTTAGGAAAATCTATACATGAAGCCTGGAAAACAAATTATGGTACACAACAGAATCTAGGAATAGGACCTAGAATAACTTATACATTTAGTATTTTAGAAGAAAAATGTAAAGAAGTAGCTTTACAAGAACAGTTAAAAAGAAATGCGTATGCATTTTGTAAAACAGCAATTTATACACCACAGGCTTATGGAGTCTACAACAAAAGAAAGAAGATAAGAAAAAGCATGACATACAATAAAATTACAGAAAAAACAATACAAATAGGTATGTTAAAAAACCACAGTCAAGAAAATGTAGGTGTTTTATCTGCGGAGAAACAACACATTTAGCCAATAGATGCACAAACAGAAATAAAAATATAGAAAGAGCAAATTTAATAGAACAAATACAGGATTATGAAATAGAAGCTATTAAAACAGATGATGATTCTGACAATGAATCAGTATATAGTATATACAGTGAAGATGAAAATCCAACAGTAAAAGTAGCATATACATATATGAATACAGAAGAAAATTGCGAACACAATTGGATACAGAACAAAGGAAATAACCACATTAGATGTTATAATTGTGGATATTACCCAAGTATAGAAAAAAGATCACAGTGTAATAAGTGCTTTAAGGAAATTTGCTTTAAATGCCTTAAAGAAATTTACAACCAAGATATAGCTTCGACATCTAAAACAGTCAACAAAGATAGCAAAAATGATAAAATAGAAAAGATAGAACTTACATTAGAATTACACAGCTTAAAGATCAAAAACATAGAAAATAAGATAGAAGAAATAGAAAGAATAGTCAAACCTGAAGAAATAGGTAAAATGGCTATAACACAGTCACAAGAACAAACTTACATACAAACACAGGGTTCAACAAACATGATAACTATTCAAAGCCGCTTATGGTTAGATAGTAATAAATACATAGACCTACAAGCACTAGTAGATACTGGAGCAACAAAAAGTTTAATATCATACAGCTTAGCACCAGTAGAATATCACAGAAAGCTTTCATATAAACTAAGCACAAGAACAGTAGAAGATAGATTAATAAACATTACACATTGTCTAGAACCAGTAGGAATACAGTTCTTAGACTTTGCAAACAATTACAGCATCAAATACGATATGCCACAGATAAACATTAATCCACCAAATATAAAATCCAAAGACTTTGTCATAGGATTAAATTTCATATTAGGATTAAATGGGGCAGTAACCATTACAAAAAATTTTATAACATTAAGTAAACAGTTATATACAATACCAACCCTTAGATACATAAATACAACAGAAATTGTTCAAAAAAGAGGTGATAAAGGAAATTTAGATTTCTTGAAAATACATAACAGAAACAACTTAATAGAAAATGAGTCATTAAGACTTCTTACAGATTTTTTAAATCATGAAACAGAAAAGGGAAAGATATTACAAAAAGTATAAATCATCCTATAATCCTACACTTAGAAAAATAGGATACATAGGAGAGGATATTACAAAAGCTAAAGTAAATTACATTTGTAAAATACAGTTAAAAATCCCGACATAGTAATCAGAACAGCAAACATAGAATACAGCCCATTAGACAAAGAGGAATTTAAAAAACAAATCCCTGAAATGATAACTCAAGGATTAATTACAAAATCAGAAAGTCCTCACAGATCTGCAGCCTTTTTAGTAAGAAATCACAGTGAAATAAAAGAGGAAAGGCTAGGATAGTTTACAATTACAAAAGATTAAATGATAATACAATAGATGATGGATATAATATCCCTAATAAAGACAGTTTACTAAATCTTATACAGAATAAAAAAGTATTTTCAAAATTTGATTTAAAATCAGGATACAACCAGTTAAAGCTTGAAGAAAGCTTTAAACCCTGGACAGCTTTTACATGTTCTGAAGGGCAATATGAATGGAATGTCCTAAGTTTTGGACTAAAAAATGCTCCTTCAATTTTTCAAAGATTTATGGACAGCATATTTTAAAATATGAATTTTGTTTAGTTTACATTGATGACATTTTAGTTGCAAGCAATACAGTACAGGAACACGAAAGACATCTTCAGCAGGTCTTTACAGAAATAAAAAAGAATGGTATAGTAGTTTCTAAACGAAAAATGGAGTTATTTAAAAGAAAATCTCCTTTTAGGGTTAGAAATTGGAAACGGAAAAATAGAATTACAACCACACATTTCTACAAAAATTCTAAATTTTCCGGAAAAATTCGAAAATTTAAAACAGATACAAGCATTTTGGGACTGGTAAATTACGCCAGAAAATTCATCCCAAACTTGTCAAAATTAGTCGGACCAATATACAGTAAAACTACAAAAAATGGTCAAAGGTATTTTAACCAAGAAGACATCAAATTGGTTAAAGAAATTAAAAAGGCGGTAAAAAATATAAACCCCTTGAATTACCTTTAACAACAGATTACATAATCATTGAAACAGATGGATGCAAAGAAGGATGGGGAGCAGTCCTTTTATGTAAACCAAATAATACAGTACAAAGAAAGAAGAGAAAATTTGCGCTTACACAAGCGGTAATTTTCAAAACAAAACAATTGGAATACAATAGATTTTGAAATACAAGCATTAATTTATGCTCTGGATAAATTCAAAATCTTTTTAGATAAAGAGTTTACAGTCAGAACCGATTGCGAAGCAATCGTTAAGTTCATAAAGAATGACCAAAGTAAAAAGATAAACAGAACAAGGGTCAATTTACAAAACATTATACAAGGAAATGGATATTCCATAAAATTTGAACACATTAAAGGAAAAAATAATGGGATAGCAGATATGTTATCTCGTAATATTAACAAATGGTTTGTTACAGATGGACAGGAAAAAAGATAAAGGAAAGGCAAAGATTATACATCCTAAACAGGATAAATCTTTGACAGAGGAAGAAGAACAGATTCAACAGTTATACAGGCAGTCAATAGAAAAAATACACAGTTCATCTCAAATCACACTACCTCAGTTAGTGGCGAGACCAGATGAAATTACACAGTTCTATAGACAGCAAAAACAGTTTACAAAGTCAAGGGAAAAACGCCCTTTGCATACTACCAGTTCTATACCCAAGCCGGTATTAGAATTTGGAACATATGCTTTACAGATTTTCACAGATTCTAACAAAAAGTTTCGTCCTATTATAGGCATGAAACTTACAGATAAGCAGCAATGCTTATTAGACAACCTATGGCACATTCAAACCATGCCACAGGCGTCAACTTTCAAAGTACAGGTTTTGAATGCTTTAAGCATTTACTTTCAGGAACAAAGTTTAAAAACCCCTGAAAGACAATTCAAAACAAAACCCAATTTTACACATTATGTTATATACAGAGGTACAAAAATTGGGATTTTTAACAAATGGACCAGTGTTATCCCTCATATAACAAATATTCCTGGGGGAGCAACCTGGAAAGGTTTTACAAACTTCTCTGAAGCATTGAAAGATGCAAGAGAAAAATTTGGCATACAAACCTTTTACATAGAACCCGAAGAGGTTAAAAGCTTTTCGGAGATTGCAAAACAAAACCCTGAGCAATACATTCAAGCTCAGCAGGAAATGATTTCAACACTGAAATCACAGTTAGAGGAAAAACAAAAGATACACAGAATATACAGATAAAAATTGAAAATAGCATGTTAAAACAGAAAAATGCTATACTCGAAGCAAAAAATACACAGTTATTACAAAGGCTCGAGAAAAAAGAAGAAAAAACAGTTATACACAGAACATATGAATCTTTTAGAACAAGGATTCTTGATACACCCTGGTGGCAAGTTTTGAAACCAGTTACAGAAAGATTCCCAGAATTTGAGAATCTTGTCTCACAGAAGGTTTGTGCAGAATTCCCTTTGATTCTGTACAATCTACAGCACCAACTCATAGACTTGGCCTTTAGATTCGACAGTGAAGTTCAAGGATATGCAGTAGTAGAAAGAACAGATGAAGACGGTGAAGGAACAGGCCTCTTGTTACTTCAAATTCATCATCCTACAAAAATAACAAACGAACAGATAATTCAATTTTACCATCATGGTATGATTGATTATTTGGAAATAAAATTAGACAGAAGAACAGAAGATCTTTTAAACCAGTTAGGAGAGAAGATCATTTTAACAACAGGAAACATTGCAGCAAGATCTACAACACCAGTTATTGGTTGTAAGATTTTGCTTCATTCCCGTACACAGACGCTTATACATACAGACCAGCTAGAAAAGGATATTCATCGAACACAATAAACAGAAGACAGACGTCCATTTGCAGAGAGCGATGACGAATCCGTCAGTAACATAGACTTTGCAAATTTACCATGGATGGATGATCCACACAGCCAACCTACAACAAGTTTCGAACAGTTTGTCAAAAAACATCAGGAAACTCCAGAAATACCTGATTGTTTTCCTTGGCAGCAATACAGACTCATAGGAGAAGGACACTACATACAGGTTTATGCAAAACAAATTGGAGTATGCTTCTACCATTTGCAGGGGAAGGAGACACTCTACAGTTACAACACATCGTCAATCTAGAAGACGGATACGACGACGAGCAGAATTGTTCGAGTCCACAGTCAATCGACAGTACACACAGAGACTTCTAGAAGGCACGACGCATGCAATGACGACAGGTTACACAAAACAAAAACAGTGACGTAAGCCATGACGCAAGCAACAATTATCGGAAACAATCATGGCAGACAACTTTTTCTTTTTCTTTTTAGGCTTTTTGAATTTATTGTATAGCCTTTTTGACTTTTAGGTTCATAGTTTGTTAGAATAGCAGATTCATTTGCCTATATAAAGGCAATTGTAATTCATTTGTAGATATCCCGAAAAAACCATTGAAAGCAATAATATTATGACTTTCAGTGCACACTAAACTCTTCGCCGCTCTTTAACTCTCCACTCCCTTACTCTCCCAGTTATTATCCAGCACTTCATATTATATCCAGCATATAAAAAAAAAAAAAAAAAAAAAAAAAAAAAAAAAAAAAAAAAAAAAAAAAAAAAAAAAAAAAAAAAAAAAGATTTTTCCCCTTTCTGTACAACCTTCAACCGCTGTGCATACTCTCTTCACACCACACCAAATATGCCTGTGTTATTAACAGTCTTATCTGAACAGAGATCCGGACTCAAAGAATAAGGTTGGGTGTTATAGGCCATTTTACTCAGCCACTTTCCAGGAGGTTAGTATGTGACCAGTAATGGGCAAGACCCTTAAACGCCACGACGCTCTCTTGGCTTATGGGCAAAACGGGTCCCCACGCGGTCGGCCGCCCACACTAACACCCTGAATAGGCACGAAACCTTCTCCCCACTCTTACCTTTGAACCGGTTTCCTGCTCAGAATTATAATTAAAATTTTTTTTTTTTTTTTTTTTTTTTTTTTTTTTTTTTTTTTTTTTTTTTTTTTTTTTTTTTTTTTTTTTTATATTATAAACCATAACAGCCTGCTGAGCATGGTGAATGTTTTAACACTTATGTGTTTAGCCTCTCATGGAGGCGACGATCATGTAATATTAAGAGAAGAGAAGAGGGATTACCAGAATTAGGAGGGCAGAGATTAATGCTTCAAAGCTTTAGACTTTTATTACAGAGTGTTTATACAAGAGAGTAGGAGAGAGTATTCTAATTTTCGGTGTGTCTAACAACTAACTAAGAACCCTTTATATAGAGGGCTTCACACCGCACCTAAATGCGAATATTCGCATAATGCGTATCACGCGTTTATCAGTACAATAATTAAAGTAAAAGTAAAGTTATAATAATTAAAGTTGGTGCAATAATGTTGCTTAGCGACAAATTTTGTCGGGCGAATCTCGTGCTTTTTGAATTATCGGCACTCCTTTTCTTTATGTGGGGCCTATTGTGACTGTTGTCTTTTGACTTTCCCGCATTTGCTGGGTCGAACTCTTCATTCAGTTCTTGAATCATTTTTGCATAGGCTTCATCATCCAGGATATCATCCTCTGGGTCTTGAGCATCCTGCTGAAGATCTTGATCTTCATCCCCAATTTGGGACGATTCTGATACAGACATGTTTGAAGGAGATTTGACCTTCTTGAAGTTTTTAGCTATATCTTTCTTAACTTCTTCAAGATAATAATCCATCAATTCTTCTTCACTGATAGCATCAGATCCTTTAATCATCTTAATCTTTCTAACAATGTGTTGGAATGGGCTAGGAGCCTCTCTTTGTTGCAGGTTTTCCTGTTGTTTCTTGTAAGATTCTATTGTTTGCTGGATATGATCCAATGTATCCTGGCATTTAATCTTGCCATTTTCTTTGTCCATCATTTTTCTCCAAAATTTTGTTTTGTATGTTCTCTTTAAGCAGAACATATTTTCCTGGGTATAACCGGTTTCTGGAATCCACTTCCATATCCAAGGAATGCTGAATTGGATAAAGAAATGGAGTGAGGCCATTCCCTCGATGAAGTTGTTATTGTGTTGAGCCTCAATGAGAGTAGGAGATAGCTCCACCCATTGAGTATAAAAGGATTTCAATTTTTTGGATTCTCCTGTGAAAATCTCAGGAGTGGTGCCATATGATTGCCACCATTCGTAAAACCAAATCGGAATGTCCGATTCATATGTTTTTGAACAAATTTTTATAAACCAAGAATGTTTATAATTCTGGTTTTCGAATAAAAAGGTTTTATGAAAAGCATTTATATAGTCCCAGTAGTTATATCTTAGAGGGACTTTAGTTTCAGGATGGAGAACTTCTCTATCCTTTAATGGAGATATTCCCCAGTTTTCAACAGATATAATCTGTTTGATTATGATTTTACTAAAACTTATTAGTTTATTGCTCCCACTATAATGGGTTATTTCGCAGTTTTCTGCTTTGAGGATTTCCTCATAATATATCCGGGACTTATAAGTCTCGGTGGGATAGTATCCCTGATCAAAATATCTTTTGATGATGTACCAAGGTTGGTCATCCCATTTTTTATCTTTTTGATCAAGAAGGAGTATAACATCCTTCTTTGGATTATGAATCCAGTTTTCATCTTCACTATTATCAATAGTAATTTCAGCATATGATGCTGGTTTTTCAGGATTATGTTCCTGTTGAGCAGCTTTGTAAGCCAAAAACTCTTTATAGAGTTGATCATCAGACTTATTAGCCGATGATGAAGACGATGCGTATGACGCACTATCATAAGCTATAAGCTTTTTATTCCCCATTTGATGGAGAATTCTACCAGCTCCCCTTCCTCTATTAGAGGAGGTTCTTCCACGTCCTCTGCCTATCATGGCTGAAAACATTAAGCACAAGAAATTATTATTTCTCTGTGTTCCAAATCCTCTAATTTAGAGTCTAAGGACCAGATTTGATATTTAATCTGGGTTAAAGCATATTTCTTTGTTTTTTCTGATAAGAAAGGATCATGTTCTATTTCCCCAACCCTGCGATTAATCCAGTAATATTGTTGTAAAATCTCATCTCGTCTATCAACGAGACTGGGTTTTATTATCTTCTTATAGATTTCCTTCATTTAGGTATTCCCTGGTAAGAAAATCAGGAAGACTGTTATCAGTTCCTTTTTTGTAGATAATTTCAAAATCAAATGGAGCGAGATGTGCTTGCCATCTAGCAAACATCTGCTTAGAAACATCATGTTTAAAATCTTTGTTAAACATATGTTTAGCTGCTTGACAATCTGTCTTAATAAGAAACTTTTGATTATATAAATCATCTTGAAATTTTAAAACACATTTTACTATTGCCAGAATTTCTTTAGCAACAGTAGCGTAATTCTTTTGACTATTGTTCCATTTTCCTGAATGGAATCGAACAAGATATTCTTGTCTATTGTTTGGTGAAATTTGTTTCAGAATACCTCCATAACCAATTTCTGAGGCATCTGTTTCAATTATCTTTTCCCATTCTGGGTTTGCAATCATCAAACAAGGAAGGTTATGTACCTTTTGTTTGATTTTTTGTACAGCCTTAGTATGGTCTATTGACCATGGCTTTGGATTTTTCTTCAGTCTATCGTATAACAGACTGGTATCTTCTGCTAAATTTTTATAATAAGGAAGAATATAATTTAAACTTCCAAGAAATCTTTGTAGTTGGGTTTTATCCGTAATTTCATCCGGAAATTTGGATGCAAACTCAATACTTCTATTTATTGGTATTATATTACCTTGATCAATATTATGACCTAGAAATCTTATTTTTGTTTGGAAAATCATCATTTTTGGTCTGGATATTACTAAACCATTTTTATAATTATAGTTTTAAAGATTTCCAAATGTTTGAAATGAGTTTCAATATCCTTGGAAAATACCAGGATATCATCTATATAGACGATTATAAATTCACTATAAGGAATAAAAATATCATTCATAATATTTTGAAATTCAGATGGGGCATTTTTTAATCCGAATGGCATTACATTCCACTCGTAGTGCCCAATAGGTACTGTAAAAGCAGTTTTGTACCTATCTTGTTCATCAATTTGAATCTGCCAATAGCCTGATTTTAAATCAAACTTAGAAAATATATTGGCTTGATATAATTTGTTTAACAAATCTCTCTTATTAGGTATAGGATACCTAATCCATTTTAAAACCTTATTAAGTGGTTTATAATTTATCACCAATCTTGGTGCTCCTCTTTCCTGCTCTGAATGTTTATTGACATAAAAAGCAGTACAAGACCATGGAGATTTAGAATTTCTTATTAAGTTTTTATCAAGAAGAGATTTTATTTCTTTCTTACATAATTCCATATATTCAGAATTCATTTGACACGGACGTGCCTTAGTCGGTATTTGACTTTCTTTAAAATCTTTTTCATATGGAAGAGAAACAATATGTTTCTTTCTATTCCAGAAAGCATTGGGATGATCATTACATATCTGTAAACTAAATTGATGTTCAATCAATTTAATTTTTCCTTGTAGTTTGGGTTTTTCCAAACTCTCTTTAATTGTTAAAGAAAATATTTCTTTCTGTAATAAATCTATCTGATTTATTTTTGCTTTTAACAAATTTTGTTTTATATTGTTTAAAGATCTTGTAATTGGATTTGTAATAAACTGAAAAGTGATTTCTTTTCCTTGATAGACTCCAGTTATTCCGGTTCTATCAACTTTTATTAATGGGAAAATTTTATCAAAAAATGGAGTACCAAGTATAACTTGGTTTGATAAATCTTTTACTAATACAAAGCTTGTATTAATACATGTATTATCTTTACAGATATACGCTTTAGGTATTTTATAATTTACCTCAAGTTTTCCTTTCCCAGCATGGCTGAGACCATGGTTAGTCCTATGATAGTATTTTATTGGGACTAATCCTTCCTGAATACAGTTTAAATCTGCACCACTATCAAATAGTGCTATAACTTCTATAAAAAAATCTTCTCCTATAAGGAGTTTTATTTTCCCATACCATTTTTGGGAGGTGACTATTTCCATTATACTTTGTAAATACGACTCCTGTTCTTCTTTATTAGGAAGAACTACGGATGGGTTTTCAAGGCATATAATTCTTTTTTCTAAATCTGTATTATTTTTTGTAATTGTTTTATTTCTATTTTTAGATTATCAATCTCATATTTTAATTCCTTTACATCAAAAGGGTTTTTATAAATATTTCTTTTATTTAACTGATTTTTTAATTCAGCTAAACTGAATGGTTTTAAATCATTCTGTGAGTTGGATGACTCACCTTCTTCATGATTTTTCATATACGAAGAAATTATCTTTTCTTTTGTATCAGGGTCTTTTATGACTTTTAATAAATCAATTATTTCACTGGTTAAAACATTTAATTCCATATTTTGGAACTGTGAAATTATTTGATAAAGGTTTTCTTCTTCAATTTCAGAAGAACAACAGTTTTTATTACAACAGTCTTCTTCTTCAGAAGAGTTTGAAAGATTTTCTAAAATGTTTAAATCTTCATTTGAGGATAATTGAGAATAATTATCAGACTCATTATCTGACTCTAACAGTATTTCTGAGATTTTATTTTTTAAATCTTCATCTTCTAGCTTATTAAGCTTTTTCCTAACCCAGCAAGTTTTTGCGGTATGACCATATTTCTTGCATCTTTTGCATATAAGCTTAGGTTTATCTGGGAATTTATTATTCCTATCTTCTCTGAAATAATTTCTATTTTTATCTATTCTTTTCCTTTTCTTCTTCAAATCCTTATATGGACTCGATTGTTTCCTAACTTTCTTAGGCTTAGAAGATGGTAATTTTCTATCTTCCATTGCAAATTGATCGCAAAATTGACCTAATTGTCTCTTCTCATTCAAAGAGTGTTTCTTAATTTGTTGATTCAACTTAATTTCATTACACAGGTTTAATCCTTCCTGTATACAGGTTCCTATGAGTTTCCCGTATGTATAATCATCATAATTAATTTTTCCTTCTTTTCGTAAGTTATTTCTTACTCTTTCTGCAAAAAGGTGAGGAAGACCATCTATAAACTTAGACTTCCAATGTGAGCTATTAGACTCTGGGAGTTCCATTACTCTGCTTAAAAATGTATCCTTATACCACCTAAATGATGTAAGGGTTCTACACTTAAGATTTTGTAAAAGAGTTCTGATATTTTCAGAATTGTCAGACCATCTGCCTGTAAAATGTTCTATAATATTAACTATTAAGGTATATACTGAATTATTTTCAGTAGTATTCCCTTCTTCCTTAATACTATCTAGTATTTTCTTTCTATCATCAGCGGATAAATAATTATCCCACCAGCCTTTCAATTGGCCAGTAAATCCTGATATGATCATATTGGCTATGGTTTTTGTCGGATTTCTATTATTCTGACATATGGTTGCATACATAAGCATCCTATGGACAGTCTTATAAATCTGACTTTCCGTTTGACCATCAATATTCCATTCATAAATCATTTTTCCACTATACGAATTATTAATTACGTATTCCTGTTCTTCTATAAGAACATCCTGCGGAGTAGGCCTAGGATAATAATACATCCTTTGGGTTGGCTTATCAGCAAACTTAGACAATTTATTTATTTCTTCATTTATCTTTTGTTTATAATTTTCATCATTTATATCTTTCTCAAAATCACTTAATGTATTAATTTTGAGATCTTTAAAAATATTAATTGATTCATTTAATGCCTGAATTAAATCTTCATCTGGCTTTGTTTTAAAATCTACTACTCTCGGAGGTAATTGTATACTCGGAGTAGCTACAATTTCTTTCTTTTTATCATTTATTATGATATTTTGTTTTTCTTTTAAATAAGATAATATTTTATCCATTTTCTTCGAAATATCTTGTAATTGTTCTCCTAATATAATTAGGTATAGATTTGAAAAATTATTTTGTTTTATCAAATCGTTTATGTGACTGATTGTCACTGGTAAGATATTACCTTCCAATAATTTTTGAAAAGCTTGGTAATATCGTTCTTCTCCTTGTTTTTCAATTTTAAAACCATTTGAAGGAGGGAAAACATTTGACACAATATTGCCATTTATATTAAATTGTCTTTCAATTACTGAAATTATACTTTCAGTATATCTTTCTATAAACCATGGAACAAAAGGTATAACCTCATTTTTTTCAGATAATTCTGTATAAAATTCTTTTTGAAAGAATTCTGTATCTGTTTTTTCAAAATTTTTGAAAAACCAATTTCTAAATACTTCCCATTTTGGTAAGTTAAATTCTTTCGAGATTTCCAGTCTTACTGGAGATCCTTTTGAAAAATCTAATTTTTCTTTATATTCCATATTATATGAAATTTACTTCTGATTCGGTTAGTTCCGAATCTATCTGTTTAAATCCTCTGACGATATTATCAGAATTTATTCTTAATTCTTCTACTTTTCTTTCAGGAAATTCTTCCCTAACTTTTGAAGTAGACGCCCTAGAAGGACTCTTAACCATATAATCTATGGGAGATATATGATAATACGAAGAATTTGACCTTATTAAGGATGGCTCATAATTTTGTTTGATATTATCAAATTGTATTTTAACTAAACCTTCTGAGGTTTGAGATATATTTATCGGATTGTTATCTATATATTGATTTGTTGGGGTAGATTTTTCTATTACCCAATTTTCAGGAAAATTAATTTCTTCCCACTTAATTTTTCTTCTTGTAGTAACTTCAGATTTACCAAAGTTAGTTTCTATGACAATTGTTTCATTTAATGGTTTATCTACCATTCTGCAATTAGGATTTAGAGTAAACAAAGGCTTATAATAAATCCTATAACAAACACATATTACCTCAGATCCTGGGGCATAGTTATAACCATTAGTTTTAACATTTAATGTTAAAGCATCTGTAATATTAACATCAGACAAAGATAATTGTAAATTTGGATAAACATTAAAATAGACTGGACCATGAGCCAGACTAGATTGGATTATTCCCATAAGGGATTGTTTCCAATTGAGATTTCTAGCATCTCTGAGAGCTGCTATAAAACTCTCTGGTAAACCTTCTAATGTCAAAGGTTTAAAAGCAATTTGCACTAATCCAATATGGATAAATTTATAGTCTTTCTTATATTTGTTTAAATCTCTATTTGATAGTAATTTTACTACCATTTCATCTTTGTTTAAAGAAAATGTTTCTTCCGTTGTTTTAACAACTTGTTTGAGACCTATTTTCTCAAAAGTTCCTAATTTGTAAATTAATTTATAATCAATTTTTGGAATTGTCCATTTATTTAACAATTCAAGATTATGGGGTATATCATACTCCTCTTCAATACTGTTTTTAACAGTATCTTCAGATCGTAATATATTCATTTGAATATATTTGATAAGTGTTAAAACAGACACACACAACTCAACTGATTATTATGGCTGTTTATTTAATTTATTTACAAAATAAAATTTTGAGCTCTTGGCTCTGATACCACAAGATACAGGATCAAGTGGGATAAAGAGCAAAAACCCAGACAAGTTTAAAATTATTAACAGTCTTATCTGAACAGAGATCCGGACTCAAAGAATAAGGTTGGGTGTTATAGGCCATTTTACTCAGCCACTTTCCAGGAGGTTAGTATGTGACCAGTAATGGGCAAGACCCTTAAACGCCACGACGCTCTCTTGGCTTATGGGCAAAACGGGTCCCCACGCGGTCGGCCGCCCACACTAACACCCTGAATAGGCACGAAACCTTCTCCCCACTCTTACCTTTGAACCGGTTTCCTGCTCAGAATTATAATTAAAATTTTTTTTTTTTTTTTTTTTTTTTTTTTTTTTTTTTTTTTTTTTTTTTTTTTTTTTTTTTTTTATTATAAACCATAACAGCCTGCTGAGCATGGTGAATGTTTTAACACTTATGTGTTTAGCCTCTCATGGAGGCGACGATCATGTAATATTAAGAGAAGAGAAGAGGGATTACCAGAATTAGGAGGGCAGAGATTAATGCTTCAAAGCTTTAGACTTTTATTACAGAGTGTTTATACAAGAGAGTAGGAGAGAGTATTCTAATTTTCGGTGTGTCTAACAACTAACTAAGAACCCTTTATATAGAGGGCTTCACACCGCACCTAAATGCGAATATTCGCATAATGCGTATCACGCGTTTATCAGTACAATAATTAAAGTAAAAGTAAAGTTATAATAATTAAAGTTGGTGCAATAATGTTGCTTAGCGACAAATTTTGTCGGGCGAATCTCGTGCTTTTTGAATTATCGGCACTCCTTTTCTTTATGTGGGGCCTATTGTGACTGTTGTCTTTTTGACTTTCCCGCATTTGCTGGGCCGAACTCTTCATTCAGTTCTTGAATCATTTTTGCATAGGCTTCATCATCCAGGATATCATCCTCTGGGTCTTGAGCATCCTGCTGAAGATCTTGATCTTCATCCCCAATTTGGGACGATTCTGATACAGACATGTTTGAAGGAGATTTGACCTTCTTGAAGTTTTTAGCTATATCTTTCTTAACTTCTTCAAGATAATAATCCATCAATTCTTCTTCACTGATAGCATCAGATCCTTTAATCATCTTAATCTTTCTAACAATGTGTTGGAATGGGCTAGGAGCCTCTCTTTGTTGCAGGTTTTCCTGTTGTTTCTTGTAAGATTCTATTGTTTGCTGGATATGATCCAATGTATCCTGGCATTTAATCTTGCCATTTTCTTTGTTCATCATTTTTCTCCAAAATTTTGTTTTGTATGTTCTCTTTAAGCAGAACATATTTTCCTGGGTATAACCGGTTTCTGGAATCCACTTCCATATCCAAGGAATGCTGAATTGGATAAAGAAATGGAGTGAGGCCATTCCCTCGATGAAGTTGTTATTGTGTTGAGCCTCAATGAGAGTAGGAGATAGCTCCACCCATTGAGTATAAAAGGATTCAATTTTTTGGATTCTCCTGTGAAAATCTCAGGAGTGGTGCCATATGATTGCCACCATTCGTAAAACCAAATCGGAATGTCCGATTCATATGTTTTTGAACAAATTTTTATAAACCAAGAATGTTTATAATTCTGGTTTTCGAATAAAAAGGTTTTATGAAAAGCATTTATATAGTCCCAGTAGTTATATCTTAGAGGGACTTTAGTTTCAGGATGGAGAACTTCTCTATCCTTTAATGGAGATATTCCCCAGTTTTCAACAGATATAATCTGTTTGATTATGATTTTACTAAAACTTATTAGTTTATTGCTCCCACTATAATGGGTTATTTCGCAGTTTTCTGCTTTGAGGATTTCCTCATAATATATCCGGGACTTATAAGTCTCGGTGGGATAGTATCCCTGATCAAAATATCTTTTGATGATGTACCAAGGTTGGTCATCCCATTTTTTATCTTTTTGATCAAGAAGGAGTATAACATCCTTCTTTGGATTATGAATCCAGTTTTCATCTTCACTATTATCAATAGTAATTTCAGCATATGATGCTGGTTTTTCAGGATTATGTTCCTGTTGAGCAGCTTTGTAAGCCAAAAACTCTTTATAGAGTTGATCATCAGACTTATTAGCCGATGATGAAGACGATGCGTATGACGCACTATCATAAGCTATAAGCTTTTTATTCCCCATTTGATGGAGAATTCTACCAGCTCCCCTTCCTCTATTAGAGGAGGTTCTTCCACGTCCTCTGCCTATCATGGCTGAAAACATTAAGCACAAGAAATTATTATTTCTCTGTGTTCCAAATCCTCTAATTTAGAGTCTAAGGACCAGATTTGATATTTAATCTGGGTTAAAGCATATTTCTTTGTTTTTTCTGATAAGAAAGGATCATGTTCTATTTCCCCAACCCTGCGATTAATCCAGTAATATTGTTGTAAAATCTCATCTCGTCTATCAACGAGACTGGGTTTTATTATCTTCTTATAGATTTCCTTCATTTAGGTATTCCCTGGTAAGAAAATCAGGAAGACTGTTATCAGTTCCTTTTTTGTAGATAATTTCAAAATCAAATGGAGCGAGATGTGCTTGCCATCTAGCAAACATCTGCTTAGAAACATCATGTTTAAAATCTTTGTTAAACATATGTTTAGCTGCTTGACAATCTGTCTTAATAAGAAACTTTTGATTATATAAATCATCTTGAAATTTTAAAACACATTTTACTATTGCCAGAATTTCTTTAGCAACAGTAGCGTAATTCTTTTGACTATTGTTCCATTTTCCTGAATGGAATCGAACAAGATATTCTTGTCTATTGTTTGGTGAAATTTGTTTCAGAATACCTCCATAACCAATTTCTGAGGCATCTGTTTCAATTATCTTTTCCCATTCTGGGTTTGCAATCATCAAACAAGGAAGGTTATTTACCTTTTGTTTGATTTTTTGTACAGCCTTAGTATGGTCTATTGACCATGGCTTTGGATTTTTCTTCAGTCTATCGTATAACAGACTGGTATCTTCTGCTAAATTTTTATAATAAGGAAGAATATAATTTAAACTTCCAAGAAATCTTTGTAGTTGGGTTTTATCCGTAATTTCATCCGGAAATTTGGATGCAAACTCAATACTTCTATTTATTGGTATTATATTACCTTGATCAATATTATGACCTAGAAATCTTATTTTTGTTTGGAAAATCATCATTTTTGGTCTGGATATTACTAAACCATTTTTATAATTATAGTTTTAAAGATTTCCAAATGTTTGAAATGAGTTTCAATATCCTTGGAAAATACCAGGATATCATCTATATAGACGATTATAAATTCACTATAAGGAATAAAAATATCATTCATAATATTTTGAAATTCAGATGGGGCATTTTTTAATCCGAATGGCATTACATTCCACTCGTAGTGCCCAATAGGTACTGTAAAAGCAGTTTTGTACCTATCTTGTTCATCAATTTGAATCTGCCAATAGCCTGATTTTAAATCAAACTTAGAAAATATATTGGCTTGATATAATTTGTTTAACAAATCTCTCTTATTAGGTATAGGATACCTAATCCATTTTAAAACCTTATTAAGTGGTTTATAATTTATCACCAATCTTGGTGCTCCTCTTTCCTGCTCTGAATGTTTATTGACATAAAAAGCAGTACAAGACCATGGAGATTTAGAATTTCTTATTAAGTTTTTATCAAGAAGAGATTTTATTTCTTTCTTACATAATTCCATATATTCAGAATTCATTTGACACGGACGTGCCTTAGTCGGTATTTGACTTTCTTTAAAATCTTTTTCATATGGAAGAGAAACAATATGTTTCTTTCTATTCCAGAAAGCATTGGGATGATCATTACATATCTGTAAACTAAATTGATGTTCAATCAATTTAATTTTTCCTTGTAGTTTGGGTTTTTCCAAACTCTCTTTAATTGTTAAAGAAAATATTTCTTTCTGTAATAAATCTATCTGATTTATTTTTGCTTTTAACAAATTTTGTTTTATATTGTTTAAAGATCTTGTAATTGGATTTGTAATAAACTGAAAAGTGATTTCTTTTCCTTGATAGACTCCAGTTATTCCGGTTCTATCAACTTTTATTAATGGGAAAATTTTATCAAAAAATGGAGTACCAAGTATAACTTGGTTTGATAAATCTTTTACTAATACAAAGCTTGTATTAATACATGTATTATCTTTACAGATATACGCTTTAGGTATTTTATAATTTACCTCAAGTTTTCCTTTCCCAGCATGGCTGAGACCATGGTTAGTCCTATGATAGTATTTTATTGGGACTAATCCTTCCTGAATACAGTTTAAATCTGCACCACTATCAAATAGTGCTATAACTTCTATAAAAAAATCTTCTCCTATAAGGAGTTTTATTTTCCCATACCATTTTTGGGAGGTGACTATTTCCATTATACTTTGTAAATACGACTCCTGTTCTTCTTTATTAGGAAGAACTACGGATGGGTTTTCAAGGCATATAATTCTTTTTTCTAAATCTGTATTATTTTTTTGTAATTGTTTTATTTCTATTTTTAGATTATCAATCTCATATTTTAATTCCTTTACATCAAAAGGGTTTTTATAAATATTTCTTTTATTTAACTGATTTTTTAATTCAGCTAAACTGAATGGTTTTAAATCATTCTGTGAGTTGGATGACTCACCTTCTTCATGATTTTTCATATACGAAGAAATTATCTTTTCTTTTGTATCAGGGTCTTTTATGACTTTTAATAAATCAATTATTTCACTGGTTAAAACATTTAATTCCATATTTTGGAACTGTGAAATTATTTGATAAAGGTTTTCTTCTTCAATTTCAGAAGAACAACAGTTTTTATTACAACAGTCTTCTTCTTCAGAAGAGTTTGAAAGATTTTCTAAAATGTTTAAATCTTCATTTGAGGATAATTGAGAATAATTATCAGACTCATTATCTGACTCTAACAGTATTTCTGAGATTTTATTTTTTAAATCTTCATCTTCTAGCTTATTAAGCTTTTTCCTAACCCAGCAAGTTTTTGCGGTATGACCATATTTCTTGCATCTTTTGCATATAAGCTTAGGTTTATCTGGGAATTTATTATTCCTATCTTCTCTGAAATAATTTCTATTTTTATCTATTCTTTTCCTTTTCTTCTTCAAATCCTTATATGGACTCGATTGTTTCCTAACTTTCTTAGGCTTAGAAGATGGTAATTTTCTATCTTCCATTGCAAATTGATCGCAAAATTGACCTAATTGTCTCTTCTCATTCAAAGAGTGTTTCTTAATTTGTTGATTCAACTTAATTTCATTACACAGGTTTAATCCTTCCTGTATACAGGTTCCTATGAGTTTCCCGTATGTATAATATCATAATTAATTTTTCCTTCTTTTCGTAAGTTATTTCTTACTCTTTCTGCAAAAAGGTGAGGAAGACCATCTATAAACTTAGACTTCCAATGTGAGCTATTAGACTCTGGGAGTTCCATTACTCTGCTTAAAAATGTATCCTTATACCACCTAAATGATGTAAGGGTTCTACACTTAAGATTTTGTAAAAGAGTTCTGATATTTTCAGAATTGTCAGACCATCTGCCTGTAAAATGTTCTATAATATTAACTATTAAGGTATATACTGAATTATTTTCAGTAGTATTCCCTTCTTCCTTAATACTATCTAGTATTTTCTTTCTATCATCAGCGGATAAATAATTATCCCACCAGCCTTTCAATTGGCCAGTAAATCCTGATATGATCATATTGGCTATGGTTTTTGTCGGATTTCTATTATTCTGACATATGGTTGCATACATAAGCATCCTATGGACAGTCTTATAAATCTGACTTTCCGTTTGACCATCAATATTCCATTCATAAATCATTTTTCCACTATACGAATTATTAATTACGTATTCCTGTTCTTCTATAAGAACATCCTGCGGAGTAGGCCTAGGATAATAATACATCCTTTGGGTTGGCTTATCAGCAAACTTAGACAATTTATTTATTTCTTCATTTATCTTTTGTTTATAATTTTCATCATTTATATCTTTCTCAAAATCACTTAATGTATTAATTTTGAGATCTTTAAAAATATTAATTGATTCATTTAATGCCTGAATTAAATCTTCATCTGGCTTTGTTTTAAAATCTACTACTCTCGGAGGTAATTGTATACTCGGAGTAGCTACAATTTCTTTCTTTTTATCATTTATTATGATATTTTGTTTTTCTTTTAAATAAGATAATATTTTATCCATTTTCTTCGAAATATCTTGTAATTGTTCTCCTAATATAATTAGGTATAGATTTGAAAAATTATTTTGTTTTATCAAATCGTTTATGTGACTGATTGTCACTGGTAAGATATTACCTTCCAATAATTTTTGAAAAGCTTGGTAATATCGTTCTTCTCCTTGTTTTTCAATTTTAAAACCATTTGAAGGAGGGAAAACATTTGACACAATATTGCCATTTATATTAAATTGTCTTTCAATTACTGAAATTATACTTTCAGTATATCTTTCTATAAACCATGGAACAAAAGGTATAACCTCATTTTTTTCAGATAATTCTGTATAAAATTCTTTTTGAAAGAATTCTGTATCTGTTTTTTCAAAATTTTTGAAAAACCAATTTCTAAATACTTCCCATTTTGGTAAGTTAAATTCTTTCGAGATTTCCAGTCTTACTGGAGATCCTTTTGAAAAATCTAATTTTTCTTTATATTCCATATTATATGAAATTTACTTCTGATTCGGTTAGTTCCGAATCTATCTGTTTAAATCCTCTGACGATATTATCAGAATTTATTCTTAATTCTTCTACTTTTCTTTCAGGAAATTCTTCCCTAACTTTTGAAGTAGACGCCCTAGAAGGACTCTTAACCATATAATCTATGGGAGATATATGATAATACGAAGAATTTGACCTTATTAAGGATGGCTCATAATTTTGTTTGATATTATCAAATTGTATTTTAACTAAACCTTCTGAGGTTTGAGATATATTTATCGGATTGTTATCTATATATTGATTTGTTGGGGTAGATTTTTCTATTACCCAATTTTCAGGAAAATTAATTTCTTCCCACTTAATTTTTCTTCTTGTAGTAACTTCAGATTTACCAAAGTTAGTTTCTATGACAATTGTTTCATTTAATGGTTTATCTACCATTCTGCAATTAGGATTTAGAGTAAACAAAGGCTTATAATAAATCCTATAACAAACACATATTACCTCAGATCCTGGGGCATAGTTATAACCATTAGTTTTAACATTTAATGTTAAAGCATCTGTAATATTAACATCAGACAAAGATAATTGTAAATTTGGATAAACATTAAAATAGACTGGACCATGAGCCAGACTAGATTGGATTATTCCCATAAGGGATTGTTTCCAATTGAGATTTCTAGCATCTCTGAGAGCTGCTATAAAACTCTCTGGTAAACCTTCTAATGTCAAAGGTTTAAAAGCAATTTGCACTAATCCAATATGGATAAATTTATAGTCTTTCTTATATTTGTTTAAATCTCTATTTGATAGTAATTTTACTACCATTTCATCTTTGTTTAAAGAAAATGTTTCTTCCGTTGTTTTAACAACTTGTTTGAGACCTATTTTCTCAAAAGTTCCTAATTTGTAAATTAATTTATAATCAATTTTTGGAATTGTCCATTTATTTAACAATTCAAGATTATGGGGTATATCATACTCCTCTTCAATACTGTTTTTAACAGTATCTTCAGATCGTAATATATTCATTTGAATATATTTGATAAGTGTTAAAACAGACACACACAACTCAACTGATTATTATGGCTGTTATTTAATTTATTTACAAAATAAAATTTTGAGCTCTTGGCTCTGATACCACAAGATACAGGATCAAGTGGGATAAAGAGCAAAAACCCAGACAAGTTTGAAATTATTAACAGTCTTATCTGAACAGAGATCCGGACTCAAAGAATAAGGTTGGGTGTTATAGGCCATTTTACTCAGCCACTTTCCAGGAGGTTAGTATGTGACCAGTAATGGGCAAGACCCTTAAACGCCACGACGCTCTCTTGGCTTATGGGCAAAACGGGTCCCCACGCGGTCGGCCGCCCACACTAACACCCTGAATAGGCACGAAACCTTCTCCCCACTCTTACCTTTGAACCGGTTTCCTGCTCAGAATTATAATTAAAATTTTTTTTTTTTTTTTTTTTTTTTTTTTTTTTTTTTTTTTTTTTTTTTTTTTTTTTTTTTTTTTTTTTTTTTTTTTTTTTTTTTTTTTATATTATAAACCATAACAGCCTGCTGAGCATGGTGAATGTTTTAACACTTATGTGTTTAGCCTCTCATGGAGGCGACGATCATGTAATATTAAGAGAAGAGAAGAGGGATTACCAGAATTAGGAGGGCAGAGATTAATGCTTCAAAGCTTTAGACTTTTATTACAGAGTGTTTATACAAGAGAGTAGGAGAGAGTATTCTAATTTTCGGTGTGTCTAACAACTAACTAAGAACCCTTTATATAGAGGGCTTCACACCGCACCTAAATGCGAATATTCGCATAATGCGTATCACGCGTTTATCAGTACAATAATTAAAGTAAAAGTAAAGTTATAATAATTAAAGTTGGTGCAATAATGTTGCTTAGCGACAAATTTTGTCGGGCGAATCTCGTGCTTTTTGAATTATCGGCACTCCTTTTCTTTATGTGGGGCCTATTGTGACTGTTGTCTTTTTGACTTTCCCGCATTTGCTGGGCCGAACTCTTCATTCAGTTCTTGAATCATTTTTGCATAGGCTTCATCATCCAGGATATCATCCTCTGGGTCTTGAGCATCCTGCTGAAGATCTTGATCTTCATCCCCAATTTGGGACGATTCTGATACAGACATGTTTGAAGGAGATTTGACCTTCTTGAAGTTTTTAGCTATATCTTTCTTAACTTCTTCAAGATAATAATCCATCAATTCTTCTTCACTGATAGCATCAGATCCTTTAATCATCTTAATCTTTCTAACAATGTGTTGGAATGGGCTAGGAGCCTCTCTTTGTTGCAGGTTTTCCTGTTGTTTCTTGTAAGATTCTATTGTTTGCTGGATATGATCCAATGTATCCTGGCATTTAATCTTGCCATTTTCTTTGTTCATCATTTTTCTCCAAAATTTTGTTTTGTATGTTCTCTTTAAGCAGAACATATTTTCCTGGGTATAACCGGTTTCTGGAATCCACTTCCATATCCAAGGAATGCTGAATTGGATAAAGAAATGGAGTGAGGCCATTCCCTCGATGAAGTTGTTATTGTGTTGAGCCTCAATGAGAGTAGGAGATAGCTCCACCCATTGAGTATAAAAGGATTTCAATTTTTTGGATTCTCCTGTGAAAATCTCAGGAGTGGTGCCATATGATTGCCACCATTCGTAAAACCAAATCGGAATGTCCGATTCATATGTTTTTGAACAAATTTTTATAAACCAAGAATGTTTATAATTCTGGTTTTCGAATAAAAAGGTTTTATGAAAAGCATTTATATAGTCCCAGTAGTTATATCTTAGAGGGACTTTAGTTTCAGGATGGAGAACTTCTCTATCCTTTAATGGAGATATTCCCAGTTTTCAACAGATATAATCTGTTTGATTATGATTTTACTAAAACTTATTAGTTTATTGCTCCCACTATAATGGGTTATTTCGCAGTTTTCTGCTTTGAGGATTTCCTCATAATATATCCGGGACTTATAAGTCTCGGTGGGATAGTATCCCTGATCAAAATATCTTTTGATGATGTACCAAGGTTGGTCATCCCATTTTTTATCTTTTTGATCAAGAAGGAGTATAACATCCTTCTTTGGATTATGAATCCAGTTTTCATCTTCACTATTATCAATAGTAATTTCAGCATATGATGCTGGTTTTTCAGGATTATGTTCCTGTTGAGCAGCTTTGTAAGCCAAAAACTCTTTATAGAGTTGATCATCAGACTTATTAGCCGATGATGAAGACGATGCGTATGACGCACTATCATAAGCTATAAGCTTTTTATTCCCCATTTGATGGAGAATTCTACCAGCTCCCCTTCCTCTATTAGAGGAGGTTCTTCCACGTCCTCTGCCTATCATGGCTGAAAACATTAAGCACAAGAAATTATTATTTCTCTGTGTTCCAAATCCTCTAATTTAGAGTCTAAGGACCAGATTTGATATTTAATCTGGGTTAAAGCATATTTCTTTGTTTTTCTGATAAGAAAGGATCATGTTCTATTTCCCCAACCCTGCGATTAATCCAGTAATATTGTTGTAAAATCTCATCTCGTCTATCAACGAGACTGGGTTTTATTATCTTCTTATAGATTTCCTTCATTTAGGTATTCCCTGGTAAGAAAATCAGGAAGACTGTTATCAGTTCCTTTTTTGTAGATAATTTCAAAATCAAATGGAGCGAGATGTGCTTGCCATCTAGCAAACATCTGCTTAGAAACATCATGTTTAAAATCTTTGTTAAACATATGTTTAGCTGCTTGACAATCTGTCTTAATAAGAAACTTTTGATTATATAAATCATCTTGAAATTTTAAAACACATTTTACTATTGCCAGAATTTCTTTAGCAACAGTAGCGTAATTCTTTTGACTATTGTTCCATTTTCCTGAATGGAATCGAACAAGATATTCTTGTCTATTGTTTGGTGAAATTTGTTTCAGAATACCTCCATAACCAATTTCTGAGGCATCTGTTTCAATTATCTTTTCCCATTCTGGGTTTGCAATCATCAAACAAGGAAGGTTATTTACCTTTTGTTTGATTTTTTGTACAGCCTTAGTATGGTCTATTGACCATGGCTTTGGATTTTTCTTCAGTCTATCGTATAACAGACTGGTATCTTCTGCTAAATTTTTATAATAAGGAAGAATATAATTTAAACTTCCAAGAAATCTTTGTAGTTGGGTTTTATCCGTAATTTCATCCGGAAATTTGGATGCAAACTCAATACTTCTATTTATTGGTATTATATTACCTTGATCAATATTATGACCTAGAAATCTTATTTTTGTTTGGAAAATCATCATTTTTGGTCTGGATATTACTAAACCATTTTTTATAATTATAGTTTTAAAGATTTCCAAATGTTTGAAATGAGTTTCAATATCCTTGGAAAATACCAGGATATCATCTATATAGACGATTATAAATTCACTATAAGGAATAAAAATATCATTCATAATATTTTGAAATTCAGATGGGGCATTTTTTAATCCGAATGGCATTACATTCCACTCGTAGTGCCCAATAGGTACTGTAAAAGCAGTTTTGTACCTATCTTGTTCATCAATTTTAATCTGCCAATAGCCTGATTTTAAATCAAACTTAGAAAATATATTGGCTTGATATAATTTGTTTAACAAATCTCTCTTATTAGGTATAGGATACCTAATCCATTTTAAAACCTTATTAAGTGGTTTATAATTTATCACCAATCTTGGTGCTCCTCTTTCCTGCTCTGAATGTTTATTGACATAAAAAGCAGTACAAGACCATGGAGATTTAGAATTTCTTATTAAGTTTTTATCAAGAAGAGATTTTATTTCTTTCTTACATAATTCCATATATTCAGAATTCATTTGACACGGACGTGCCTTAGTCGGTATTTGACTTTCTTTAAAATCTTTTCATATGGAAGAGAAACAATATGTTTCTTTCTATTCCAGAAAGCATTGGGATGATCATTACATATCTGTAAACTAAATTGATGTTCAATCAATTTAATTTTTCCTTGTAGTTTGGGTTTTTCCAAACTCTCTTTAATTGTTAAAGAAAATATTTCTTTCTGTAATAAATCTATCTGATTTATTTTTGCTTTTAACAAATTTTGTTTTATATTGTTTAAAGATCTTGTAATTGGATTTGTAATAAACTGAAAAGTGATTTCTTTTCCTTGATAGACTCCAGTTATTCCGGTTCTATCAACTTTTATTAATGGGAAAATTTTATCAAAAAATGGAGTACCAAGTATAACTTGGTTTGATAAATCTTTTACTAATACAAAGCTTGTATTAATACATGTATTATCTTTACAGATATACGCTTTAGGTATTTTATAATTTACCTCAAGTTTTCCTTTCCCAGCATGGCTGAGACCATGGTTAGTCCTATGATAGTATTTTATTGGGACTAATCCTTCCTGAATACAGTTTAAATCTGCACCACTATCAAATAGTGCTATAACTTCTATAAAAAAATCTTCTCCTATAAGGAGTTTTATTTTCCCATACCATTTTTGGGAGGTGACTATTTCCATTATACTTTGTAAATACGACTCCTGTTCTTCTTTATTAGGAAGAACTACGGATGGGTTTTCAAGGCATATAATTCTTTTTTCTAAATCTGTATTATTTTTTTGTAATTGTTTTATTTCTATTTTTAGATTATCAATCTCATATTTTAATTCCTTTACATCAAAAGGGTTTTTATAAATATTTCTTTTATTTAACTGATTTTTTAATTCAGCTAAACTGAATGGTTTTAAATCATTCTGTGAGTTGGATGACTCACCTTCTTCATGATTTTTCATATACGAAGAAATTATCTTTTCTTTTGTATCAGGGTCTTTTATGACTTTTAATAAATCAATTATTTCACTGGTTAAAACATTTAATTCCATATTTTGGAACTGTGAAATTATTTGATAAAGGTTTTCTTCTTCAATTTCAGAAGAACAACAGTTTTTATTACAACAGTCTTCTTCTTCAGAAGAGTTTGAAAGATTTTCTAAAATGTTTAAATCTTCATTTGAGGATAATTGAGAATAATTATCAGACTCATTATCACTCCATTTCTTTATCCAATTCAGCATTCCTTGGATATGGAAGTGGATTCCAGAAACCGGTTATACCCAGGAAAATATGTTCTGCTTAAAGAGAACATACAAAACAAAATTTTGGAGAAAAATGATGGACAAAGAAAATGGCAAGATTAAATGCCAGGATACATTGGATCATATCCAGCAAACAATAGAATCTTACAAGAAACAACAGGAAAACCTGCAACAAAGAGAGGCTCCTAGCCCATTCCAACACATTGTTAGAAAGATTAAGATGATTAAAGGATCTGATGCTATCAGTGAAGAAGAATTGATGGATTATTATCTTGAAGAAGTTAAGAAAGATATAGCTAAAAACTTCAAGAAGGTCAAATCTCCTTCAAACATGTCTGTATCAGAATCGTCCCAAATTGGGGATGAAGATCAAGATCTTCAGCAGGATGCTCAAGACCCAGAGGATGATATCCTGGATGATGAAGCCTATGCAAAAATGATTCAAGAACTGAATGAAGAGTTCGACCCAGCAAATGCGGGAAAGTCAAAAAGACAACAGTCACAATAGGCCCCACATAAAGAAAAGGAGTGCCGATAATTCAAAAAGCACGAGATTCGCCCGACAAAATTTGTCGCTAAGCAACATTATTGCACCAACTTTAATTATTATAACTTTACTTTTACTTTAATTATTGTACTGATAAACGCGTGATACGCATTATGCGAATATTCGCATTTAGGTGCGGTGTGAAGCCCTCTATATAAAGGGTTCTTAGTTAGTTGTTAGACACACCGAAAATTAGAATACTCTCTCCTACTCTCTTGTATAAACACTCTGTAATAAAAGTCTAAAGCTTTGAAGCATTAATCTCTGCCCTCCTAATTCTGGTAATCCCTCTTCTCTTCTCTTAATATTACATGATCGTCGCCTCCATGAGAGGCTAAACACATAAGTGTTAAAACATTCACCATGCTCAGCAGGCTGTTATGGTTTATAATATAAAAAAAAAAAAAAAAAAAAAAAAAAAAAAAAAAAAAAAAAAAAAAAAAAAAAAAAAAAAAAATTTAATTATAATTCTGAGCAGGAAACCGGTTCAAAGGTAAGAGTGGGGAGAAGGTTTCGTGCCTATTCAGGGTGTTAGTGTGGGCGGCCGACCGCGTGGGGACCCGTTTTGCCCATAAGCCAAGAGAGCGTCGTGGCGTTTAAGGGTCTTGCCCATTACTGGTCACATACTAACCTCCTGGAAAGTGGCTGAGTAAAATGGCCTATAACACCCAACCTTATTCTTTGAGTCCGGATCTCTGTTCAGATAAGACTGTTAATAATTTTAAACTTGTCTGGGTTTTTGCTCTTTATCCCACTTTAGCTGTGAATTATTTGTGTGTAAACTGTGTTCACTAGAGTCTTTAATATTACAGACTAAAGTGAAATTCTCTGTTTTAAGTGTTTTTTGGTGAGCTTTCTCAGAAAATTCTAAATTTAGAAATTCTAAGCGTTTGATTGTTTGTGAGCTACCGATGGTTATTAAGAATACCTACTCTTTAACTCTTTCTCTCCTTATTCCCAGTTTATCTCATAAATATTTTCTTATATCCCAGCTTAATTTTAAAAACAAATAATATGATTACATATTTCAAAATAAAGAAACCTTAAAAGAAACCCTTTCATTTATAAAGTTATCAAAGCAACCTTCTTTCCATAATCCTCACCTAAGAGAGTTCTCCAATAACACAGGCATAACACGCCATAAAATGGAGCTTGTCTTAGTCTTTTAGATTTTAAGAAAGACTTTGCTCTGATACCAATATATCAGAGGGGGTGCATGGCAAGGCTTCGATTGCCATAATCAAGAAGAAGGGGGTTTTAAAGAAAAACTTACTTGCAAAGTATGCACAGCGGATGGTTGGTGTGGTGTTGAAGAGAGTATGCACAGCGGTTGAAGGTTGTACAGAAAGGGGAAAAATCTTTTTTTTTTTTTTTTTTTTTTTTTTTTTTTTTTTTTTTTTTTTTTTTTTTTTTTTTTTTTTTTTATATGCTGGATATAATATGAAGTGCTGGATAATAACTGGGAGAGTAAGGGAGTGGAGAGTTAAAGAGCGGCGAAGAGTTTAGTGTGCACTGAAAGTCATAATATTATTGCTTTCAATGGTTTTTTCGGGATATCTACAAATGAATTACAATTGCCTTTATATAGGCAAATGAATCTGCTATTCTAACAAACTATGAACCTAAAAGTCAAAAAGGCTATACAATAAATTCAAAAAGCCTAAAAAGAAAAAGAAAAAGTTGTCTGCCATGATTGTTTCCGATAATTGTTGCTTGCGTCATGGCTTACGTCACTGTTTTTGTTTTGTGTAACCTGTCGTCATTGCATGCGTCGTGCCTTCTAGAAGTCTCTGTGTGTACTGTCGATTGACTGTGGACTCGAACAATTCTGCTCGTCGTCGTATCCGTCTTCTAGATTGACGATGTGTTGTAACTGTAGAGTGTCTCCTTCCCCTGCAAATGGTAGAAGCATACTCCAATTTGTTTTTGCATAAACCTGTATGTAGTGTCCTTCTCCTATGAGTCTGTATTGCTGCCAAGGAAAACAATCAGGTATTTCTGGAGTTTCCTGATGTTTTTTGACAAACTGTTCGAAACTTGTTGTAGGTTGGCTGTGTGGATCATCCATCCATGGTAAATTTGCAAAGTCTATGTTACTGACGGGATTCGTCATCGCTCTCTGCAAATGGACGTCTGTCTTCTGTTTATTGTGTTCGATGAATATCCTTTTTCTAGCTGGTCTGTATGTATAAGCGTCTGTGTACGGGAATGAAGCAAAAATCTTACAACCAATAACTGGTGTTGTAGATCTTGCTGCAATGTTTCCTGTTGTTAAAATGATCTTCTCTCCTAACTGGTTTAAAAGATCTTCTGTTCTTCTGTCTAATTTTATTTCCAAATAATCAATCATACCATGATGGTAAAATTGAATTATCTGTTCGTTTGTTATTTTTGTAGGATGATGAATTTGAAGTAACAAGAGGCCTGTTCCTTCACCGTCTTCATCTGTTCTTTCTACTACTGCATATCCTTGAACTTCACTGTCGAATCTAAAGGCCAAGTCTATGAGTTGGTGCTGTAGATTGTACAGAATCAAAGGGAATTCTGCACAAACCTTCTGTGAGACAAGATTCTCAAATTCTGGGAATCTTTCTGTAACTGGTTTCAAAACTTGCCACCAGGGTGTATCAAGAATCCTTGTTCTAAAAGATTCATATGTTCTGTGTATAACTGTTTTTTCTTCTTTTTTCTCGAGCCTTTGTAATAACTGTGTATTTTTGCTTCGAGTATAGCATTTTTCTGTTTTAACATGCTATTTTCAATTTTTATCTGTATATTCTGTGTATCTTTTGTTTTTTCCTCTAACTGTGATTTCAGTGTTGAAATCATTTCCTGCTGAGCTTGAATGTATTGCTCAGGGTTTTGTTTTGCAATCTCCGAAAAGCTTTTAACCTCTTCGGGTTCTATGTAAAAGGTTTGTATGCCAAATTTTTCTCTTGCATCTTTCAATGCTTCAGAGAAGTTTGTAAAACCTTTCCAGGTTGCTCCCCCAGGAATATTTGTTATATGAGGGATAACACTGGTCCATTTGTTAAAAATCCCAATTTTGTACCTCTGTATATAACATAATGTGTAAAATTGGGTTTGTTTTGAATTGTCTTTCAGGGGTTTTTAAACTTTGTTCCTGAAAGTAAATGCTTAAAGCATTCAAAACCTGTACTTTGAAAGTTGACGCCTGTGGCATGGTTTGAATGTGCCATAGGTTGTCTAATAAGCATTGCTGCTTATCTGTAAGTTTCATGCCTATAATAGGACGAAACTTTTTGTTAGAATCTGTGAAAATCTGTAAAGCATATGTTCCAAATTCTAATACCGGCTTGGGTATAGAACTGGTAGTATGCAAAGGGCGTTTTTCCCTTGACTGTGTAAACTGTTTTTGCTGTCTATAGAACTGTGTAATTTCATCTGGTCTCGCCACTAACTGAGGTAGTGTGATTTGAGATGAACTGTGTATTTTTTCTATTGACTGCCTGTATAACTGTTGAATCTGTTCTTCTTCCTCTGTCAAAGATTTATCCTGTTTAGGATGTATAATCTTTGCCTTTCCTTTATCTTTTTCCTGTCCATCTGTAACAAACCATTTGTTAATATTACGAGATAACATATCTGCTATCCCATTATTTTTTCCTTTAATGTGTTCAAATTTTATGGAATATCCATTTCCTTGTATAATGTTTTGTAAATTGACCCATCTTGTTCTGTTTATCTTTTTACTTTGGTCATTCTTTATGAACTTAACGATTGCTTCGCAATCGGTTCTGACTGTAAACTCTTTATCTAAAAAGATTTTGAATTTATCCAGAGCATAAATTAATGCTTGTATTTCAAAATCTATTGTATTCCAATTTGTTTTGTTTTGAAAATTACCGCTTGTGTAAGCGCAAATTTTCTCTTCTTTCTTTGTACTGTATTTATTTGGTTTACATAAAAGGACTGCTCCCCATCCTTCTTTGCATCCATCTGTTTCAATGATTATGTAATCTGTTGTTAAAGGTAATTCAAGGGGTTTTATATTTTTTACCGCCTTTTAATTTCTTTAACCAATTTGATGTCTTTTGGTTAAAATACCTTTGACCATTTTTTGTAGTTTTACTGTATATTGGTCCGACTAATTTTGACAAGTTTGGGATGAATTTTCTGGCGTAATTTACCAGTCCCAAAAATGCTTGTATCTGTTTTAAATTTTCGAATTTTTCCGGAAAATTTAGAATTTTTGTAGAAATGTGTGGTTGTAATTCTATTTTTCCGTTTCCAATTTCTAACCCTAAAAAGGAGATTTTTCTTTTAAATAACTCCATTTTTCGTTTAGAAACTACTATACCATTCTTTTTTATTTCTGTAAAGACCTGCTGAAGATGTCTTTCGTGTTCCTGTACTGTATTGCTTGCAACTAAAATGTCATCAATGTAAACTAAACAAAATTCATATTTTAAAAATATGCTGTCCATAAATCTTTGAAAAATTGAAGGAGCATTTTTTAGTCCAAAACTTAGGACATTCCATTCATATTGCCCTTCAGAACATGTAAAAGCTGTCCAGGGTTTAAAGCTTTCTTCAAGCTTTAACTGGTTGTATCCTGATTTTAAATCAAATTTTGAAAATACTTTTTTATTCTGTATAAGATTTAGTAAACTGTCTTTATTAGGGATATTATATCCATCATCTATTGTATTATCATTTAATCTTTTGTAATTGTAAACTATCCTAGCCTTTCCTCTTTTATTTCACTGTGATTTCTTACTAAAAAGGCTGCAGATCTGTGAGGACTTTCTGATTTTGTAATTAATCCTTGAGTTATCATTTCAGGGATTTGTTTTTTAAATTCCTCTTTGTCTAATGGGCTGTATTCTATGTTTGCTGTTCTGATTACTATGTCGGGATTTTTTAACTGTATTTTACAAATGTAATTTACTTTAGCTTTTGTAATATCCTCTCCTATGTATCCTATTTTTTCTAAGTGTAGGATTATAGGATGATTTATACTTTTTGTAATATCTTTTCCTTTTTCTGTTTCATGATTTAAAAAATCTGTAAGAAGTCTTAATGACTCATTTTCTATTAAGTTGTTTCTGTTATGTATTTTCAAGAAATCTAAATTTCCTTTATCACCTCTTTTTTGAACAATTTCTGTTGTATTTATGTATCTAAGGGTTGGTATTGTATATAACTGTTTACTTAATGTTATAAAATTTTTTGTAATGGTTACTGCCCCATTTAATCCTAATATGAAATTTAATCCTATGACAAAGTCTTTGGATTTTATATTTGGTGGATTAATGTTTATCTGTGGCATATCGTATTTGATGCTGTAATTGTTTGCAAAGTCTAAGAACTGTATTCCTACTGGTTCTAGACAATGTGTAATGTTTATTAATCTATCTTCTACTGTTCTTGTGCTTAGTTTATATGAAAGCTTTCTGTGATATTCTACTGGTGCTAAGCTGTATGATATTAAACTTTTTGTTGCTCCAGTATCTACTAGTGCTTGTAGGTCTATGTATTTATTACTATCTAACCATAAGCGGCTTTGAATAGTTATCATGTTTGTTGAACCCTGTGTTTGTATGTAAGTTTGTTCTTGTGACTGTGTTATAGCCATTTTACCTATTTCTTCAGGTTTGACTATTCTTTCTATTTCTTCTATCTTATTTTCTATGTTTTTGATCTTTAAGCTGTGTAATTCTAATGTAAGTTCTATCTTTTCTATTTTATCATTTTTGCTATCTTTGTTGACTGTTTTAGATGTCGAAGCTATATCTTGGTTGTAAATTTCTTTAAGGCATTTAAAGCAAATTTCCTTAAAGCACTTATTACACTGTGATCTTTTTTCTATACTTGGGTAATATCCACAATTATAACATCTAATGTGGTTATTTCCTTTGTTCTGTATCCAATTGTGTTCGCAATTTTCTTCTGTATTCATATATGTATATGCTACTTTTACTGTTGGATTTTCATCTTCACTGTATATACTATATACTGATTCATTGTCAGAATCATCATCTGTTTTAATAGCTTCTATTTCATAATCCTGTATTTGTTCTATTAAATTTGCTCTTTCTATATTTTTATTTCTGTTTGTGCATCTATTGGCTAAATGTGTTGTTTCTCCGCAGATAAAACACCTACATTTTCTTGACTGTGGTTTTTTAACATACCTATTTGTATTGTTTTTTCTGTAATTTTTATTGTATGTCATGCTTTTTCTTATCTTCTTTCTTTTGTTGTAGACTCCATAAGCCTGTGGTGTATAAATTGCTGTTTTACAAAATGCATACGCATTTCTTTTTAACTGTTTTTGTAAAGCTACTTCTTTACATTTTTCTTCTAAAATACTAAATGTATAAGTTATTCTAGGTCCTATTCCTAGATTCTGTTGTGTACCATAATTTGTTTTCCAGGCTTCATGTATAGATTTTCCTAAATCTCCTGGTAATTTTACAAAGTATTATCACAGAGATTATCATCCATTGCTTTTCCTGTCTGAGATAATAATCTAGTGAAGTCTAATGTAAATTCATTTATGTATTTCATGTCTGCTATACTTAGCTGTTCTAGATTTCTTATGGCTGTATCTTGTATTAAGCTGTTGTTTTTTGCTGGATCAACTCCTAATATAAGTGTTCTAATTTGTACTGTGAAATTATAAGGATTGTCTCCTAATGCTTTGAGTTGATTTATTTCTTCTGGATTCTGTGCCTTCTTACTTTGCCAGATTCCTAGAGCTATGGGTCCTAATGTTGTTTCTAGATATGCAAACATATCCATGCTGTCTTTCTTATTTGTTTCCCAAAGTCTTACTACATTTTGTTCCCATGTTAAGACTTCGTCTATCCATAGCTGTGGTTTTTGTTGTTCGAGTAACAACATGTTTGTACTGTAAATCTGTCCTATAGGTAATCGTTTTCCTTTTCCTATGTAATTAGATTCCTGTTGATAATCTACTGTAGGTTGTGCCCATGGTCTCTACCATGAGTTTCTTGGTGTGTTCCACTGTGTTCTCCTACCCATTCTATTTGTGGTCTTTTTAACGGGTTGTGCATCTGTGCATCCATAAAGGTTTGTTCTTGTTGTAGAAATCTGCTATCATTGTTTTACCATTTACAATGTCTTCTACTAATGGCAGATTGTAGTATTCCCGTAATTTTTATAACTTTCTTCGTATGTCATTCCTAAGTCTAACATACATTCTATTATCATGTCGTCTACTTCCTGTTGTATATTTAACTCTGTAAACTTTCTGTCTATGATTTGTTCTAATGTTTATTTGCTTCTTCTGTCTTAAAGCAATCTATAGACTCTTCTTCAAAGTCTAATAATGTGTAATCCATTATTTCTTCTTGTTTAAACTTTAAGAAATCCGTATCTAGAATTTCCTCTTCTGTATCGTATTCATTATCTGTATCGTATATTGGAAGTGTTTCCTCCTCTTCCTCTATACTCATAAAATGATATTCTTCGTTATCATTTTCTTCTGTTTGTTTAAAATCTGTAAATCTTAGTTTCTGTTTTCCATCAACTTCTTCATATATATAACTTTTCTTTGGAACTAAGACTGTATTGTTATCATTTTCCTGTAAATCTTCTAGATCCCATTCTAATCCTGTTAGCTGTTCTGGGTCTATTTTTATTGGTTCTATCATCTCTGTTTTCCAACTTTTATCTAGTATTAGGGCTAAAAGCTTTGTTCCTAGGTTTTTTCTTCCTAGAGCTTTAACTCCTATTACTATTAATCCTACTTCTCTTTGTAAACTAATACTTAGATTTATAAGTAAATCTACTAGTGTATTTAGCTGTGTGGATCATCAATCCATGGTAAATTTGCAAAGTCTATGTTACTGACGGGATTCGTCATCGCTCTCTGCAAATGGACGTCTGTCTTCTGTTTATTGTGTTCGATGAATATCCTTTTTCTAGCTGGTCTGTATGTATAAGCGTCTGTGTACGGGAATGAAGCAAAAATCTTACAACCAATAACTGGTGTTGTAGATCTTGCTGCAATGTTTCCTGTTGTTAAAATGATCTTCTCTCCTAACTGGTTTAAAAGATCTTCTGTTCTTCTGTCTAATTTTATTTCCAAATAATCAATCATACCATGATGGTAAAATTGAATTATCTGTTCGTTTGTTATTTTTGTAGGATGATGAATTTGAAGTAACAAGAGGCCTGTTCCTTCACCGTCTTCATCTGTTCTTTTACTACTGCATATCCTTGAACTTCACTGTCGAATCTAAAGGCCAAGTCTATGAGTTGGTGCTGTAAATTGTACAGAATCAAAGGGAATTCTGCACAAACCTTCTGTGAGACAAGATTCTCAAATTCTGGGAATCTTTCTGTAACTGGTTTCAAAACTTGCCACCAGGGTGTATCAAGAATCCTGTTCTAAAAGATTCATATGTTCTGTGTATAACTGTTTTTTTCTTCTTTTTTCTCGAGCCTTTGTAATAACTGTGTATTTTTTGCTTCGAGTATAGCATTTTTCTGTTTTAACATGCTATTTTCATTTTTATCTGTATATTCTGTGTATCTTTTGTTTTTTCCTCTAACTGTGATTTCAGTGTTGAAATCATTTCCTGCTGAGCTTGAATGTATTGCTCAGGTTTTGTTTTGCAATCTCCGAAAAGCTTTTAACCTCTTCGGGTTCTATGTAAAAGGTTGTATGCCAATTTTTCTCTTGCATCTTTCAATGCTTCAGAGAAGTTTGTAAAACCTTTCCAGGTTGCTCCCCCAGGAATATTTGTTATATGAGGGATAACACTGGTCCATTTGTTAAAAATCCAATTTTTGTACCTCTGTATATAACATAATGTGTAAAATTGGGTTTTGTTTTGAATTGTCTTTCAGGGGTTTTTAAACTTTGTTCCTGAAAGTAAATGCTTAAAGCATTCAAAACCTGTACTTTGAAAGTTGACGCCTGTGGCATGGTTTGAATGTGCCATAGGTTGTCTAATAAGCATTGCTGCTTATCTGTAAGTTTCATGCCTATAATAGGACGAAACTTTTTGTTAGAATCTGTGAAAATCTGTAAAGCATATGTTCCAAATTCTAATACCGGCTTGGGTATAGAACTGGTAGTATGCAAAGGGCGTTTTTCCCTTGACTGTGTAAACTGTTTTTGCTGTCTATAGAACTGTGTAATTTCATCTGGTCTCGCCACTAACTGAGGTAGTGTGATTTGAGATGAACTGTGTATTTTTCTATTGACTGCCTGTATAACTGTTGAATCTGTTCTTCTTCCTCTGTCAAAGATTTATCCTGTTTAGGATGTATAATCTTTGCCTTTCCTTTATCTTTTTTCCTGTCCATCTGTAACAAACCATTTGTTAATATTACGAGATAACATATCTGCTATCCCATTATTTTTTCCTTTAATGTGTTCAAATTTTATGGAATATCCATTTCCTTGTATAATGTTTTGTAAATTGACCCATCTTGTTCTGTTTATCTTTTTACTTTGGTCATTCTTTATGAACTTAACGATTGCTTCGCAATCGGTTCTGACTGTAAACTCTTTATCTAAAAAGATTTTGAATTTATCCAGAGCATAAATTAATGCTTGTATTTCAAAATCTATTGTATTCCAATTTGTTTTGTTTTGAAAATTACCGCTTGTGTAAGCGCAAATTTTCTCTTCTTTCTTTGTACTGTATTTATTTGGTTTACATAAAAGGACTGCTCCCCATCCTTCTTTGCATCCATCTGTTTCAATGATTATGTAATCTGTTGTTAAAGGTAATTCAAGGGGTTTTATATTTTTTACCGCCTTTTTAATTTCTTAACCAATTTGATGTCTTCTTGGTTAAAATACCTTTGACCATTTTTTGTAGTTTTACTGTATATTGGTCCGACTAATTTTGACAAGTTTGGGATGAATTTTCTGGCGTAATTTACCAGTCCAAAAATGCTTGTATCTGTTTTAAATTTTCGAATTTTTCCGGAAAATTTAGAATTTTTGTAGAAATGTGTGGTTGTAATTCTATTTTCCGTTTCCAATTTCTAACCCTAAAAAGGAGATTTTTTTTAAATAACTCCATTTTTCGTTTAGAACTACTATACCATTCTTTTTTATTTCTGTAAAGACCTGCTGAAGATGTCTTTCGTGTTCCTGTACTGTATTGCTTGCAACTAAAATGTCATCAATGTAAACTAAACAAAATTCATATTTTAAAAATATGCTGTCCATAAATCTTTGAAAAATTGAAGGAGCATTTTTAGTCCAAAACTTAGGACATTCCATTCATATTGCCCTTCAGAACATGTAAAAGCTGTCCAGGGTTTTAAAGCTTTCTTCAAGCTTTAACTGGTTGTATCCTGATTTTAAATCAAATTTTGAAAATACTTTTTTATTATGTATAAGATTTAGTAAACTGTCTTTATTAGGGATATTATACCCATCATCTATTGTATTATCATTTAATCTTTTGTAATTGTAAACTATCCTAGCCTTTCCTCTTTTTATTTCACTGTGATTTCTTACTAAAAAGGCTGCAGATCTGTGAGGACTTTCTGATTTTGTAATTAATCCTTGAGTTATCATTTCAGGGATTTGTTTTTTAAATTCCTCTTTGTCTAATGGGCTGTATTCTATGTTTGCTGTTCTGATTACTATGTCGGGATTTTTTAACTGTATTTTACAAATGTAATTTACTTTAGCTTTTGTAAATCCTCTCCTATGTATCCTATTTTTTCTAAGTGTAGGATTATAGGATGATTTATACTTTTTGTAATATCTTTCCCTTTTTCTGTTTCATGATTTAAAAATCTGTAAGAAGTCTTAATGACTCATTTTCTATTAAGTTGTTTCTGTTATGTATTTTCAAGAAATCTAAATTTCCTTTATTCTTTTTTGAACAATTTCTGTTGTATTTATGTATCTAAGGGTTGGTATTGTATATAACTGTTTACTTAATGTTATAAAATTTTTGTTAATGGTTACTGCCCATTTAATCCTAATATGAAATTTAATCCTATGACAAGTCTTTGGATTTTATATTTGGTGATTAATGTTTATCTGTGGCATATCGTATTTGATGCTGTATTGTTTGCAAAGTCTAAGAACTGTATTCCTACTGGTTCTAGACATGTGTAATGTTTATAATCTATCTTCTACTGTTCTTGTGCTTAGTTTATATGAAGCTTTCTGTGATATTCTACTGGTGCTACTGTATGATATTAAACTTTTTGTTGCTCCAGTATCTACTAGTGCTTGTAGGTCTATGTATTTATTACTATCTAACCATAAGCGGCTTTGAATAGTTATCATGTTTTGTTGAACCCTGTGTTTGTATGTAAGTTTGTTCTTGTGACTGTGTTATAGCCATTTTACCTATTTCTTCAGGTTTGACTATTCTTTCTATTTCTTCTATCTTATTTTCTATGTTTTTGATCTTAAGCTGTGTAATTCTAATGTAAGTTCTATCTTTTCTATTTTATCATTTTGCTATCTTTGTTGACTGTTTTAGATGTCGAAGCTATATCTTGGTTGTAAATTTCTTTAAGGCATTTAAAGCAATTTCCTTAAAGCACTTATTACACTGTGATCTTTTTTCTATACTTGGGTAATATCCACAATTATAACATCTAATGTGGTTATTTCCTTTGTTCTGTATCCAATTGTGTTCGCAATTTTCTTCTGTATTCATATATGTATATGCTACTTTTACTGTTGGATTTTCATCTTCACTGTATATACTATATACTGATTCATTGTCAGAATCATCATCTGTTTTAATAGCTTCTATTCATAAATCCTGTATTTGTTCTATTAATTTGCTCTTTCTATATTTTTATTTCTGTTTGTGCATCTATTGGCTAATGTGTTGTTTCTCCGCAGATAAACACCTACATTTTCTTGACTGTGGTTTTTTAACATACCTATTTGTATTGTTTTTTTCTGTAATTTTTATTGTATGTTCATGCTTTTTCTTATCTTCTTTCTTTTGTTGTAGACTCCATAAGCCTGTGGTGTATAAATTGCTGTTTTACAAAATGCATACGCATTTCTTTTTAACTGTTCTTGTAAAGCTACTTCTTTACATTTTCTTCTAAAATACTAAATGTATAATTATTCTAGGTCCTATTCCTAGATTCTGTTGTGTACCATAATTGTGTTTTTCCAGGCTTCATGTATAGATTTTCCTAAATCTCCTGGTAATTTTACAAAGTATTTATCACAGAGATTATCATCCATTGCTTTTTCCCGTCTGAGATAATAATCTAGTGAAGTCTAATGTAAATTCATTTATGTATTCATGTCTGCTATACTTAGCTGTTCTAGATTTCTTATGGCTGTATCTTGTATTAAGCTGTTGTTTTTTGCTGAGTTCCAAAGAAAAGTTATATATATGAAGAAGTTGATGGAAAACAGAAACTAAGATTTACAGATTTTAAACAAACAGAAGAAAATGATAACGAAGAATATCATTTTATGAGTATAGAGGAAGAGGAGGAAACACTCCAATATACGATACATAATGAATACGATACAGAAGAGGAAATTCTAGATACGGATTTCTTAAAGTTTAAACAAAAAAATAATGGATTACACATTATTAGACTTTGAAGAAGAGTCTATAGATTGCTTTAAGACAGAAGAAGCAAATAAAACATTAGAACAAATCATAGACAGAAAGTTTACAGAGTTAAATATACAACAGGAAGTAGACGACATGATAATAGAATGTATGTAGACTTAGGAATGACATACGAAGAAAGTTATAAAAATTACAGGAATATTACAATCTGCCACTAGTAGAGACATTGTAAATGGTAAAACAATGATAGCAGATTTCTACAAACAAGAACAAACCTTTATGGATGCACAGATGCACAACACCGTTAAAAAGACCAAAATAGAATGGGTAGAGACACCAGTGGAACACACCAAGAAACTCATGGTAGAGAACCATGGGCACAACCTACAGTAGATTATCAACAGGAATCTAATTACATAGGAAAAGGAAAACGATTACCTATAGGACAGATTTACAGTACAAACATGTGTTACTCGAAACAACAAAAACCACAGTTATGGATAGACGAAGTCTTAACATGGGAACAAAATGTAGTAAGACTTTGGGAAACAAATAAGAAAGACAGCATGGATATGTTTTGCATATCTAGAAACAACATTAGGACCCATAGCTCTAGGAATCTGGCAAAGTAAGAAGGCACAGAATCCAGAAGAGATAAATCAACTCAAAGCATTAGGAGACAATCCTTATAATTTCACAGCACAAATTAGAACACTTATATTAGGAGTTGATCCACAAAAAACAACAGCTTAATACAAGATACAGCCTAAGAAATCTAGAACACTAAGTATAGCAGACATGAAATACATAAATGAATTTACATTAGACTTCACTAGATTATTATCTCAGACAGGAAAGCAATGGATGAAATCTCTGTGATAAATACTTTGTAAATTACCAGAGATTTAGGAAAATCTATACATGAACCTGGAAAAACAAATTATGTACACAACAGAATCTAGGAATAGACCTAGAATCACTTATACATTTAGTATTTTAGGGAGAAAAATGTAAGAAGTAGCTCTACAAGAACAGTTAAAAAGAAATGCGTATGCATTTTGTAAAACAGCAATTTATACACCACAGGCTTATGGGTCTACAACAAAGAAAGAAGAAAAAAAGCATGACATACAATAAAAATTACAGAAAAAACAATACAAAAGGTATGTTAAAAACACAGTCAGAAAATGTAGGTGTTTTTTCTGCGGAGAAACAACACATTTAGCCAATATGCACAAACAGAATAAAATATAGAAAGAGCAAATTTAATAGAAAAAACCGGATTATGAAATAGAAGCTATTAAACAGATGAGATTCTGACAATGAATCAGTATATATTATATACAGTGAAGAGAAAATCCAACAGTAAAAAGTAGCATATACATATGAATACAGAAAGAAATTGCGAACACAATTGGATACAGAACAAAGGAAATAACCACATTAGATGTTATAATTGTGGTATTACCCAAGTATAGAAAAAAAGATCACAGTGTATAAGTGCTTTAAGGAAATTTGCTTTAATGCCTTAAAGAAATTTACAACCAAGATATAGCTTCGACATCTAAAACAGTCAACAAAGATAGCAAAATGATAAAATAGAAAAGATAGAACTTACATTAAGAATTACACAGCTTAAAGATCAAAAACATAGAAAATAAGATAGAAGAAATAGAAAGAATAGTCAAACCTGAAGAATAGGTAAAATGGCTATAACACAGTCACAAGAACAAACTTACATACAAACACAGGTTTCAACAAACATGATAACTATTCAAAGCCGCTTATGGTTAGATAGTAATAAATACATAGACCTACAAGCACTAGTAGATAACTGAGCAACAAAAAGTTTAATATCAACAGCTTAGCACCAGTAGAATATCACAGAAAGCTTTCATATAAACTAAGCACAAGACAGTAGAAGATAGATTAATAACATTACACATTGTCTAGAACCAGTAGGAATACAGTTCTTAGACTTTGCAAACAATTACAGCATCAAATACGATACCACAGATAAACATTAATCCACCAAATATAAAATCCAAAGACTTTGTCAGGATTAAATTTCATATTAGGATTAAATGGGGCAGTAACCATACAAAAAATTTTTATAACATTAAGTAAACAGTTATCTACAATACCAACCCTTAGATACATAAATACAACAGAAATTGTTCAAAAAAGAGGTGATAAAGAAATTTAGATTTCTTGAAAATACATAACAGAAACAACTTAATAGAAAATGAGTCATTAAGAACTTCTTACAGATTTTTTAAATCATGAAACAGAAAAGGGAAAGATATTACAAAAAGTATAAATCATCCTATAATCCTACACTTAGAAAAAATAGGATACATAGGAGAGGATATTACAAAAGCTAAAGTAAATTACATTTGTAAAATACAGTAAAAATCCCGACATAGTAATCAGAACAGCAAACATAGAATACAGCCCATTAGACAAAGAGGAATTTAAAAAAACAAATCCCTGAAATGATAACCAAGGATTAATTAAAATCATGAAAGTCCTCACAGATCTGCAGCCTTTTTAGTAAAATCACAGTGAAATAAAAAGAGGAAAGGCTAGGATAGTTTACAATTACAAAAGATTAAATGATAACAATAGATGATGGATATAATATCCCTAATAAGACAGTTTACTAAATCTTATACAGAATAAAAAGTATTTCAAAATTTGATTTAAATCAGGATACAACCAGTTAAAGCTTGAAGAAAGCTTTAAACCCTGGACAGCTTTTACATGTTCTGAAGGGCAATATGAATGGAAATGTCCTAAGTTTTGGACTAAAAATGCTCCTTCATTTTTCAAAGATTTATGGACAGCATATTTTAAAATATGAATTTTGTTTTTTAGGTTACATTGATGACATTTTAGTTGCAAGCAATACAGTACAGAACCGAAAGACATCTCAGCAGGTCTTTACAGAAATAAAAAAGAATGGTATAGTAAGTTTCTAAACGAAAAATGGAGTTATTAAAAAGAAAAATCTCCTTTTTAGGGTTAGAAATTGGAAACGGAAAAAGAATTACAACCACACATTTTCTACAAAATTCTAAATTTTCCGGAAAAATTCGAAAATTTAAAACAGATACAAGCATTTTGGGACTGGTAAATTACGCCAGAAAATTCATCCCAAACTTGTCAAAATTAGTCGGACCAATATACAGTAAAACTACAAAAAATGGTCAAAGGTATTTTAACCAAGAAGACATCAAATTGGTTAAAGAAATAAAAAGGCGGTAAAAAATATAAACCCCTGAAATTGGAATACAATAGATTTTGAAATACAAGCATTAATTTATGCTCTGGATAAATTCAAAATCTTTTTAGTATAAAGAGTTTACACAGTCAGAACCGATTGCGAAGCAATCGTTAAGTTCATAAAGAATGACCAAAGTAAAAAGATAAACAGAACAAGATGGGTCAATTACAAAACATTATACAAGGAAAATGGATATTCCATAAAATTTGAACACATTAAAGGAAAAAATAATGGGATAGCAGATATGTTATCTCGTAATATTAACAAATGGTTTTTACAGATGGACAGGAAAAAGATAAAGAAAGGCAAGATTATACATCCTAAACAGGATAATCTTTGACAGAGGAAGAAGAACAGATTCAACAGTTATACAGGCAGTCAATAGAAAAATACACAGTTCATCTCAAATCACACTACCTCAGTTAGTGGCGAGACCAGATGAAATTACACAGTTCTATAGACAGCAAAAACATTTACACAGTCAGGGAAAAACGCCCTTTGCATACTACCAGTTCTATACCCAAGCCGGTATTAGAATTTGGAACTATGCTTACAGATTTTCACAGATTCTAACAAAAAGTTTCGTCCTATTATAGGCATGAAACTTACAGATAAGCAGCAATGCTTATTAGACAACCTATGGCACATTCAAACCATGCCACAGCGTCAACCTTCAAGTACAGGTTTTGAATGCTTTAAGCATTTACTTTCAGGAACAAGTTTAAAAACCCCTGAAAGACAATTCAAAACAAAACCCAATTTACACATTATGTTATATACAGAGGTACAAAATTGGGATTTTTAACAAATGGACCAGTGTTATCCCTCATATACAAATATTCCTGGGGGAGCACCTGGAAAGGTTTACAAACTTCTCTGAAGCATTGAAAGATGCAAGAGAAAAATTTGGCATACAAACCTTTTACATAGAACCCAAGAGGTTAAAAGCTTTTCGGAGATTGCAAAACAACACCCTGAGCAATACATTCAAGCTCAGCGGGAAATGATTTCAACACTGAAATCACAGTTAGAGGAAAAACAAAAGATACACAGAATAACAGATAAAAATTGAAATAGCATGTTAAAACAGAAAAATGCTATACTCGAAGCAAAAAATACACATTATTACAAAGGCTCGAGAAAAAAGAAGAAAAAACATTATACACAGAACATATGAATCTTTTTAGAACAAGGATTCTTGATACACCCTGGTGGCAAGTTTTGAAACCAGTTACAGAAAGATTCCCAGAATTTGAGAATCTTGTCTCACAGAGGTTTGTGCAGAATTCCCTTTGATTCTGTACAATCTACAGCACCAACTCATAGACTTGGCCTTTAGATTCGACAGTGAAGTTCAAGGATATGCAGTAGTAGAAAGAACAGATGAAGACGGTGAAGGAACAGGCCTCTTGTTACTTCAAATTCATCATCCTACAAAAATAACCAACGAACAGATAATTCAATTTTACCATCATGGTATGATTGATTATTTGGAATAAAATTAGACAGAAGAACAGAAGATCTTTTAAACCAGTTAGGAGAGAACATCATTTTAACAACAGAAACATTGCAGCAAGATCTACAACACCAGTTATTGGTTGTAAGATTTTTGCTTCATTCCCGTACACAGACGCTTATACATACAGACCAGCTAGAAAAAGGATATTCATCGAACACAATAAACAGAAGACAGACGTCCATTTGCAGAGAGCGATGACGAATCCCGTCAGTAACATAGACTTTGCAAATTTACCATGGATGGATGATCCACACAGCCAACCTACAACAAGTTTCGAACAGTTTGTCAAAAAACATCAGAAACTCCAGAAATACCTGATTGTTTTCCTTGGCAGCAATACAGACTCATAGGAGAAGGACACTACATACAGGTTTATGCAAAAACAAATTGGAGTATGCTTCTACCATTTGCAGGGGAAGGAGACACTCTACAGTTACACACATCGTCAATCTAGAAGACGGATACGACGACGAGCAGAATTGTTCGAGTCCACAGTCAATCGACAGTACACACAGAGACTTCTAGAAGGCACGACGCATGCAATGACGACAGGTTACACAAACAAAAACAGTGACGTAAGCCATGACGCAAGCAACAATTATCGGAAACATCATGGCAGACAACTTTTTCTTTTTCTTTTTAGGCTTTTTGAATTTATTGTATAGCCTTTTTGACTTTTAGGTTCATAGTTTGTTAGAATAGCAGATTCATTTGCCTATAAAGGCAATTGTAATTCATTTGTAGATATCCCGAAAAAACCATTGAAAGCATAATATTATGACTTTCAGTGCACACTAAACTCTTCGCCGCTCTTTAACTCTCCACTCCCTTACTCTCCCAGTTATTATCCAGCACTTCATATTATATCCAGCATATAAAAAAAAAAAAAAAAAAAAAAAAAAAAAAAAAAAAAAAAAAAAAAGATTTTTCCCCTTTCTGTACAACCTTCAACCGCTGTGCATACTCTCTTCAACACCACCCAACCATCCGCTGTGCATACTTTGCAAGTAAGTTTTTCTTTAAAACCCCCTTCTTCTTGATTATGGCAATCGAAGCCTTGCCATGCACCCCCTTCATACATTCTATTATCATGTCTCTACTTCCTGTTTGTATATTTAACTCTGTAAACTTTCTGTCTATGATTTGTTCTAATGTTTTATTTGCTTCTTCTGTCTTAAAGCATCTATAGACTCTTCTTCAAAGTCTAATAATGTGTATCCATTATTTCTCTTGTTTAAACTTTAAGAAATCCGTATCTAGAATTTCCTCTTCTGTATCGTATTCATTATCTGTATCGTATATTGGAAGTGTTTCCCCTCCTCTTCCTCTATCTCATAAAATGATATTCTTCGTTATCATTTTCTTCTGTTTGTTTAAAATCTGTAAATCTTAGTTTCTGTTTTCCATCACTTCTTCATATATATAACTTTTCTTGGACCTAAGACTGTATTGTTATCATTTTCCTGTAAATCTTCTAGATCCCATTCTAATCCTGTTAGCTGTTCTGGGTCTATTTTATTGGTTCTATCATCTCTGTTTTCCAACTTTTATCTAGTATTAGGGCTAAAAGCTTTGTTCCGAGGTTTTTTCTTCCTAGAGCTTTAACTCCTATTACTATTAATCCTACTTCTCTTTGTAAACTAATACTTAGATTTATAAGTAAATCTACTAGTGTATTTAGCTGTGAATTATTTGTGTGTAAACTGTGTTCACTAGAGTCTTTAATATTACAGACTAAAGTGAATTCTCTGTTTTAAGTGTTTTTTGGTGAGCTTTCTCAGAAAATTCTAAATTTAGAAATTCTAAGCGTTTGATTGTTTGTGAGCTACCGATGGTTATTAAGAATACCTACTCTTTAACTTTTTCTCTCCCTTTTTCCCAGTTTATCTCATAAATATTTTCTTATATCCCAGCTTAATTTAAAACAAAATTATGATTACATATTTCAATAAAGAAACCTTTAAAAAACCCTTTCATTTATAAAGTTATCAAAGCAACCTTCTTTCCCATAATCCTCACCTAGAGAGTTCTCCAATAACACAGGCATAACACGCCATAAAATGGAGCTGTCTTAGTCTTTTAGATTTTAAGAAGACTTTGCTCTGATACCAATATAGGTTTTCCTGTTGTTTCTTGTAAGATTCTATTGTTTGCTGGATATGATCCAATGTATCCTGGCATTTAATCTTGCCATTTTCTTTGTCCATCATTTTTCCTCCAAATTTTGTTTTGTATGTTCTCTTTAAGCAGAACATATTTTCCTGGGTATAACCGTTTCTCTGGAATCCACTTCCATATCCAAGGAATGCTGAATTGGATAAAGAAATGGAGTGAGGCCATTCCCTCGATGAAGTTGTTATTGTGTTGAGCCTCAATGAGAGTAGGAGATAGCTCCACCCATTGAGTATAAAAGGATTTCAATTTTTTGGATTCTCCTGTGAAAATCTCAGAGTGGTGCCATATGATTGCCACCATTCGTAAAACCAAATCGGAATGTCCGATTCATATGTTTTTGAACAAATTTTTATAAACCAAGAATGTTTATAATTCTGGTTTTCGAATAAAAAGTTTTATGAAAGCATTTATATAGTCCCAGTAGTTATATCTTAGAGGGACTTTAGTTTCAGGATGGAGAACTTCTCTATCCTTTAATGGAGATATTCCCCAGTTTCAACAGATATAATCTGTTTGATTATGATTTACTAAACTTATTAGTTTTATTGCTCCCACTATAATGGGTTATTTCGCAGTTTTCTGCTTTGAGGATTTCCTCATAATATCCGGGACTTATAAGTCTCGGTGGGATAGTATCCCTGATCAAAATATCTTTTGATGATGTACCAAGGTTGGTCATCCCATTTTTTATCTTTTTGATCAAGAAGGAGTATAACATCCTTCTTTGGATTATGAATCCAGTTTTCATCTTCACTATTATCAATAGTAATTTCAGCATATGATGCTGGTTTTTCAGGATTATGTTCCTGTTGAGCAGCTTTGTAAGCCAAAAACTCTTTATAGAGTTGATCATCAGACTTATTAGCCGATGATGAAGACGATGCGTATGACGCACTATCATAAGCTATAAGCTTTTATTCCCCATTTGATGGAGAATTCTACCAGCTCCCCTTCCTCTATTAGAGGAGGTTCTTCACGTCCTCTGCCTATCATGGCTGAAAACATTAAGCACAAGAAATTATTATTTCTCTGTGTTCCAAATCCTCTAATTTAGAGTCTAAGGACCAGATTTGATATTTAATCTGGGTTAAAGCATATTTCTTTGTTTTTTCTGATAAGAAAGGATCATGTTCTATTTCCCCAACCCTGCGATTAATCCAGTAATATGTTGTAAAATCTCATCTCGTCTATCAACGAGACTGGGTTTTATTATCTTCTTATAGATTTCCTTCATTTAGGTATTCCCTGGTAAGAAAATCAGGAAGACTGTTATCAGTTCCTTTTTTGTAGATAATTTCAAAATCAAATGGAGCGAGATGTGCTTGCCATCTAGCAACATCTGCTTAGAAACATCATGTTTAAAATCTTTGTTAACATATGTTTAGCTGCTTGACAATCTGTCTTAGAAACTTTTGATTATATAAATCATCTTGAAATTTTAAAACACATTTTACTATTGCCAGAATTTCTTTAGCAACAGTAGCGTAATTCTTTTGACTATTGTTCCATTTTCCTGAATGGAATCGAACAAGATATTCTTGTCTATTGTTTGGTGAAATTTGTTTTCAGAATACCTCCATAACCCATTTCTGAGGCATCTGTTTCAATTATCTTTTCCCATTCTGGGTTTGCAATCATCAAACAAGGAAGGTTATTTACCTTTTGTTTGATTTTTTGTACAGCCTTAGTATGGTCTATTGACCATGGCTTTGGATTTTTCTTCAGTCTATCGTATAACAGACTGGTATCTTCTGCTAAATTTTTATAATAAGAAAATAAATTTAAACTTCCAAGAAATCTTTGTAGTTGGGTTTTATCCGTAATTTCATCCGGAAATTTGGATGCAAACTCAATACTTCTATTTATTGGTATTATATTACCTTGATCAATATATGACCTAGAAATCTTATTTTTGTTTGGAAAATCATCATTTTTGGTCTGGATATTACTAAACCATTTTTTATAATTAAGTTTTAAAGATTTCCAAATGTTTGAAATGAGTTTCAATATCCTTGGAAAATACCAGGATATCATCTATATAGACGATTATAAATTCACTATAAGGAATAAAATATCATTCATAATATTTTGAAATTCAGATGGGGCATTTTTTAATCCGAATGGCATTACATTCCACTCGTAGTGCCCAATAGGTACTGTAAAAGCAGTTTTGTACCTATCTTGTTCATCAATTTGAATCTGCCAATAGCCTGATTTTAAATCAAACTTAGAAAATATATTGGCTTGATATAATTTGTTTAACAATCTCTCTTATTAGGTATAGGATACCTAATCCATTTTAAAACCTTATTAAGTGTTTATAATTTATCACCAATCTTGGTGCTCCTCTTTCCTGCTCTGAATGTTTATTGACATAAAAAGCAGTACAAGACCATGGAGATTTAGAATTTCTTATTAATTTTTTATCAAGAAGAGATTTTATTTCTTTCTTACATACATTTCCATATATTCAGAATTCATTTGACACGGACGTGCCTTAGTCGGTATTTGACTTCTTTAAATCTTTTTCATATGGAAGAGAAACAATATGTTTCTTTCTATTCCAGAAAGCATTGGGATGATCATTACATATCTGTAAACTAAATTGATGTTCAATCAATTTAATTTTTCCTTGTAGTTTGGGTTTTTCCAACTCTCTTTAATTGTTAAAGAAAATATTTCTTTCTGTAATAAATCTATCTGATTTATTTTTGCTTTTAACAAATTTTTTTTTATATTGTTTAAAGATCTTGTAATTGGATTTGTAATAAACTGAAAAGTGATTTCTTTTCCTTGATAGACTCCAGTTATTCCGGTTCTATCAACTTTATTAATGGGAAAATTTTATCAAAAAATGGAGTACCAAGTATAACTTGGTTTGATAAATCTTTTACTAATACAAAGCTTGTATTAATACATGTATTATCTTTACAGATATACGCTTTAGGTATTTTATAATTTACCTCAAGTTTTCCTTTCCCAGCATGGCTGAGACCATGGTTAGTCCTATGATAGTATTTTATTGGGACTAATCCTTCCTGAATACAGTTTAATCTGCACCACTATCAATAGTGCTATAACTTCTATAAAAAATCTTCTCCTATAAGGAGTTTTATTTTCCCATACCATTTTTGGGAGGTGACTATTTCCATTATACTTTGTAAATACGACTCCTGTTCTTCTTTATTAGGAAGAACTACGGATGGGTTTTCAAGGCATATAATTCTTTTTCTAAATCTGTATTATTTTTTTGTAATTGTTTTATTTCTATTTTTAGATTATCAATCTCATATTTTAATTCCTTACATCAAAAGGTTTTTATAATATTTCTTTTATTTAACTGATTTTTTAATTCAGCTAAACTGAATGGTTTTAAATCATTCTGTGAGTTGGATGACTCACCTTCTTCATGATTTTTCATATACGAAGAAATTATCTTTTCTTTTGTATCAGGGTCTTTTATGACTTTTAATAAATCAATTATTTCACTGGTTAAAACATTTAATTCCATATTTTGGAACAACCTATGGCACATTCAAACCATGCCACAGGCGTCAACCTTCAAAGTACAGGTTTTGATGCTTTTAAGCATTTACTTTCAGGAACAAAGTTTAAAAACCCCTGAAAGACAATTCAAAACAAAACCCAATTTTACACATTATGTTATATACAGAGGTACAAAAATTGGGATTTTTAACAAATGGACCAGTGTTATCCCTCATATAACAAATATTCCTGGGGAGCAACCTGGAAAGGTTTTACAAACTTCTCTGAGCATTGAAAGATGCAAGAAAAATTTGGCATACAAACCTTTTACATAGAACCCGAAGAGGTTAAAAGCTTTTCGGAGATTGCAAAACAAAACCCTGAGCAATACATTCAAGCTCAGCAGGAATGATTTCAACACTGAAATCACAGTTAGAGGAAAAAACAAAGATACACAGAATATACAGATAAAAATTGAAAATAGCATGTTAAAACAGAAAAATGCTATACTCGAAGCAAAAAATACACAGTTATTACAAAGGCTCGAGAAAAAAGAAGAAAAACAGTTATACACAGAACATATGAATCTTTTAGAACAAGGATTCTTGATACACCCTGGTGGCAAGTTTTGAAACCAGTTACAGAAAGATTCCCAGAATTTGAGAATCTTGTCTCACAGAAGGTTTGTGCAGAATTCCCTTTGATTCTGTACAATCTACAGCACCAACTCATAGACTTGGCCTTTAGATTCGACAGTAAAGTTCAAGGATATGCATTAGTAGAAGAACAGATGAAGACGGTGAAGGAACAGGCCTCTTGTTACTTCAATTATCATCATCCTACAAAAATAACAAACGAACAGATAATTCATTTTACCATCATGGTATGATGATTATTTGGAAATAAAATTAGACAGAAGAACAGAAGATCTTTTAAACCAGTTAGGAGAGAAGATCATTTTAACAACAGGAAACATTGCAGCAAGATCTACAACACCAGTTATTGGTTGTAAGATTTTGCTTCATTCCCGTACACAGACGCTTATACATACAGACCAGCTAGAAAAAGGATATTCATCGAACACAATAAACAGAAGACAGACGTCCATTTGCAGAGAGCGATGACGAATCCCGTCAGTAACATAGACTTTGCAAATTTACCATGGATGGATGATCCACACAGCCAACCTACAACAAGTTTCGAACAGTTGTGTCAAAAACATCAGGAAACTCCAGAAATACCTGATTGTTTTCCTTGGCAGCAATACAGACTCATAGAGAAGGACACTACATACAGTTTTGCAAAAACAAATTGGAGTATGCTTCTACCATTTGCAGGGGAAGGAGACACTCTACAGTTACAACACATCGTCAATCTAGAACGGATACGACGACGAGCAGAATTGTTCGAGTCCACAGTCAATCGACAGTACACACAGAGACTTCTAGAAGGCACGACGCATGCAATGACGACAGGTTACACAAAACAAAAACGTGACGTAAGCCATGACGCAAGCAACAATTATCGGAACAAATCATGGCAGACAACTTTTTTTTTTTCTTTTTAGGCTTTTTGAATTTATTGTATAGCCTTTTTGACTTTTAGGTTCATAGTTTGTTAGAATAGCAGATTCATTTGCCTATATAAAGGCAATTGTAATTCATTTGTAGATATCCCGAAAAAACCATTGAAAGCATAATATTATGACTTTCAGTGCACACTAAACTCTTCGCCGCTCTTTAACTCTCCACTCCCTTACTCTCCCAGTTATTATCCAGCACTTCATATTATATCCAGCATATAAAAAAAAAAAAAAAAAAAAAAAAAAAAAAAAAAAAAAAAAGATTTTTCCCCTTTCTGTACAACCTTCAACCGCTGTGCATACTCTCTTCAACACCACACCAACCATCCGCTGTGCATACTTTGCAAGTAAGTTTTTCTTTAAAACCCCTTCTTCTTGATTATGGCAATCGAAGCCTTGCCATGCACCCCCTCTGATATATTGGTATCAGAGCAAAGTCTTTCTTAAAATCTAAAAGACTAAGACAAGCTCCATTTTATGGCGTGTTATGCCTGTGTTATTGGAGAACTCTCTTAGGTGAGGATTATGGGAAAGAAGGTTGCTTGATAACTTTATAATGAAAGGGTTTCTTTAAGGTTTCTTTATTTTGAAATATGTATCATATTATTTTGTTTTTAAATTAAGCTGGGATATAAGAAAATATTTGAGATAAACTGGGAATAAGGAGAGAAAGAGTTAAAGAGTAGGTATTCTTAATAACCATCGGTAGCTCACAAACAATCAAACGCTTAGAATTTCTAAATTTAGAATTTTCTGAGAAAGCTCACCAAAAAACACTTAAAACAGATAATTTCACTTTAGTCTGTAATATTAAAGACTCTTGTGAACACAGTTTACACACAATAATTCACAGCTAAATACACTAGATTTACTTATAAATCTAAGTATTAGTTTACAAAGAGGTAACAAACAATAAACAGATATTAGAAAATTTAATAACAGAAGTTAAGAAATATCACAGAATTTAGATTACATAAAAAATCAATCCAACAGAATAATAAGCGAACAAGTAAAAGTAATACAGAAAACAACACAGCTCTAGAAGTAGAGAAAATCACAGAAGCTTTACAAAAATTAAAAACAACTAAAAAGCCTACACCTTACACACCTGGCAACCAGAAAATGAATAATAATTTTCTAGGAAGAAGTAGAACTATACAGGAAGCTAGGATTCTACAGGTAATATACAGATACTATTACTTCAGATAGATTCTTAAACAGAATAATTAGAAGAGGATCAGGATCTAACAGTAATAGACAGATAACACATCGAAGAAGAAATAGATCTAGATAGAAATCTAGAATTATACAATCAACACCAGTTAGATATATTAAATCCAAGGATTTTATATCAAACAGGAAGATTAAACATAAACACTACACTCATAAGAAGTAGAGAGAAGAAGCTTAAGAGTAGTAGACAACACAGTAACATTAGATCTTTTTTCACCAGAAACTATAGAAAGATCAAAACAGAACAAAAACTTTGTACACACAGGATTAATAGTAATAGGAGTTAAAGCTCTAGGAAGAAAAAACCTAGGAACAAAGCTTTTAGCCCTAATACTAGATAAAAGTTGGAAAACAGAGATGAAGAAAGCTATAATCTCAGGTATGGAAGTAGACTTGAGTCAAAATATAGCAATATTTTATTGTACACCTGATATCTTAAAAGATACAAAGGATTTACAGAACATAAAATAGCCTTAAAAACAAAAGGATACGAAAATTACGAAGGAAACACCTAGTAGTAAGCATAGGAATACTAGGAAAAGCTAGCAACAGTTCAGGAATGAAATATAAAGTAAACATAGATGGAATCGTTAAACGATAGCATCAAAATCTATACAGATGATAGAACCAATAAAAATAGACCCAGAACACAGAAACTAAGATTTACAGATTTTAACAACATAAGAAAATGATACGAGAATATCATTTTATGAGTATAGAGGAAGAGGAGGAAACACTCCAATATACGATACAGATATGAATACGATACAGAAGAGGAATTCTAGATACGGATTTCTTAAAGTTTAAACAAGAAGAAATAATGGATTACACATTATTAGACTTTGAAGAAGAGTCTATATATTGCTTTAAGACAGAAGAAGCAAATAAAACATTAGAACACATCATAGACAGAAGTTTAAGAGTTAATATACAACAGGAAGTAGACGACATGATAATAGAATGTATGTTAGACTTAGGAATGACATACGAAGAAAGTTATAAAAAATTACAGGAATACTACAATCTGCCATTAGTAGAAGACATTGTAATGGTAAAACAATGATAGCAATTTCTACAAACAAGAACAAACCTTTATGGATGCACAGATGCACAACCCGTTAAAAGACCACAATAGAATGGGTAGGAGACACAGTGGAACACACCAAGAAACTCATGGTAGAGAACCATGGGCACAACCTACAGTAGATTATCAACAGAATCTAATTACATAGGAAAGGAAAACGATTACCTATAGGACAGATTTACAGTACAAACATGTTGTTACTCGAACAACAAAAACCACAGTTATGGATAGACGAAGTCTTAACATGGTAACAAAATGTAGTAGACTTTGGAAACAAATAAGAAAGACAGCATGGATATGTTTGCATATCTAGAAACAACATTAGGACCCATAGCTCTAGGAATCTGGCAAAAACTCATGGTAGAGAACCATGGGCACAACCTACAGTAGATTATCAACAGGAATCTAATTACATAGGAAAAGGAAAACGATTACCTATAGGACAGATTTACAGTACAAACATGTTGTTACTCGAACAACAAAAACCACAGTTATGGATAGACGAAGTCTTAACATGGGAACAAAATGTAGTAAGACTTTGGGAAACAAATAAGAAAGACAGCATGGATATGTTTGCATATCTAGAAACAACATTAGGACCCATAGCTCTAGGAATCTGGCAAAGTAAGAAGGCACAGAATCCAGAAGAGATAAATCAACTCAAAGCATTAGGAGACAATCCTTATAATTTCACAGCACAAATTAGAACACTTATATTAGGAGTTGATCCAGCAAAAAACAACAGCTTAATACAAGATACAGCCATAAGAATCTAGAACAGCTAAGTATAGCAGACATGAAATACATAAATGAATTACATTAGACTTCACTAGATTATTATCTCAGACAGGAAAGCAATGGATGATAATCTCTGTGATAAATACTTTGTAAAATTACCAGGAGATTTAGGAAAATCTATACATGAAGCCTGGAAAACAAATATGGTACACAACAGAATCTAGGAATAGGACCTAGAATAACTTATACATTTAGTATTTTAGGAGAAAAATGTAAAGAAGTAGCTCTACAAGAACAGTTAAAAAGAAATGCGTATGCATTTTGTAAAACAGCAATTTATACACCACAGCTTATGGAGTCTACAACAAAAGAAAGAAGATAAGAAAAAGCATGACATACAATAAATTACAGAAAAAACAATACAAATAGGTATGTTAAAAAACCACAGTCAAGAAAATGTAGGTGTTTTATCTGCGGAGAACAACACATTTAGCCAATAGATGCACAAACAGAAATAAAAATATAGAAAGAGCAAATTTAATAGAACAATACAGGATTATGAATAGAAGCTATTAAACAGATGATGATTCTGACAATGAATCAGTATATAGTATATACAGTGAAGATGAAAATCCAACAGTAAAAGTAGCATATACATATATGAATACAGAAGAAATTGCGAACACAATTGGATACAGAACAAAGAAATAACCACATTAGATGTTATAATTGTGGATATTACCCAAGTATAGAAAAAGATCACAGTGTAATAAGTGCTTTAAGGAATTTGCTTTAAATGCCTTAAAGAAATTTACAACCAAGATATAGCTTCGACATCTAAAACAGTCAACAAAGATAGCAAAAATGATAAAATAGAAAAGATAGAACTTACATTAGAATTACACAGCTTAAAGATCAAAAACATAGAAATAAGATAGAAGAAATAGAAAGAATAGTCAAACCTGAAGAAATAGGTAAATGGCTATAACACAGTCACAAGAACAAACTTACATACAACACAGGGTTCAACAAACATGATAACTATTCAAGCCGCTTATGGTTATATAATAAATACATAGACCTACAAGCACTAGTAGATACTGGAGCAACAAAAAGTTTAATATCATACAGCTTAGCACCAGTAGAATATCACAGAAAGCTTTCATATAAACTAAGCACAAGAACAGTAGAAGATAGATTAATAAACATTACACATTGTCTAGAACCAGTAGGAATACAGTTCTTAGACTTTGCAAACAATTACAGCATCAAATACGATATGCCACAGATAAACATAATCCACCAAATATAAATCCAAAGACTTTGTCATAGGATTAAATTTCATATTAGGATTAAATGGGGCAGTAACCATTACAAAAAAATTTATAACATTAAGTAAACAGTTATATACAATACCAACCCTTAGATACATAAATACAACAGAAATTGTTCAAAAAGAGTGATAAAGGAAATTTAGATTTCTTGAAAATACATAACAGAAACAACTTAATAGAAAATGAGTCATTAAGACTTCTTACAGATTTTTTAAATCATGAAACAGAAAAGGGAAAGATATTACAAAAAGTATAAATCATCCTATAATCCTACACTTAGAAAAAATAGGATACATAGGAGAGGATATTACAAAAGCTAAAGTAAATTACATTTGTAAAATACAGTTAAAAAATCCCGACATAGTAATCAAACAGCAAACATAGAATACAGCCCATTAGACAAAGAGGAATTTAAAAAACAAATCCCTGAAATGATAACTCAAGGATTAATTACAAAATCAGAAAGTCCTCACAGATCTGCAGCCTTTTTAGTAAGAAATCACAGTGAAATAAAAAGAGAAAGGCTAGGATAGTTTACAATTACAAAAGATTAAATGATAATACAATAGATGATGGATATAATATCCCTAATAAAGACAGTTTACTAAATCTTATACAGAATAAAAAGTATTTTCAAAATTTGATTTAAAATCAGGATACAACCAGTTAAAGCTTGAAGAAAGCTTTAAACCCTGGACAGCTTTTACATGTTCTGAAGGGCAATATGAATGGAATGTCCTAAGTTTTGGACTAAAAAATGCTCCTTCAATTTTTCAAAGATTTATGGACAGCATATTTTTAAAATATGAATTTTGTTTAGTTTACATTGATGACATTTTAGTTGCAAGCAATACAGTACAGGACCCGAAACATCTTCAGCAGGTCTTTACAGAAATAAAAAAGAATGGTATAGTAGTTTCTAAACGAAAAATGGAGTTATTTAAAAGAAAAATCTCCTTTTTAGGGTTAGAAATTGGAAACGGAAAAATAGAATTACAACCACACATTTCTACAAAAATTCTAAATTTTCCGGAAAAATTCGAAAATTTAAAACAGATACAAGCATTTTTGGGACTGGTAAATTACGCCAGAAAATTCATCCCAAACTTGTCAAAATTAGTCGGACCAATATACAGTAAAACTACAAAAAATGGTCAAAGGTATTTTAACCAAGAAGACATCAAATTGGTTAAAGAAATTAAAAAGGCGGTAAAAAATATAAAACCCCTTGAATTACCTTTAACAACAGATTACATAATCATTGAAACAGATGGATGCAAAGAAGGATGGGGAGCAGTCCTTTTATGTAAACCAAATAAATACAGTACAAAGAAAGAAGAAAATTTGCGCTTACACAAGCGGTAATTTTCAAAACAAAACAAATTGGAATACAATAGATTTTGAAATACAAGCATTAATTTATGCTCTGGATAATTCAAATCTTTTTAGATAAAGAGTTTACAGTCAGAACCGATTGCGAAGCAATCGTTAAGTTCATAAAGAATGACCAAAGTAAAAAGATAAACAGAACAAGATGGGTCAATTTACAAAACATTATACAAGGAAATGGATATTCCATAAAATTTGAACACATTAAAGGAAAAAATAATGGGATAGCAGATATGTTATCTCGTAATATTAACAAATGGTTTGTTACAGATGGACAGGAAAAAAGATAAAGGAAGGCAAAGATTATACATCCTAAACAGGATAAATCTTTGACAGAGGAAGAAGAACAGATTCAACAGTTATACAGGCAGTCAATAGAAAAATACACAGTTCATCTCAAATCACACTACCTCAGTTAGTGGCGAGACCAGATGAAATTACACAGTTCTATAGACAGCAAAAACAGTTTACACAGTCAAGGGAAAAACGCCCTTTGCATACTACCAGTTCTATACCCAAGCCGGTATTAGAATTTGGAACATATGCTTTACAGATTTTCACAGATTCTAACAAAAAGTTTCGTCCTATTATAGGCATGAAACTTACAGATAAGCAGCAATGCTTATTAGACAACCTATGGCACATTCAAACCATGCCACAGGCGTCAACTTTCAAAGTACAAGTTTTGAATGCTTTAAGCATTTACTTTCAGGAACAAAGTTTAAAAACCCCTGAAAGACAATTCAAAACAAACCCAATTTTACACATTATGTTATATACAGAGGTACAAAAATTGGGATTTTTAACAATGGACCAGTGTTATCCCTCATATAACAAATATTCCTGGGGGAGCAACCTGGAAAGGTTTTACAACTTCTCTGAAGCATTGAAAGATGCAGAGAAAAATTTGGCATACAAACCTTTTACATAGAACCCGAAGAGGTTAAAAGCTTTTCGGAGATTGCAAAACAAAACCCTGAGCAATACATTCAAGCTCAGCGGAAATGATTTCAACACTGAAATCACAGTTAGAGGAAAAAACAAAAGATACACAGAATATACAGATAAAAATTGAAATAGCATGTTAAAACAGAAAAATGCTATACTCGAAGCAAAAAATACACAGTTATTACAAAGGCTCGAGAAAAAGAAGAAAAAACAGTTATACACAGAACATGAATCTTTTAGAACAAGGATTCTTGATACACCCTGGTGGCAAGTTTTGAAACCATTACAGAAAGATTCCCAGAATTTGAGAATCTTGTCTCACAGAAGGTTTGTGCAGAATTCCCTTTGATTCTGTACAATCTACAGCACCAACTCATAGACTTGGCCTTTAGATTCGACAGTGAAGTTCAAGGATATGCAGTAGTAAAAGAACAGATGAAGACGGTGAAGGAACAGGCCTCTTGTTACTTCAAATTCATCATCCTACAAAAATAACAAACGAACAGATAATTCAATTTTACCATCATGGTATGATTGATTATTTGGAAATAAAATTAGACAGAAGAACAGAAGATCTTTTAAACCAGTTAGGAGAGAAGATCATTTTAACACAGGAAACATTGCAGCAAGATCTACAACACCAGTTATTGGTTGTAAGATTTTTGCTTCATTCCCGTACACAGACGCTTATACATACAGACCAGCTAGAAAAAGGATATTCATCGAACACAATAAACAGAAGACAGACGTCCATTTGCAGAGAGCGATGACGAATCCCGTCAGTAACATAGACTTTGCAAATTTACCATGGATGGATGATCCACACAGCCAACCTACAACAAGTTCGAACAGTTTGTCAAAAACATCAGGAAACTCCAGAAATACCTGATTGTTTTCCTTGGCAGCAATACAGACTCATAGGAGAAGGACACTACATACAGGTTTATGCAAAAACAAATTGGAGTATGCTTCTACCATTTGCAGGGGAAGGAGACACTCTACAGTTACAACACATCGTCAATCTAGAACGGATACGACGACGAGCAGAATTGTTCGAGTCCACAGTCATCGACAGTACACACACAGAGACTTCTAGAAGGCACGACGCATGCAATGACGACAGGTTACACAAAACAAAACAGTGACGTAAGCCATGACGCAAGCAACAATTATCGGAAACAATCATGGCAGACAACTTTTTCTTTTTCTTTTTAGGCTTTTTGAATTTATTGTATAGCCTTTTTGACTTTTAGGTTCATAGTTTGTTAGAATAGCAGATTCATTTGCCTATATAAAGGCATTGTAATTCATTTGTAGATATCCCGAAAAAACCATTGAAAGCAATAATATTATGACTTTCAGTGCACACTAAACTCTTCGCCGCTCTTTAACTCTCCACTCCCTTACTCTCCCAGTTATTATCCAGCACTTCATATTATATCCAGCATATAAAAAAAAAAAAAAAAAAAAAAAAAAAAAAAAAAAAAAAAAAAAAAAAAAAAAAAAAAAAAAAAAA
>JACCIZ010000223.1:0-62792 GCA_025506415.1 Flaveria robusta | reverse complement strand
ATCAACTCAATGTGTGATAGACGAAAATGATATCAAATCATGGTAACATGTTTTAGTAAATAAGATTTTTAGTATTTTAATCAAAATTATGCAACTACGAATTACTGCATCGGGTTATTCAAGAAAGCTTAACAAAATACAAGGAAAAGAATGTAGTTTTTCAAAAACATTAAACAATAGTAGTTCACGCTTGGATAGTTTGTTACTTACAATAACATGCTCCGCTTCCACGGAGTTTCGATTTTTAAGTCTTCTAAACACACTCATGAACTAATATAATTGAATCCAATGATTACAATCATTGAAATGACACTATAAATGACAACTGAAAACTTGTACTAACCGTTTATAAATAAACACAAACCGAACACGAAACCACACGAATGACCCTTAAAATCAATCAACTCATACCCAAAACTAATCAAGACCACTCCACAACCATTATCAAACACTCTCGGTTAGAAAGCCACTTATTTTAACCAAGTGATAACTTTCGATCTCAAAATCATTTATTGAGCATCAAGGCAAGAAAGCAAGTTGTAACGACCAAAACACTAATTGTATACACTCATATACACTCGTATACACTCATATGTCACACGTATAACAATCGACGCAATGTGTGATAGTAAAATGATATCAAATCATGGTAACATGTTTTAGTAAATAAGATTTTTAGTATATAATCAAAATTATGCAACTACGAATTACTGCATCGAGTTATTCAAGAGAGATTAACAAAATACATGGTAAAGAATGTAGTTTTACAAAAACAAACAATAGTAGTTCACGCTTGGATAGTTTGTTGCTTACAATAACATGCTCCGCTTCCACGGAGTTTTGATTTTTAAGTCTTCTAACACACTCATGAACTAATATAATCGAATCCAATGATTACAATCATTGAAATGACACTATAAATGACAACTGAAAACTTGTACTAACCGTTTATAAATAAACACACCGAACACGAACCCACACGAATGACCCTTAAAATCATCACTCATACCCAAACTAATCAAGACCACTCCACAACATTATCAAACACTCTCGGTTTAAAAGCCACTTATTTTAACCAAGTGATAACTTTCGATCTCCAAATCATTTATTGAGCATCAAGGCAAGAAAGCAAGTTGTAAACGACCAAAACACTAATTGTATACACTCATATACACTCGTATACACTCATATGTCACACGTATAACAATCGACGCAATGTGTGATAGAAGAAAATGATATCAAATCATGGTAACATGTTTTAGTAAATAAGATTTTTAGTATTATAATCAAAATTATGCAACTACGAATTACTGCATCGAGTTATTCAAGAGAGATTAACAAAATACATGGTAAAGAATGTAGTTTTACAAAAAAATTAAACAATAGTAGTTCACGCTTGGATAGTTTGTTGCTTACAATAACATGCTCCGCTTCCACGAGTTTCGATTTTTAAGTCTTCTAACACACTCATGAACTAATATAATCGAATCCAATGATTATAATCATTGAAATGACACTATAATGACAACTGAAAACTGTACTAACCGTTTATAAATAAACAGAAACCGAACACGAAACCACACGAATGACCCTTAAAATCAATCAACTCATACCCAAAACTAATCAAGACCACTCCACAACCATTATCAAACACTCTCGTTAAAAAGCCACTTATTTTAACCAAGTGATAACTTTCGATCTCCAAAATCATTTATTGAGCATCAAGGCAAGAAGCAAGTTGTAAACGACCAAAACACTAATTGTATACACTCATATACACTCATATGTCACACGTATAACAATCAACGCAATGTGTGATAGACGAAAATGATATCAAATCATGGTAACATGTTTTAGTAAATAAGATTTTTAGTATACTGATCAAAATTGTGCAACTACGAATTACTGCATCGAGTTATTCAAGAGAGATTAACAAAATACATGATAAAGATTGTAGTTTTACAAAAACATTAAACAATATTAGTTCGCGCTTGGATAGTTTGTTGCTTACAATAACATGCTTCGATTTCACGGAGTTTCGATTTTTAAGTATTCTAAACACACTCATGAAATAATATAATCGAGTCCAATGATTACAGTCATTGAAATGACACTATAAATGACAACTGAAAACTTGTACTAACCATTTATTAATAAACACAAACCGAACACGAAACCACACGAATGACCCTTAAAATCAATCAACTCATACCCAAAACTAATCAAGACCACTCCACAACCATTATCAAATACTCTCAGTTTAGAAAGCCACTTATTTTAACCAAGTGATAACTTTCGATCTCCAAAATCATTTATTGAGCATCAAGGCAAGAGAGCAAAATGTAAACGTCCAAAACACTAATTGTATACACTCATATACACTCGTATACACTCATATGTCACACGTATAACAATCAACGCAATGTGTGATAGACGAAAATGATATCAAATCATGGTAACATGTTTTTGTAAATAAGATTTTTAGTATTTTAATCAAAATTTTGCAACTAGGAATTACTGCATCGAGTTATTCAAGAAACCTTAACTAAATACATGGTAAAGAATGTAGTTTTACAAAAACATTAAACAATAGTAGTTCACGCTTGGATAGTTTGTTGCTTACAATAACAAGCTCCGATTCCGTAGAGTTTCGATTTTTAAGTCTTCTAAACACACTCATGAACTAATATAATCGAATCCAATGATTACAATCATTGAAATGACACTATAAATTACAACTAAAAACTTGTACTAATTGGTTATAACGAAACACAAATCGAACACAAAACAACACGAATGACCCTTGAAATCAATGAACTCATGCACAAAACTAATCAAGACCACTCCAGAACCATTATCAAACACTCTTGGCTTAGAAAGCCACTTATTCAACAAGTGATAACTTTCGATCTCCAAAATCATTTATTGAGCATCAAGGCAAGAAAGCAAGTTGTAAACGACCAAAACACCTAATTGTATACACTCATATACACTCATATGTCACACGTATACAATCACTCAATGTGTGATAGACGAAAATGATATCAAATCATGGTAACATGTTTTAGTAAATAAGATTTTTAGTATTTTAATCAAAATTATGCAACTACGAATTACTGCATCGAGTTATTCAAGAAAGCTTAACAAAATACATGGTAAAAGAATGTATTTTTCAAAACATTAAACAATAGTAGTTCACGCTTGGATAGTTTGTTGCTTACAATAACATGCTCCGCTTCCAGGAGTTTCGATTTTTAAGTCTTCTAAACACACTCATGAACTAATATAATCGAATCCAATGATTACAATCATTGAAATGACACATAAATGACAACTGAAACTTGTACTAACCTTTTATATAAACACAAACCGAACACGAAACCACACGAATGACCCTTAAAATCAATCAACTCATACCCAAAACTAATCAAGACCACTCCACAACCATTATCAAACACTCTCGGTTTAGAAAGCCACTTATTTTAACCAAGTGATAACTTTCGATCTCCAAAATCATTTATTGAGCATCAAGGCAAGAAAGCAAGTTGTAAACGACCAAAACACTAATTGTATACACTCATATACACTCGTATACACTCGTATGTCACACGTATAACAATCGACGCAATGTGTGATAGAAGAAAATGATATCGAATCATGGTAACATGTTTTAGTAAATAAGATTTTTAGTATTATAATCAAAATTATACAACTACGAATTACTGCATCGAGTTATTCAAGAGAGATTAACAAAATACATGGTAAAGAATGTAGTTTTACAAAGACATTAAACAATTGTAGTTCACGCTTGGATAGTTTGTTGCTTACAATAACATTCTCCGCTTCCACGGAGTTTTGATTTTTAAGTCTTCTAAACACACTCATGAACTAATATAATCGAATCCAATGATTACAATCATTGAAATGACACTATAAATGACAACTGAAAACTTGTACTAACCGTTTATAAATAAACACAAACCGAACACGAAACCACACGAATGACCCTTAAAATCAATCAACTCATACCCAAAACTAATCAAGACCATTCCACAACCATTATCAAACACTCTCGGCTTAAAATGCCACTTATTTTAACCATGTGATAACTTTCGATCTCCAAAATCATTTATTGAGCATCAAGGCAAAAAGCAAATTGTAAACGACCAAAACACTAATTGTATACACTCATATACACTCGTATACACTCATATGTCACACGTATAACAATCGATGCAATGTGTGATAGAAGAAAATGATATCAAATCATGGTAACATGTTTTAGTAAATAAGATTTTTAGTATTATAATCAAAATTATGCAACTACGAATTACTGCATCGAGTTATTCAAGAGAGATTAACAAAATACATGGTAAAGAATGTAGTTTTACAAAAACATTAAACAATAGTAGTTCACGCTTGGATAGTTTGTTGATTACATTAACATGCTCCGCTTCCACGGAGTTTCGATTTTTAAGTCTTCTAAACACACTCATGAACTAATATAATCTAATCCAATGATTACAATCATTGAAATGACACTATAAATGACAACTGAAAACTTGTACTAACCGTTTATAAATAAACACAAACCGAACACAAAACCACACGAATGACCCTTAAAATCAATCAACTCATACCCAAAACTAATCAAGACCATTCCACAACCATTATCAAATACTCTCGGTTTAGAAAGCCACTTATTTTAACCAGGTGATAACTTTCGATCTCCAAAATCATTTATTGAGCATCAAGGCAAGAGAGCAAGTTGTAAACGACCAAAACACTAATTGTATACACTCATATACACTCGTATACACTCATATGTCACACGTATAACAATCGACGCAATGTGTGATAGTAGAAAATGATATCAAATCATGGTAACATGTTTTAGTAAATAAGATTTTTAGTATTATAATCAAAATTATGCAACTATGAATTACTGCATCGAGTTATTCAAGAGAGATTAACAAAATACATGGTAAAGAATGTAGTTTTACAAAAACATTAAACAATAGTAGTTCACGCTTGGATAGTTTGTTGCTTACAATAACATGCTCCGCTTCCACGGAGTTTTGATTTTTAAGTCTTCTAAACACACTCATGAACTAATATAATCGAATCCAATGATTACAATCATTGAAATGACACTATAAATGACAACTGAAAACTTGTACTAACCGTTTATAAATAAACACAAACAAACAAACCACACGAATGACCCTTAAAATCAATCAACTCATACCCAAAACTAATCAAGACCACTCCACAACCATTATCAAACACTCTCGGCTAAAATGCCACTTATTTTAACCATGTGATAACTTTCGATCTCCAAAATCATTTATTGAGCATCAAGGCAAAAAAGCAAGTTAAACGACCAAACACTAATTGTATACACTCATATACACTCGTATACACTCATATGTCACACGTATAACAATCAACTCAATGTGTGATAGACGAAAATGATATCAAATCATGGTAACATGTTTTAGTAAATAAGATTTTTAGTATTTTAATCAAAATTATGCAACTACGAATTACTGCATCGAGTTATTCAAGAGAGATTAACAAAATACATGGTAAAGAATGTAGTTTTACAAAAACATTAAACAATAGTAGTTCACGCTTGGATAGTTTGTTGCTTACAATAACATGCTCCGCTTCCACGGAGTTTCGATTTTTAAGTCTTCTAAACACACTCATGAACTAATATAATCGAATCCAATGATTACAATCATTGAAATGACACTATAAATGACAACTGAAAACTTGTACTAACCGTTTATAAATAAACACAAACCGAACACGAAACCACACGAATGACCCTTAAAATCAATCAACTCATACCCAAAACTAATCAAGACCACTCCACAACCATTATCAAATACTCTCGGTTAGAAAGCCACTTATTTTAACCAAGTGATAACTTTCGATCTCCAAAATCATTTATTGAGCATCAAGCACAAGAGCAAGTTGTAAACGACCAAACACTAATTGTATACACTCATATATCGTATCCACGTATAACAATCAACGCAATGTGTGATAGACGAAAATGATATCAAATCATGGTAACATGTTTTAGTAAATAAGATTTTTAGTATTTTAATCAAAATTATGCAACTACGAATTACTGCATCGGTTATTCAAGAGAGATTAACAAAATACATGGTAAAGAATGTAGTTTTTCAAAAACATTAAACAATAGTAGTTCACGCTTGGATAGTTTGTTGCTTACAATAACATGCTCCGCTTCCACGGAGTTTCGATTTTTAAGTCTTCTAAACACACTCATGAACTAATATAATCGAATCCATGATTACAATCATTGAAATGACACTATAAATGACAACTGAAAACTTGTACTAACCGTTTATAAATAAACACAAAACCGAACACGAAACCACACGAATGACCCTTAAAATCAATCAACTCATACCCAAAACTAATCAAGACCACTCCACAACCATTATCAAACACTCTCGGTTAGAAAGCCACTTATTTTAACCAAGTGATAACTTTCGATCTCCAAATCATTTATTGAGCATCAAGGCAAGAAAGCAGTTGTAAACGACAAAACACTAATTGTATACACTCATATACACTCGTATACACTCATATGTCACACGTATACAATCGACGCAATGTGTGATAGAGAAAATGATATCAATCATGGTAACATGTTTTAGTAAATAAGATTTTTAGTATTTTAATCAAAATTATGCAACTGAATTACTGCATCGAGTTATTCAAGAGAGATTAACAAAATACATGGTAAAGAATGTAGTTTTACAAAAACATTAAACAATAGTAGTTCACGCTTGGATAGTTTGTTGCTTACATAACATGCTCCGCTTCCACGGAGTTTCGATTTTTAAGTCTTCTAAACACACTCATGAACTATATAATCGAATCCAATGATTACAATCATTGAAATGACACTATAAATGACAACTGAAACTTGTACTAACCGTTTATAAATAAACACAAACCGAACACGAACCACACACGAATGACCCTTAAAATCAATCAACTCATACCAAAACTAATCAAGACCTCCACAACCATTATCAAACACTCTCGCTTAAAAGCCACTTATTTTAACCAAGTGATAACTTTCGATCTCCAAATCATTTATTGAGCATCAAGCAAAACAAGTTGTAAACGACCAAAACACTAATTGTATACACTCATATACACTCGTATACACTCATATGTCACACGTATAACAATCGACGCAATGTGTGATAGAAGAAAATGATATCAAATCATGGTAACATGTTTTAGTAAATAAGATTTTTAGTATTATAATCAAAATTATGCAACTACGAATTACTGCATCGAGTTATTCAAGAGAGATTAACAAAATACATGGTAAAGAATGTAGTTTTACAAAAACATTAAACAATAGTAGTTCACGCTTGGATAGTTTGTTGCTTACAATAACATGCTCCGCTTCCACGGAGTTTCGATTTTTAAGTCTTCTAAACACACTCATGAACTAATATAATCGAATCCAATGATTACAATCATTGAAATGACACTATAAATGACAACTGAAAACTTGTACTAACCGTTTATAAATAAACAGAAACCAAACACGAAACCACACGAATGACCCTTAAAATGAATCAACTCATACCCAAAACTAATCAAGACCACTCCACAACCATTATCAAACACTCTCGGTGTAAAATGCCACTTATTTTAACCAAGTGATAACTTTCGATCTCCAAAATCATTTATTGAGCACCAAGGCAAGAAAGCAAGTTGTAAACGGCCAAAATACTAATTGTATACACTCATATACACTCATATGTCACACGTATAACAATCAACGCAATGTGTGATAGACGAAAATGATATCAAATCATGGTAACATGTTTTAGTAAATAAGATTTTTAGTATACTGATCAAAATTGTGCAACTACGAATTACTGCATCGAGTTATTCAAGAGAGATTAACAAAATACATGATAAAGATTGTAGTTTTACAAAAACATTAAACAATATTAGTTCGCGCTTGGATAGTTTGTTGCTTACAATAACATGCTCCGCTTCACGGAGTTTCGATTTTTAAGTCTTCTAAACACACTCATGAACTAATAATCGAATCCAATGATTACATCATTGAAATGACACTATAAATGACAACTGAAAACTTGTACTAACCGTTTTTATAAACACACCAACCGAACACGAAACCACACGAATGACCCTTAAAATCAATCAACTCATACCCAAAACTAATCAAGACCACTCCACAACCATTATCAAACACTCTCGGTTTAGAAAGCCACTTATTTTAACCAAGTGATAACTTTTGATCTCCAAAATCATTTATTGAGCATCAAGGCAAGAGAGCAAGTTGTAAACGACCAAAACACTAATTGTATACACTCATATACACTCGTATACACTCATATGTCACACGTATAACAATCAACGCAATGTGTGATAGACGAAAATGATATCAAATCATGGTAACATGTTTTAGTAAATAAGATTTTTAGTATTTTAATCAAAATTTTGCAACTACGGATTACTGCATCGAGTTATTCAAGAGAGCTAACAAAATACATGGTAAAGAATGTAGTTTTACAAAAACATTAAACAATAGTTCACGCTTGGATAGTTTGTTGCTTACAATAACAGCTCCGATTCCACGGAGTTTCGATTTTTAAGTCTTCTAAACACACTCATGAACTAATATAATCGAATCCAATGATTACAATCATTGAAATGACACTATAAATGACAACTGAAAACTTGTACTAACCGTTATAAAAACACAAACCGAACACAAACCACGAATGACCCTTAAATCAATCAACTCATACCCAAAACTAATCAAGACCACTCCACAACCATTATCAAACACTCTCGGCTTAGAAAGCCACTTATTTAAAAAGTGATAACTTTCGATCTCCAAAATCATTTATTGAGCATCAAGGCAAGAAAGCAAGTTGTAAACGACCAAACACTAATTGTATACACTCATATACACTCATATGTCACACGTATAACAATCCGCAATGTGTGATAGACGAAAATGATATCAAATCATGGTAACATGTTTTAGTAAATAAGATTTTAGTATTTTATTATAATCAAAATTATGCAACTACGAATTACTGCATCGAGTTATTCAAGAAGATTAACAAAATACATGGTAAAGAATGTAGTTTTTCAAAAACATTAAACAATAGTAGTTCACGCTTGGATAGTTTGTTGCTTACACGTAACATGCTCCGCTTCCATGGAGTTTCGATTTTTAAGTCTTCTAAACACACTCATGAACTAATATAATCGAATCCAATGATTACAATCATTGAAATGACACTATAAATGACAACTGAAAACTTGTACTAACCGTTTATAAATAAACACAAACCGAACACGAAACACACGAATGACCCTTAAAATCAATCAACTCATACCCAAAACTAATCAAGACCACTCCACAACCATTATCAAACACTCTCGGTTTAGAAAGCCACTTATTTTAACCAAGTGATAACTTTCGATCTCCAAATCATTTATTGAGCATCAACGACCAAAACACTAATTGTATACACTCAATACACTCGTATACACTCATATGTCACACGTATAACAATCGACGCAATGTGTGATAGAAGAAAATGATATCAAATCATGGTAACAGTTTTAGTAAATAAGATTTTAGTATTATAATCAAATTATGCAACTACGAATTACTGCATCGAGTTATTCAAGAGAGATTAACAAATACATGGTAAAGAATGTAGTTTTACAAAAACATTAAACAATTGTAGTTCACGCTTGGATAGTTTGTTGCTTACAATAACAGCTCCGCTTCCACGGAGTTTGATTTTTAAGTCTTCTAAACACACTCATGAACTAATATAATCGAATCCAATGATTACAATCATTGAAATGACACTATAAATGACAACTGAAAACTTGTACTAACCGTTTATAATAAACACAAACCGAACATGAAACCACACGAATGACCCTTAAAATCAATAAATCATACCCAATACTAATCAAGACCATTCCACAACCATTATCAAACACTCTCGGCTTAAAAGCACTATTTAACCAAGTGATAACTTTCGATCTCCAAATATTTATTGAGCATCAAGGCAAAAAGCAAATTGTAAACGACCAAAAACACTAATTGTGTATACACTCATATACACTCGTATACACTCATATGTCACGCGTATAACAATCACGCAATGTGTGATAGAAGAAAATGATATCAAATCATGGTAACATGTTTTAGTAAATAAGATTTTTAGTATTATAATCAAAATTATGCAACTACGAATTACTGCATCGAGTTATTCAAGAGAGATTAACAAAATACATGGTAAAGAATGTAGTTTTACAAAAAAATTAAACAATAGTAGTTCACGCTTGGATAGTTTGTTGCTGACAATAACATGCTCCGCTTCCACGGAGTTTCGATTTTTAAGTCTTCTAAACACACACATGAACTAATATAATAGAATCCAATGATTACAATCATTGAAATGACACTATAAATGAAGACTGAAAACTTGTACTAACCGTTTATAAATAAACACAAACCGAGCACGAAACCACACGAATGACCCTTAAAATCAATCAACTCATACCCAAAACTAATCAAGACCATCCACAACCATTATCAAACACTCTCGGTTAGAAAGCCACTTATTTTAACAAGTGATAACTTTCGATCTCCAAAATCATTTATTGAGCATCAAGGCAAGAAAGCAAGTTGTAAACGACCAAAACACTAATTGTATACACTCATATACACTCGTATACACTCATATGTCACACGTATAACAATCAACGCAATGTGTGATAGTAGAAAATGATATCAAATCATGGTAACATGTTTAGTAAATAAGATTTTTAGTATTATAATCAAAATTATGCAACTAGGAATTACTGCATCGAGTTATTCAAGAAAGATAACAAATACATGGTAAAGAATGTAGTTTTACAAAAACATTAAACAATAGTAGTTCACGCTTGGATAGTTTGTTGCTTACAATAACAATGCTCCATTCCACGGAGTTTTGATTTTTAAGTCTTCTAAACACACTCATGAACTAATATAATCGAATCCAATGATTACAATCATTGAAATGACACTATAAATGACAACTGAAAACTTATACTAACCGTTTATAATAAACACAAACCGAACATGAAACACACGAATGACCCTTAAAATCAATCAACTCATACCCAAAACTAATCAAGACCACTCCACAACCATTATCAAACACTCTCGGCTTAAAAGCCACTTATTTTAACAAGTGATAACTTTCGATCTCCAAAATCATTTATTGAGCATCAAGGCAAAAAGCAAATTGTAAACGACCAAAACACTATTGTATACACTCATATACACTCGTATACACTTATGTCACACGTATAACAATCAACGCAATGTGTGATAGACGAAAATGATATCAAATCATGGTAACATGTTTTAGTAAATAAGATTTTTAGTATTTAATCAAAATTTGCAACTACGAATTACTGCATCGAGTTATTCAAGAGAGATTAACAAAATACATGGTAAAGAATGTAGTTTTACAAAAACATTAAACAATAGTAGTTCACGCTTGGATAGTTTGTTGCTTACAATAACATGCTCCGCTTCCACGGAGTTTCGATTTTAAGTCTTCTAAACACACTCATGAACTAATATAATCGAATCCAATGATTACAATCATTGAAATGACACTATAAATGGCATGAAAAAACTTGTACTAACCGTTTATAAATAAACACAAACCGAACACGAAAACCACACGAATGACCCTTAAAATCAATCAACTCATACCAAAACTAATCAAGACCACTCCCACCCATTATCAAACACTCTCGGCTTAAAAGCCATTATTTAACCAAGTGATAACTTTCGATCTCAAAATCATTTATTGAGCATCAAGGCAAGAAAGCAAGTTGTAAACGACAAAAACTAAATTGTATACACTTATATACACTCGTATACACTCATATGTCACACGTATAACAATCAACGCAATGTGTGATAGACGAAAATGATATCAAATCATGGTAACATGTTTTAGTAAATAAGATTTTTAGTATTTTAATCAAAATTATGCAACTAGGAATTACTGCATCGAGTTATTCAAGAAAGCTTAACAAAATACATGGTAAAGAATGTAGTTTTACAAAAACATTAAACAATAGTAGTTCACGCTTGGATAGTTTGTTGCTTACAATAACAAGCTCCGATTCCGTAGAGTTTCGATTTTTAAGTCTTTTAAACACACTCATGAACTAATATAATCGAATCCAATGATTACAATCATTGAAATGACACTATAAATGACAACTAAAAACTTGTACTAATGGTTATAAGAAACACAAACGAACACGAAACCACACGAATGACCCTTGAAATCAATGAACTCATGCCAAAACTAATCAAGACACTCCAGAACCATTATCAAACACTCTCGGCTTAGAAAGCCACTTATTTAAACCAAGTGATAACTTTCGATCTCCAAATCATTTATTGAGCATCAAGGCAAGAAAGCAAGTTGTAAACGACCAAAACACTAATTGTATACACTATTACACTCGTATACACTCATATGTCACACGTATAACAATCAACTCAATGTGTGATAGACGAAAATGATATCAAATCATGGTAACATGTTTTAGTAAATAAGATTTTTAGTATTTTAATCAAAATTATGCAACTACGAATTATGCATCGAGTTATTCAAGAAAGCTTAACAAAATACCGAAAAAGAATGTAGTTTTTACAAAAACATTAAACAATAGTAGTTCACGCTTGGATAGTTTGGTGCTACAATAACAAGCTCCGATCCACGGAGTTTCGATTTTTAAGTCTTCTAAACACACTCATGAACTAATATAATCGAATCCAATGATTACAATCATTGAAATGACACAATAAATGACAACTGAAAACTTGTACTAACCTTTTATAAATAAACACAAACCGAACACGAAACCACACGAATGACCCTTAAAAGCAATCAACTCATACCCAAAACTAATCAAGACCACTCCACAACTATTATCAAACACTCTCGGTTTAGAAAGCCACTTATTTTAACCAAGTGATAACTTTCGATCTCCAAAATCATTTACTGAGCATCAAGGCAAGAAAGCAAGTTGTAAACGACCAAAACGCTAATTGTATACTCTCATATACACTCGTATACACTCATATGTCACACGTATAACAATCGACGCAATGTGTGATAGAAGAAAATGATATCGAATCATGGTAACATGTTTTAGTAAATAAGATTTTTAGTATTATAATCAAAATTATGCAACTACGAATTACTGCATCGAGTTATTCAAGAGAGATTAACAAAATACATGGTAAAGAATGTAGATTTACACATTAAACAATAGTAGTTCACGCTTGGATAGTTTGTTGCTTACAATAACATTCTCCGCTTCAACGGAGTTTTGATTTTTAAGTCTTCTAAACACACTCATGAACTAATATAATCGAATTCAATGATTACAATCATTGAAATGACACTATAAATGACAACTGAAAATTTGTACTAACCGTTTATAAATAAACACAAACCGAACACAAAACCACACGAATGACCCTTAAAATCAATCAACTCATACCCAAAACTAATCAAGACCACTCCACAACCATTATCAAATACTCTCGGTTTAGAAAGCCACTTATTTTAACCAAGTGATAACTTTCGATCTCCAAAATCATTTATTGAGCATCAAGGCAAGAGAGCAAGTTGTAAACGACCAAATACTAATTGTATCCTCATATACACTCGTATACACTCATATGTCACACGTATAACAATGACGCAATGTGTGATAGAGAAAATGATATCAAATCATGGTAACATGTTTTAGTAAATAAGATTTTTAGTATTATAATCAAAATTATGCAACTATGAATTACTGCATCGAGTTATTCAAGAGAGATTAACAAAATACATGGTAAAGAATGTAGTTTTACAAAAACATTAAACAATAGTAGTTCACGCTTGGATAGTTTGTTGCTTCCAATAACATGCTCCGCTTCCACGGAGTTTTGATTTTTAAGTCTTCTAAACACACTCATGAACTAATATAATCGAATCCAATGATTACAATCATTGAAATGACACTATAAATGACAACTGAAAACTTGTACTAACCGTTTATAAATAAACACAAACCGAACATGAAACCACACGAATGACCCTTAAAATCAATCAACTCATACTCAATACTAATCAAGACCATTCCACAACCATTATCAAACACTCTCGGCTTAAAATGCCACTTATTTTAACCATGTGATAACTTTCGATCTCCAAAATCATTTATTGAGCATCAAGGCAAAAAGCAAATTGTAAACGACCAAAACACTAATTGTATACACTCATATACACTCGTATACACTCATATGTCACACGTATAACAATCGACGCAATGTGTGATAGAAGAAAATGATATCAAATCATGGAACATGTTTTAGTAAATAAGATTTTTAGTAATATAATCAAAATTATGCAACTACGAATTACTGCATCGAGTTATTCAAGAGAGATTAACAAAATACATGGTAAAGAATGTAGTTTTACAAAAACATTAAACAATAGTAGTTCACGCTTGGATAGTTTGTTGCTTACGGTAACAAGCTCCGATTCCGTAGAGTTTCGATTTTTAAGTCTTTTAAACACACTCATGAACTAATATAATCGAATCCAATGATTACAATCATTGAAAAGACACTATAAATTACAACTAAAAACTTGTACTAATTGGTTATAAAGAAACACAAATCGAACACGAAACCACACGAATGACCCTTGAAATCAATGAACTCATGCCCAAAACTAATTAAGACAACTCCAGAACCATTATCAAACACTCTCGGCTTAGAAAGCCACTTATTTAAACCAAGCGATAACTTTCGATCTGCAAATTATTTATTAAGCATCAATGCAAGAAAGCAAATTGTAAACGACCAAAACACTAATTGTATACACTCATATACACTCGTATACACTCATATGTCACACGTATAACAATCAACTCAATGTGTGATAGACGAAAATGATATCAAATCATGGTAACATGTCTTAGTAAATAAGATTTTTAGTATTTTAATCAAAATTATGCAACTATGAATTACTGCATCGAGTTATTCAAGAGAGATTAACAAAATACATGGTAAAGATGTAGTTTTACAAAAACATTAACCAATTACGTTTGGATAGTTTGTTGCTTACAATAACATGCTCCGCTTCCACGGAGTTTCGATTTTTAAGTCTTTAAACACACTCATGAACTAATATAATCGAATCCAATGATTACAATCATTGAAATGACACTATAAATGATAACAGAAAACTTGTACTAACCGTTTATAAATAAACACAAACCGAACACAAAACCTCACGAATGACCCTTAAAATCAATCAACTCATACCGAAAACTAATCAAGACCACTCCGCAACCATTATCAAACACTCTCGGTTTAGAAAGCCATTTATTTTAACCAAGTGATAACTTTCGATCTCCAAAATCATTTATTGAGCATCAAGGCAAGAGAGCAAGTTGTAAACGACCAAAATACTAATTGTATACACTCATATACACTCGTATACACTCATATGTCACACGTATAACAATCAACGCAATGTGTGATAGACGAAAATGATGTCAAATCATGGTAACATGTTTTAGTAAATAAGATTTTTAGTATTTTAATCAAAATTATGCAACTAGGAATTACTGCATCGAGTTATTCAAGAAAGCTTAACAAAATACATGGTAAAGAATGTAGTTTTACAAAAACATTAAATAATAGTAGTTCACGCTTGGATAGTTTGTTGCTTACAATAACAAGCTCCGATTCCGTAGAGTTTTGATTTTTAAGTCTTTTAAACACACTCATGAACTAATATAATCGAATCCAATGATTACAATCATTGAAATGACACTATAAATGACAACTGAAAACTTGTACTAACCGTTTATAAATAAACACAAACCGAACACGAAACCACACGAATGACCCTTAAAATCAATCAACTCATGCCCAAAACTAATCAAGACAACTCCAGAACCATTATCAAACACTCTCGGCTTAGAAAGCCACTTATTTTAACCAAGTGATAACTTTCGATCTCCAAAATCATTTATTGAGCATCAAGGCAAGAAAGCAAGTTGTAAACGACGAAAACACTAATTGTATACACTCATATACACTCATACGTCACACGTATAACAATCAACTCAATGTGTGATAGACGAAAATGATATCAAATCATGGTAACATGTTTTGGTAAATAATATTTTTAGTATTTTAATCAAATATGTGCAACTATGAATTACTGCATCGAGATATTCAAGAAAGCTTAACAAAATACACAGAAAGAATATAGTTTTATAAAAAAATTAAACAATAGTAGTTCAAGCTTGGATAGTTTGTTGCTTACAATAACAAGGTCCGATCCATGGAGTTTCGATTTTTAAGTCTTCTAAACACACTCATGAACTAATATAATCGAACCCAACGGTTACAATTATTGAATTGACACTATAAATATCAACTGAAAACTTGTACTAACCATTAATAAGTAAACAAAAACCAAACACGAAACCACACGAGTGACCTTTAAAATCAATCAACTCATACTCAAAACTAATCAAGACCATTCCACAACCATTATAAAACACTCTCGGTTTAAAAACCCACTTATTTTAACCAAGTGATAACTTTCGATCTCCAAAATCATTTATTGAGCATCATGGCAAGAAAGCAAGTTGTAAATGACCAAAACACTAATTGTATACACTCATATACACTCGTATACACTCATATGTCACACGTATAACAATCAACGCAATATGTGATAGACGAAAATGATATCAAATCATGGTAACATGTTTTAGTAAATTAGATTTTTAGTATTTTAATCAAATTTATGCAACAACGAATTACTGCATCGAGTTATTCAAGTGAGATTTACAAAATACATGGTAAAGAATGTAGTTTAACAAAACCATTAAACAATAGTAGTTCGCGCTTGGAGAGTTTGTTGCTTACAATAACCTGATTCGATTTCACGAAGTTTCGATTTTTAAGTCTTCTAAACACACTCATGAACTAATATAATCGAATCCAATGATTACATTCATTGAAATGACACTATAAATGACAACTAAAAACTTGTACTAATCGTTTATAAATAAACACAAACCGAACACGAAACCACACGAATGACCCCTAAAATCAATCAACTCATACCCAAAACTAATCAAGACCACTCCACAACCATTATCAAACACTCTCGGCTTAAAATGCCACTTATTTTAACCAAGTGATAACTTTCGATCTTCAAAATCATTTATTGAGCATCAAGGCAAGAAAGGAAGTTGTAAACGACCAAAACACTAATTGTATACACTCATATACACTCGTATACACTCATATGTCATACGTATAACAATCAACGTAATATGTGATAGACGAAAATTATATCAAATCATGGTAACATGTTTTAGTAAATTAGATTTTTAGTATTTTAATCAAATTTATGCAACAACGAATTACTGCATCGAGTTATTCAAGAGAGATTAACAAAATACATGGTAAAGAATGTAGTTAAAAAAAACATTAAACAATAGTAGTTCGCGCTTGGATAGTTTGTTGCTTGCAATAACATGATTCGATTCCACGGAGTTTTGATTTTTAAGTCTTCTAAACACACTCATGAACTAATATAATCAAATCTAATGATTACAATCATTGAAATGACACAATAAATGACAACTGAAAACTTGTGTGACATCTGGTAATTTTCCGTTACCAAACTCCGTTAGTTCCGTTAGGTCTTGCATACACGTGTCGTGAGCACACACTAGTTGTCGTTGAACGTTGGTGACTTAATAACAATTATCTATGGTAAACAAATGATAACCTAATGAATAATGTTGATTATTAGTTGTGGTTATGTGATTCATGCATTTTAAGTTATTGTTTGTGAATTTTACTTGATAACGTGACAACGTGTAACTATGATCTCATATGTTTTGCCGTTAGTTGTAAATGTATATGATTATTATTGTTGATTAGTAATGTTTATATTTTGTAGTTAAAACCTTTTAAAAAGTGTTAAAAAGATTAGTTTTTATAAAATATAAACAATGGGGTTTATTTTGTAATTGGATTGAAATAAAAAGTTACCATATTTAAACAAATTTAACCCAACCCTAGCCCCCATTCCCCATTTGCGGCCGTAACCCTCTCCAAACATCCCATCCTTTGCGATTTTGATCAAGAACAAGCAAGAACAATTCGATTTTGATTAGTTCCAAGTGTTAGCAAGTGTTAATCATCATCTCTACACGTTTAAAGGTGAGTTTTATCAAGTTTTTCATGGTTTTTGATTCTTGATGAACCCTAATTCGAAATTGATGATGAAAAAGTGAAATTGATGATTGTTAGATGTTAATTTGATGTTGGTTAGATTGTATGAATGTTAGATTATGTTGATTATGCAAGAATTCCATGGTTTGATCACATTGTTCACACATTGCCTTAAGAGGAAACTTTTTGTTCTTGGAAATCATGATTTGATGATTGTATGATGTTGGATACATTGCTTGGATGTTGGTTTATATGAATTGTGCAAGAAAAGTCATGAAATCTAGGGTTTGTTCATACCTTACTATAAGTGGAAACTTTTATGCATGATGATTGGGAATTTTGATAAATTAGTGATGATTATCATGTTAGAATGAATGTTATGAACTTGATTAGGTATAAAATTGATGAAACTATGAAGGAATTGGATGTTAGATTACTTTTGGGTGTTACCTTCTAAAAAGGGAAACTTTATTTTTGAAGATCATTGGATATGATGATGTGAGCATGTTTATGGGGTTAGGAGCATGTTAGAATGCTTATGGATGATGTCTAATGTGGTGGAATGTGTTACTTGGGTTGTATGGTTGCTTGATTGATCATTTAAGGAATGTAGGTTCTTGGTGATTATACATGATGATGAATTATGGCTAGTGATTAGGAAATCATGTTTGGGATTGGAATTGATCATTATTGTGTTTGTTAGTTGGAATGAATCTTGTTGATTTATGTTATTATGATTGTCATACACGCGTGTGAATCTGAGGCCCCTACTGAGTAGGATTGGCAGGGTTTAGGGTGTGAAGTCGTGAGTGGCTTCACATGGCATGTTGTGCATGATTAGACTTCATGAATGAATTATTAGTTGTGATATATTTATGATTGTGTTGAGCATGTTGATTGTTTGAGATTCGCATAAGTTGTATGATGATCTAGGTTGGACTTGGGTTGATGATGTGATATGCGTGAATACTTTGTTTGATAATCATGTATGATAAGTTGATACATTTGATCAAACGAGATTTCAATTAATATGTCACCAACGGGTCAAACGGGTCAACTACGTCAAATGTGTCATTTTGGTTTCAAAACCCTAGGGTTGATGTTTTGATGAGCACTTAGAGTTGTTATGTTTCTCTGGTTGCACGTACTTATGTACTCACATGTTCTAGGTAACCTTTGACGGGTTGTCTTTCCTCTCATTGCAAGCTTTGCACTTATTGTTGGTTTACGCATCAGGTGAGTTCATGCCCCACTTTTAAACACTCTCTTTTGGGGGAGGTAGCATACTTGTTCTCAAACGCTATATTATTATTATAAGTTGTGTATGTTTTAACATGGTGTATAATACCTTGAAAGTCCTCACACTTTCGGATCGTTAATAATGGTAACTAGCGGGAAATCTTGGGTAGTACTACTGGGTTTGACAAGCCCCACCTGTGCGACTCGAGGTCAAACGGGTGCAATATTGTCCTAAACACAAACATCGTTACGACCTGGTAAGTCGTGACGGGAGGCAACAAACGCAACACAGTCAGCTTCGATCGCGAAATCACTATGGTTATTACTTATGAATATAGACTAGCTATCTATTTCAATGCACTTCTTATGTGATGCAAATTATTATTGTTTATGTTAAATGCAAACTCTTGAACTCACCAACCATTGTGTTGACATTTTTAGTATGCTATTCTCAGGTCGTTAATTCAGTTTGCCATTAGGAGCACAACACGGGTCCAGCATGCATTCTAAGACTTCATCTTAAGTCATGACATTTGAATTTTATTTATGAGATTTGAATAATGGGTTGGCGCGTGTTTTGCCAAATTTTACATTTACATACTTTGGGTTTGTCTTATTTACAAAACGCTTCCGCATGGTTTTAAAACTTGAACTTTGATTGGTTTATTTTAAACATGGCATATAGTGTCGTTCTGAGTAACTAGTGACTGTGATCCTGGTTTGTTCACACGCCTCGCGGTAAAACTCCGCACGTGGATTTTGAGGGTGTGACAGATTGGTATCAGAGCCATTGGTTATAGGGAACTAGGTTGCATACACACTAGTCTATAACCGTACACAGTTAGTTAGTCACTCTTTGCTTATTCTCTTACTGTATACCCATTGGCTTACGCATCACGTGCACTGCAGCATGGCATCATCATCACAGGTTTTGGGTAAAAGACCTGCGCATTCTGAATCCCCTCCTTCTCCTCCTGTACCTCATCGAGAACCCAATTGGCCGCGGTATCCTTACCCTTCTGGAGAGATAGATTTGGACCAGCCATTTGTGCCACCCGAGCTTGATCCTCCTCGAGATTGGAGATACTATGCTACCTATGTGAACCGTATGGTTTACAGGGAGCGGGTCCCAGGCCCTGCTACTACTGGACCCAGGACCAGGTCAGCTACTGCCTCTACGACACCTGCTCTTCCCTCACTTGACGTTCCTCTCGAGCAGGCTGTGGCAGCTTTAGTTGCGACTCTTGACACTGAGCGTCGGCGTATCAGAGTACTCACTGACGAGAACTCCACTTTAGCATATGAAGTGCGCCAGCTACGCCTACTAGTGGAGACACTCCAGGATCGACTCTCGATGGCTATTACTGGACATCATACCCTGACTGGTACTGTGATGCAGCTTGTGGAGCGTATGGACGAGCAGGAGCTTCATAATGTAGGTGTGGAGGATAGGTTGACCGGATTGGAGGCACAGTTTGCAGCACTACAGATTGTGGACCATCCTGCACCAGCAGAAGATGTTGATGAAGACCCCGAGGAAAGCCCGAAGAAGCCCCAGACGGCGGAGATAGTGATGGATCAGATTTGTTTGATTGATTCTTTTCTATTTATATGATCTAGACTGCATAGCGTTTTTTTTTTAAAACCTATGTGGGAAGGGTTGTTTCCCACACAACTGAAAACTTGAAATTTTGACATTGATTGGATATTTTGTGAGTTACTTACAATTTATTTATGATAAGTTATTATTTTGGTTATAAATGTTGTGGTTGTGGCAGTACATTATTTCTTATTATTTACCATACTTCAATGAGATTAATATGTTGGATGTTACTCATTATTGTGTTTGTAAATGTAAAGTGAAATATGGACGGCCGAGGCAGTGGACGTGGACGTGGCCGTGGGCGTGGCGGAGGACGTGGCGCCGGCACCGTGAACATGACCCCAGCTGAATTAGCTGCTCTGATTAATCAGCATGTGCAGGCGGCATTGAACACTCAACCCGCTCAGTTTGGAGGTAAACGGTGACTTTAGTCATCGATTACGCAAATAATTCGTTAAGTGATAAATTCATTCGGGTCAATTTAAATACTCTGTCATGTGAATACAGGACCACCTGGGTGTACTTACAAGGCATTTATGGATTGCAAGCCCCATACCTACAGTGGATCTGAGGGAGCTGTAGGGCTCGTGAGGTGGTTCGAGAAGACTGAATCAGTCTTCGCCAAATGCAACTGTCCAGCGGTGGACCAGGTGAAATTCGCCACGGGGACACTTGAGGGTGCAGCACTCACGTGGTGGAATGCGCAAGTGCAGATGCTTGGTCAGGCGATGGCAAACGCGCTGCCATGGGATGAATTCAAAACGATGATGACAGAGGAATACTGCCCTCGTAATGAAGTTCAGAAGCTAGAAGCCGAGTTCTGGCAATTAAAGATGGAAGGATCTGACATTGAAGCTTACACTACTAGGTCTCATGAGCTGGCTACACTCTGTCCTGGCATGGTTGACCCGCCGAGCCGACGAATTGAGCTCTACTTACGTGGGTTGGTGCCGGAAATTCAAAGTATGGTGACCGCTGCAAATCTTCCTACTATTCAACAGGTCATTCGATTGACTCATAAACTCACCGATCAGGCAGTGGAGCAAGGGAAGTTACCTAAGCGGGGCGCTGTGACAAGCATGCCCGACAACAAACGCAAGTGGGAAAGTAATGCCAGCAAGGGATCGATATCTGGTAGTCAACCTCAGCAACAACAGCCTCAACAACAACAGCAACAAAGGAGGTTTGATAACAACCGCAACTTCAACCAAACGTCTGCCCCAACTCAAGGACCCGGTGGTTATGCGGGGAAAAGCCCCAAATGCAACCGATGCAACTATCACCACACTGGCAGGTGTGATAGCTTTCGATGCCAGCGTTGTGGGAAGGTTGGACACGCGGCAAAGGATTGTCGTGGGGAGTTGATGAAGAAGCCCCAGCAGCCTCAGCAGTCCCAACGGCCCCATGAAACGCCAAAGGGTTGCTTTGAATGTGGAAAAGAGGGGCATTACAAGAGAAATTGCCCTCAATTAAAAAGAAATGGTAATGGCAATGGAAATGGTGGTAATAACAATAATGGGGGCAGTGGTGACAATAATGGTGGCAACAATGGTGGAGCAAAAGGGAGAGCCTTTGTCATGGGATCAGGTGAGGCTCTAAACGATCCTACTACTGTTACTGGTAAATTTCCTATTAATGGTCGTTTTGCTTCTATACTGTTTGATACCGGAGCTGATAGGAGTTTTATTTCTACTAAATTCTGTAGTCTCCTAAGTGATATGCCTTCTGCGTTGGACCCTAAGTATACCGTAGAATTAGCTGATGGTAAGCAAATCTCCGTTACGCATATCCTTAAGGGTTGTAAGATAGAACTCGCTGGTCATACCTTTGATATCGATCTCATGCCTATTACACTTGGGAGTTTTGACGTGGTCGTAGGTATGGATTGGCTGTCTGAGAAGCAGGCAGAAGTCATATGCCATGAGAAGGTTATTCGCATTCCTTTAAAAGAGGGAGAGATTCTCTCAGTTAAGGGCGAGAAGAGTGGTGCAGTGATAGGCATCATATCTTTTATGAAAGCGCAGAAGTGGCTACGCAAGGGTCACTTAGCCATATTAGCCCTTGTGACCGATAAACAACAAGAAGAGAAGAAGATAGAGAATATCCCGGTAGTTCGCGACTTTCCAGAGGTGTTTCCAGAGGATCTGCCTGGACTACCACCTCATCGTCAGGTTGAATTTCAGATTGATTTGACTCCCGGAGCAGCTCCAATTGCGAGAGCACCTTATCGGTTAGCACCAAACGAACTGCAGGAACTATCTGCACAACTTCAGGAGCTATTGGATAAAGGATTTATTCGACCGAGCTCATCACCGTGGGGAGCACCTGTTCTCTTTGTTAAGAAGAAAGATGGTACTTTCCGAATATGCATCGACTACAGAGAGTTGAACAAGGTCACAGTCAAGAACCGATACCCTTTACCTCGTATTGATGACTTGTTTGATCAGCTTCAGGGATCAAGCTATTACTGAAAGATTGATTTGAGGTCCGGTTATCATCAACTGAGAGTTCGGGAGGAAGACATCTCAAAAACCGCATTCCGTACTCGTTATGGTCATTATGAATTCTTGGTCATGCCATTTGGGCTGACTAATGCACCAGCAGTGTTCATGGATCTCATGAATCGTGTGTGCAAACCCTATCTTGATCAGTTTGTCATTGTGTTTATCGACGACATCTTGATCTATTCTAAGACCAAAGAAGAGCACGAGGAGCACCTACGTTTGATCTTGGAACTACTTGGGAAGGAACAGTTGTACGCCAAGTTTTCTAAGTGTGATTTCTGGATTCGTGAGGTGTAATTCTTGGGTCACATTGTTAATGAGAAGGGAATACATGTGGATCCTACGAAGATTGAGGCTATAAAGAACTGGTCGGTACCCAAGACGCCTAGTGAGATAAGGCAATTTCTTGGACTGGCAGGGTTCTATCGACGTTTCATTGAGGGATTTTCAAAAATCGCTCAACCTCTCACAGCCTTGACCCATAAAGGAACAACGTATAAATGGGGTGAGAGTCAAGAAGCCGCTTTTCAGTTGTTGAAACAAAAACTCTGTAGCGCGCCGATACTTGCATTACCAGAAGTAAGTGATGATTTTGTGGTTTACTGTGATGCTTCCATCTAAGGACTTGGATGTGTTCTGATGCAACGTAACAAAGTAATAGCTTATGCTTCGAGACAACTGAAAATGCACGAAAAGAACTATACTACTCATGACTTGGAGCTAGGTGCAGTGATCTTTGCCTTGAAGATCTGGAGACATTACTTGTACGGTACCAAATGCACTATTTACACCGATCACAAGAGTCTTCAGCATATCTTTGAGCAGAAAGAGCTAAACATGAGGCAGCGACGCTGGGTGGAATTGTTAAACGATTACGATTGTGCTATCAAATATCACCCAGGTAATGCGAATGTAGTCGCTGATGCTTTGAGTAGGAAGGAGATCGCTAAGCCCTGACGAGTGTGTGCTTTGCAGCTTACGATCAGCACCCACTTGCCGGAACAAATCAAGGAAGCTCAGACAGAAGCTTTGAAAGCAGAAAACATTGGATCTGAATCCTTACGTGGGATGGACAAATAGTTGGAGGTCAAATCCGACGGAATCCGGTATTTCATGGATAGACTTTGGGTACCCATGTATGGAGATTTGAGAGATTTAGTCATGGGTGAAGCACATAAGTCTAAATATTCCATACACCCTGGTTCTGACAAAATGTATCATGACCTGAAAGCGCACTATTGGTGGCCTAATATGAAGGCAGACGTAGCAACGTATGTGAGCAAGTGTCTAACCTGTTCCAAGGTTAAAGTGGAATATCAAAAGCCATCTGGGTTACTGCAACAACCTGAGATTCCTTTATGAAAGTGGGAACAGATCTCTATGGACTTTATTACTAAATTACCCAGAACTTCTAATGGTTGTGACACGATATGGGTGATCGTGGATCGACCGACTAAGTCAGCTCACTTCTTGGCGATCAAGGAGACGGACAAAATGGACAAATTAACCAGAATTTACCTGAAGGAGGTGGTCTCAAGACATGGAGTGCCGATCTCGATTATCTCTGATCGTGATGCTCGTTTTACGTCTCATTTCTGGCAGTCGTTACAGAAATCTCTGGGAACGCGGTTGGATATGAGTACTGCATATCATCCGCAGACCGATGGACAAAGCGAGCGTACTATTCAAACTTTGGAGGACATGTTACGTGCTTGCGTAATTGATTTTGGAAATAGTTGGGAAGTTCATCTACCTTTGGTTGAATTCTCGTACAATAACAGTTACCATACTAGTATTCAGGCAGCACCATTTGAGGCGTTGTATGGCCGAAAGTGTAGATCACCAGTTTGTTGGGCTGAAGTTGGTGATAGTCAGCTCACTGGCCCTGAATTGGTGCACGAGACTACCGAAAAGATTGTGCAGATACGGAACCGTATGGCTGCAGCGCGAGACAGACAAAAGAGCTATGCAGACAAGCGACGGAAACCTTTGGAGTTTCAGGTCGGTGACAAAGTGTTGTTGAAGGTCTCACCATGGAAAGGCATCATACGATTTGGCAAAAGAGGCAAGCTTAACCCGAGATACGTTGGACCATTTGAGATTCTTGAAAGAATAGGTCCAGTGGCGTATCGGTTAGACCTGCCTGAGTCATTAAATGGCGTTCACAACGTATTTCACGTCTCAAATCTGAAAAAGTGCTTATCTGATGAGACTTTGGTTGTACCACTCGAGGAAGTACAAGTGGATGAGCAATTGCGTTTTGTTGAGGAGCCTGTTGAAGTAATGGACCGTGAGGTCAAAACTCTTAAGGAAAGCAAAATACCTATAGTCAAGGTTCGTTGGAACTCAAAACGTGGACCGGAATTCACGTGGGAACGCGAGGATCAGATGAAGCTCAAGTATCCTCATCTGTTCGAAACGACGGTCACAGCCGGGGAAGGTACTGATTAAATTTCGGGACGAAATTTCTTTCAACATGGGGATGATGTGACAACTCACTCGATTTCGTTATGCCAATGCAGTAAACCAGTGATGTAACACAACCATGTAACGCAATTTTCGGGACGAAAATTCTTTCAACATGGGGATAATGTGACATCTGGTAATTTTCCGTTACCAAACTCCGTTAGTTCCGTTAGGTCTTGCATACACGTGTCGTGAGCACACACTAGTTGTCGTTGAACGTTGGTGACTTAATAACAATTATCTATGGTAAACAAATGATAACCTAATGAATAATGTTGATTATTAGTTGTGGTTATGTGATTCATGCATTTTAAGTTATTGTTTGTGAATTTTACTTGATAACGTGACAACGTGTAACTATGATCTCATATGTTTTGCCGTTAGTTGTAAATGTATATGATTATTATTGTTGATTAGTAATGTTTATATTTTGTAGTTAAAACCTTTTAAAAAGTGTTAAAAAGATTAGTTTTTATAAAATATAAACAATGGGGTTTATTTTGTAATTGGATTGAAATAAAAAGTTACCATATTTAAACAAATTTAACCCAACCCTAGCCCCCATTCCCCATTTGCGGCCGTAACCCTCTCCAAACATCCCATCCTTTGCGATTTTGATCAAGAACAAGCAAGAACAATTCGATTTTGATTAGTTCCAAGTGTTAGCAAGTGTTAATCATCATCTCTACACGTTTAAAGGTGAGTTTTATCAAGTTTTTCATGGTTTTTGATTCTTGATGAACCCTAATTCGAAATTGATGATGAAAAAGTGAAATTGATGATTGTTAGATGTTAATTTGATGTTGGTTAGATTGTATGAATGTTAGATTATGTTGATTATGCAAGAATTCCATGGTTTGATCACATTGTTCACACATTGCCTTAAGAGGAAACTTTTTGTTCTTGGAAATCATGATTTGATGATTGTATGATGTTGGATACATTGCTTGGATGTTGGTTTATATGAATTGTGCAAGAAAAGTCATGAAATCTAGGGTTTGTTCATACCTTACTATAAGTGGAAACTTTTATGCATGATGATTGGGAATTTTGATAAATTAGTGATGATTATCATGTTAGAATGAATGTTATGAACTTGATTAGGTATAAAATTGATGAAACTATGAAGGAATTGGATGTTAGATTACTTTTGGGTGTTACCTTCTAAAAGGGAAACTTTATTTTTGAAGATCATTGGATATGATGATGTGAGCATGTTTATGGGGTTAGGAGCATGTTAGAATGCTTATGGATGATGTCTAATGTGGTGGAATGTGTTACTTGGGTTGTATGGTTGCTTGATTGATCATTTAAGGAATGTAGGTTCTTGGTGATTATACATGATGATGAATTATGGCTAGTGATTAGGAAATCATGTTTGGGATTGGAATTGATCATTATTGTGTTTGTTAGTTGGAATGAATCTTGTTGATTTATGTTATTATGATTGTCATACACGCGTGTGAATCTGAGGCCCCTACTGAGTAGGATTGGCAGGGTTTAGGGTGTGAAGTCGTGAGTGGCTTCACATGGCATGTTGTGCATGATTAGACTTCATGAATGAATTATTAGTTGTGATATATTTATGATTGTGTTGAGCATGTTGATTGTTTGAGATTCGCATAAGTTGTATGATGATCTAGGTTGGACTTGGGTTGATGATGTGATATGCGTGAATACTTTGTTTGATAATCATGTATGATAAGTTGATACATTTGATCAAACGAGATTTCAATTAATATGTCACCAACGGGTCAAACGGGTCAACTACGTCAAATGTGTCATTTTGGTTTCAAAACCCTAGGGTTGATGTTTTGATGAGCACTTAGAGTTGTTATGTTTCTCTGGTTGCACGTACTTATGTACTCACATGTTCTAGGTAACCTTTGACGGGTTGTCTTTCCTCTCATTGCAAGCTTTGCACTTATTGTTGGTTTACGCATCAGGTGAGTTCATGCCCCACTTTTAAACACTCTCTTTTGGGGGAGGTAGCATACTTGTTCTCAAACGCTATATTATTATTATAAGTTGTGTATGTTTTAACATGGTGTATAATACCTTGAAAGTCCTCACACTTTCGGATCGTTAATAATGGTAACTAGCGGGAAATCTTGGGTAGTACTACTGGGTTTGACAAGCCCCACCTGTGCGACTCGAGGTCAAACGGGTGCAATATTGTCCTAAACACAAACATCGTTACGACCTGGTAAGTCGTGACGGGAGGCAACAAACGCAACACAGTCAGCTTCGATCGCGAAATCACTATGGTTATTACTTATGAATATAGACTAGCTATCTATTTCAATGCACTTCTTATGTGATGCAAATTATTATTGTTTATGTTAAATGCAAACTCTTGAACTCACCAACCATTGTGTTGACATTTTTAGTATGCTATTCTCAGGTCGTTAATTCAGTTTGCCATTAGGAGCACAACACGGGTCCAGCATGCATTCTAAGACTTCATCTTAAGTCATGACATTTGAATTTTATTTATGAGATTTGAATAATGGGTTGGCGCGTGTTTTGCCAAATTTTACATTTACATACTTTGGGTTTGTCTTATTTACAAAACGCCTCCGCATGGTTTTAAAACTTGAACTTTGATTGGTTTATTTTTAAACATGGCATATAGTGTCGTTCTGAGTAACTAGTGACTGTGATCCTGGTTTGTTCACACGCCTCGCGGTAAAACTCCGCACGTGGATTTTGAGGGTGTGACAGATTGGTATTAGAGCCATTGGTTATAGGGAACTAGGTTGCATCGAGTTATTCAAGAGAGATTAACAAAATACATAGTAAAGAATGTAGTTTAACAAAAACATTAAACAATAGTAGTTCGCGCTTGGATAGTTTGTTGCTTGCAATAACATGATTCGATTCCACGGAGTTTCGATTTTTAAGTCTTCTAAACACACTCATGAACTAATATAATCGAATCTAATGATTACAATCATTGAAATGACACAATAAATGACAACTGAAAACTTGTACTAACCTTTTATAAATAAACACGAACCGAACACGAAACCACACGAATGACCCTTAAAATCAATCAACTCATACCCAAAACTAATCAAGACCACTCCACAACCATTATCAAACACTCTCGGTTTAGAAAGCCACTTATTTTAACCAAGTGATAACTTTCGATCTCCAAAATCATTTATTGAGCATCAAGGCAAGAAAGAAAGTTGTAAACGACCAAAACACTAATTGTATACACTCATATACACTCGTATACACTCATATGTAACACGTATAACAATCAACTCAATGTGTGATAGACGAAAATGATATCAAATCATGGTAACATGTTTTGGTAAATAAGATTTTTAGTATTTTAATCAAATTTGCGCAACTACGAATTACTGCATCGAGTTATTCAAGAAAGCTTAACAAAATACACGGTAAAGAATGTAGTTTTACAAAAACATTAAACAATAGTAGTTCACGCTTGGATAGTTTGTTGCTTACAATAACAAGCTCCGATTCCGTAGAGTTTCGATTTTTAAGTCTTTTAAACACACTCGTGAACTAATATAATCGAAGTCAATGATTACAATCATTGAAATGACAATATAAATGACAACTAAAAACTAGTACTAATTGGTTATGAAGAAACTCAAATGGAACACGAAACCACACGAATGACCCTTGAAATCAATGAACTCATGCCCAAAACTAATTAAGACAACTCCAGAACCATTATCAAACACTCTCGGCTTAGAAAGCCACTTATTTAAACCAAGTGATAACTTTCGATCTCCCAAATCATTTATTGAGCATCAAGGCAAGAAAGCAAGTTGTAAACGATCAAAACACTAATTGTATACATTCATATACACTCGTATACACTCATATGTAACACGTATAACAATCAACTCAATGTGTGATAGACGAAAATGATATCAAATCATGGTAACATGTTTTGGTAAATAAGATTTTTAGTATTTTAATCAAATTTGTGCTACTACGAATTACTGCATCGAGTTATTCAAGGAAGCTTAACAAAATACATAGAAAAGAATATAGTTTTACTAAAACATTAAACAATAGTAGTTCACGCTTCGATAGTTGGTTGCTTACAATAACAAGCTCCGATTAATGGAATTTCGATTTTTAAGTCTTCTAAACACACTCATAAACTAATATAATCGAACCCAATGGTTACAATCATTGAATTGACACTATAAATGACAACTGAAAACTTGCGCTAACTGTTAATAAATAAACAAAAACCTAACACGAAATCACACGAATGACCCTTAAAATCAATCAACTCGTACCGAAAACTAATCAAGACCACTCCACAACCATTATCAAACACTCTCGCCTTAAAAACCACTTATTTTAACCAAGTTATAACTTTCGATCTCCAAAATCATTTATTGAGCATCAAGGCAAGAAAGCAAGTTGTAAACGACCAAAACAATAATTGTATACACTCATATACACTCGTATACCCTCATATGTCACACGTATAACAATCAACGCAATGTGTGATAGACGAAAATGATAGCAAATCATGGTAACATGTTTTAGTAAATAAGATTTTTGGTGTTTTAATCAAAATTATGCAACTAGGAATTACTGCATCGAGTTATTCAAGAATGCTTAACAAAATACATGGTAAAGAATGTAGTTTTACAAAAACATTAAACAATAGTAGTTCACGCTCGGATAGTTTGTTGCTTACAATTACAAGCTCCAATTCCGTGGAGTTTCGATTTTTAAGTCTTCCAAACACACTCATGAACTAATATAATCGAATCCAATGATTTCAATCATTGAAATGACACTATAAATGACAACTGAAAACTTGTACTAATTGGATATAAAGAAACACAAATCAAACACGAAACCACATGAATGACCCTTGAAATTAATGAACTCATGCCCAAAACTAATTAAGACATGTCCACGACCATTATCAAACACTCTCGACTTAGAAAGCCACTTATTTAAACCAAGTGATAACTTTCGATCTCCAAAATCATTTATTGAGCATCAGGGCAAGAAAGCAAGTTGTAAACGAACAAAACACTAATTGTTTACACTCATATGTCACACGTATAACAATCAACTCAACGTGTGATAGATGAAAATGATATCAAATCATGGTAACATGTTTTAGTAAATAAGATTTTTAGTATTTTAAACAAATTTGTGCAACTATGAATTACTGCATCGAGTTATTCAAGAAAGCTGAACTAAATACATGAAAAAGAATATAGTTTTACAAAAACATTAAACAATAGTAGTTCACACTTGGATAGTTTGTTGCTTACAATAACAAGCTCCGATCCATGGTGTTTCGAGTTTTAAGTCTTCTAAACACACTCATGAACTAATATAATCGAATCCAATGGTTACAATCATTGAATTGACACTATAAATGACAACTGAAAACTTGTACTAACCTCTAATAAATAAACAAAAACCGAACACAAAACCACACGAATAACCCTTAAAATCAATCAACTCATACCCAAAACTAATCAAGACCACTCCACAACCATTATAAAACACTCTCGGCTTAAAAAGCCACTTATTTTAACCAAGTGATAACTTTCGATATCCAAAATCATTTTTTGAGCATCAAGGCAAGAGAGCAAGTTGTAAACGACCAAAACACTAATTGTATACACTCATATACACTCGTATACACTCATATGTCACATGTATAACAATCAACGCAATGTGCGATAGACGAAAATGATATCAAATCATGGTAACATTAATAAATAAGATTTTTGGTGTTTTAATCAAAATTATACAACTAGGAATTACTGCATCGAGTGATTCAAGAATGCTTAACAAAATACATAATAAAGAATGTAGTTTTACAAAAACATTAAACAATAGTAGTTCACGCTTGAATAGTTTGTTACTTATAATAACAAGCTCCAATTCCGTGGAGTTTCGATTTTTAAGTCTTCTAAACACACTCATGAACTAATATAATCGAATCCAATGATTTCAATCATTGAAGCGACACTATAAATGACAACTGAAAACTTGTACTAATTGGATATAAAGAAACACAAATCGAACACGAAACCACACGAATGACCCTTGAAATCAATGAACTCATGCCGAAAACTAATTAAGACAACTCCGCAACCATTATCAAACACTCTCGGCTTAGAAAGCCACTTATTTAAACCAAGTGATAACTTTCGATCTCCAAAATCATTTATTGAGCAACAGGGCAAGAAAGCAAGTTGTAAACGACCAAAACACTAATTGTATACACTCATATACACTCATATGTCACACGTATAACAATCAACTCAATGTGTGATAGATGAAAATGATATCAAATCATGGTAACATGTTTTAGTAAATAAGATTTTTAGTATTTTAATCAAATTTGTGCAACTACGAATTACTGCATCGAGTTATTCAAGAAAGCTGAACAAAATACATGGAAAAGAATATAGTTTTACAAAAACATTTAACAATAATAGTTCACACTTGGATAGTTTGTTGCTAACAATAACAAGCTCCGATCCATGGAGTTTCGATTTTTAAGTCTTCTAAACACACTCGTGAACTAATATAATCGAATCCAATGGTTACAATCATTGAATTGACACTATAAATGACAACTGAAAACTTGTACTAACCTCTAATAAATAAACAAAAACCGAACACGAAACCACACGAATGACCCTTAAAATCAATCAACTCGTACCCAAAACTAATCAAGACCACTCCAAAACCATTATCAAACACTCTCGGCTTAAAAAGCCACTTATTTTAACCAAGTGATAACTTTTGATATCAAAATCATTTTTTGAGCATCAAGGCAAGAGAGCAAGTTGTAAACGACCAAAACACTAATTGTATACACTCATATACACTTGTATACACTCATATGTCACACGTATAACAATCAACGCAATGTGTGATAGACGAAAATGATATCAAATCAAGGTAACATGTTTTAGTAAATAAGATTTTTGGTGTTTTATTCAAAATTATGCAACTAGGAATTACTGCATCGAGTTATTCAAGAAAGCTTAACAAAATACATGGTGAAGAATGTAGTTTTACAAAAAGATTAAACAATAGTAGTTCATGGTTGGATAGTTTGTTGCTTACAATAACAAGCTCCAATTCCGTGGAGTTTCGATTTTTAAGTCTTTTAAACACACTCATGAACTAATATAATCGAATCCAATGATTTCAATCATTGAAATGACACTATAAATGACAACTGAAAACTTGTACTAATTGGATATAAAGAAACACAAATCGAACACGAAACCACACAAATGACCCTTGAAATCAATGAACTCATGCCCAAAACTAATTAAGACAACTCCACAACCATTATCAAACACTCTCGGCTTAGAAAGCCACTTATTTAAATCAAGTGATAACTTTCGATCTCCAAAATCATTTATTGAGCATCAGGGCAAGAAAGCAAGTTGTAAACGACTAAAACACTAATTGTATACACTCATATACACTCATATGTCACACGTATAACAATCAACTCAATGTGTGATAGATGAAAATGATATCAAATCATGGTAACATGTTTTAGTAAATAAGATTTTTAGTACTTTAATCAAATTTGTGCAACTACGAATTACTGCATCGAGTTATTCAAGAAAGCTGAACAAAATACATGGAAAAGAATATAGTTTTACAAAAACATTAAACAATAGTAGTTCACACTTGGATAGTTTGTTGCTTACAATAACAAGCTTCGATCCATGGAGTTTCGATTTTTAAGTCTTCTAAACACACTCGTGAACTAATATAATCGAATCCAATGGTTACAATCATTGAATTGACACTATAAATGACAGCTGAAAACTTGTACTAACCTCTAATAAATAAACAAAAACCAAACACGAAACCACACGAATGACCCTTAAAATCAATCAACTCGTACCCAAAACTAATCAAGACCACTCCACAACCATTATCAAACACTCTCAGCTTAAAAAGCCACTTATTTTAACCAAGAGATAACTTTCGATCTCCAAAATCATTTATTGAGCATCAAGGCAAGAGAGCAAGTTGTAAACGACCAAAACACTAATTGTATACATTCATATACACTCGTATACCCTCATATGTCACACGTATAACAATCAACGCAATGTGTGATAGACGAAAATGATATCAAATCAAGGTAACATGTTTTAGTAAATAAGATTTTTGGTGTTTTATTCAAAATTACGCAACTAGGAATTACTGCATCGAGTTATTCAAGAAAGCTTAACAAAATACATGGTGAAGAATGTAGTTTTACAAAAACATTAAATAATAGTAGTTCACGCTTGGATAGTTTGTTGCTTACAATAACAAGCTCCAATTCCGTGGAGTTTCTATTTTTAAGTCTTTTAAACACACTCATTAACTAATATAATTGAATCCAATGATTTCAATCATTAAAATGACACTATAGGTGACAACTAAAAACTTGTACTAATTGGATATAAAGAAAGACAAATCGAACACGAAACAACACGAATGACCCTTGAAATCAATGAACTCATGCCCAAAACTAATTAAGACAACTGCACAACCATTATCAAACACTCTCGGCTTAGAAAGCCACTTATTTAAACCAAGTGATAACTTTCGATCTCCAAAATCATTTATTGAGCATCAGGGCAAGAAAGCAAGTTGTAAACGAACAAAACACTAATTGTATACACTCATATACACTCATATGTCACACGTATAACAATCAACTCAATGTGTGACAGATGAAAATGATATCAAATCATGGTAACATGTTTTAGTAAATAAGATTTTTAGTATTTTAATCAAATTTGTGCAACTACGAATTACTGAATCGAGTTATTCAAGAAAGTTGAACAAAATACATGGAAAAGAATATAGTTTTACAAAAACATTAAACAATAGTAGTTCACACTTGGATAGTTTGTTGCTTACAATAACAAGCTCCGATCCATGGAGTTTCGATTTTTAAGTCTTCTAAACACACTCGTGAACTAATATAATCGAATCCAATGATTACAATCATTGAATTGACACTATAAATGACAACTGAAAACGTGTACTAACCTCTAATAAATAAACAAAAACCAAACACGAAACCACATGAATGACCCTTAAAATCAATCAACTCATACCCAAAACTAATCAAGACCACTCCACAACCATTATCAAACACTCGCGACTTAAAAAGTCACTTATTTTAACCAAGTGATAAATTTGGACATCCAAAATCATTTTTTGAGCATCAAGGAAAGAGAGCTAGTTGTAAACGACCAAAACACTAATTGTATACACTCATATACACTCGTATACACTCATATGTCACACGTATAACAATCAACGCAATGTGTGATAGACGAAAATGATATCAAATCATGGTAACATGTTTTAGTAAATAAGATTTTTGGTGTTTTAATCAAAATTATGCAACTAGGAATTACTGCATCGAGTTATTCAAGAAAGCTTAACAAAATACATGGTAAAGAATGTAGTTTTACAAAAACATTAAACAATAGTAGTTCACGCTTGGATAGTTTGTTGCTTACAATAACAAGCTCTAATTCCGTGGAGTTTCGATTTTTAAGTCTTCTAAACACACTCATGAACTAATATAATCGAATCCAATGATTTCAATCATTGAAATGAAACTATAAATAACAACTGAAAACCTGTACTAATTGGTTATAAAGAAACACAAATCAAACACGAAACCACACGAATGACCCTTGAAATCAATGAACTCATGCCCAAAACTAATTAAGACAACTCCACAACCATTATCAAATACTCTCGGCTTAGAAAGCCACTTATTTAAACCAACTGATAACTTTCGATCTCCAAAATCATTTATTGAGCATCAGGGCAAGAAAGCAAGTTCTAAACGACCAAAACACTAATTGTATACACTTATATACACTCATATGTCACACGTATAACAATCAACTCAATGTGTGATAGATGTAAATGATATCAAATCATGGTAACATGTTTTAGTAAATAAGATTTTTAGTATTTTAATTAAATTTGTGCAACTACGAATTACTGCATCGAGTTATTCAAGAAAGCTGAACAAAATAAATGGAAAAGAATATAGTTTTACAAAAACATTAAACAATAGTAGTTCACACTTGGATAGTTTGTTGCTTACAATAACAAGCTCCGATCCATGGAGTTTCGATTTTTAAGTCTTCTAAACACACTCGTGAACTAATATAATCGAATCCAATGGTTACAATCATTGAATTGACACTATAAATGACAACTGAAAACTTGTACTAACCTCTAATAAATAAACAAAAACCAAACACGAAACCACACGAATGACCCTTAAAATCAATCAACTCATACCCAAAACTAATCAAGACCACTCCACAACCATTATCAACCACTCTCGGCTTAAAAAGCCACTTATTTTAACCAAGTGATAACTTTCGATATCCAAAATCATTTTTTGAGCATCAAGGCAAGAGAGCAAGTTGTAAACGACCAAAACACTAAATGTATACACTCATATACACTCGTATACACTCATATGTCACACGTATAACAATCAACGCAATGTGTGATAGACAAAAATGATATCAAATCATGGTGACATGTTTTAGTAAATAAGATTTTTAGTATTTTAATCAAATTTGTGTAACTACGAATTACTGCATCGAGTTATTCAAGAAAGCTTAAAAAAATGTATACAAAAGAATATAGTTTTACAAAAACATTAAACAATAATAGTTCACACTTGGATAGTTTGTTGCTTACAATAACAAGCTCCGATCCGTGGAGTTTTGATTTTTAAGTCTTCTAAACACACTCATAAACTAATATAATCGAAACCAATGGTTACAATCATTGAATTGACACTATAAATGACAACTAAAAACTTGTACTAACCGTTAATAAATAAACAAAAACCGAACACGAAACCACACGAATGACCCTTAAAATTAATCAACTCATACCCAAAACTAATCAAGACCACTCCACAACCATTATCAAACACTCTCGGCTTAAAAAGCCACTTATTTTAACTAAGAGATAACTTTCGATCTCCAAAATCATTTTTTGAGCATCATGGCAAGAGAGCAAGTTGTAAACGACCAAAACACTAATTGTATACATTCATATACACTCGTGTACACTCATATGTCACACGTATAACAATCAACGCAATGTGTGATAGACGAAAATGATATCAAATCATGGTAACATGTTTTAGTGAATAAGATTTTTGGTGTTTTAGTCAAAATTATGCAACTAGGAATTACTGCATCGAGTTATTCAAGAAAGCTTAACAAAATACATGGTAAAGAATGTAGTTTTACAAAAACATTAAACAATAGTAGTTCACGCTTGGATAGTTTGTTGCTTACAATAACAAGCTCCAATTCCGTGGAGTTTCGAATTTTAAGTCTTCTAAACACACTCATGAACAAATATAATCGAATCCAATGATTTCATCATTGAAATGACACTATAAATGACAACTGAAAACTTGTACTAATTGGTTAACACAAATCGAACACGAAACCACACGAATGACCCTTGAAATCAATGAACTCATGCCCAAAACTAATTAAGACAACTCCACAACCATTATCAAACACTCTCGGCTTAGAAAGCCACTTATTTAAACCAAGTGATAACTTTCGATCTCCAAAATCATTTATTGAGCATCAGGGCAAGAAAGCAAGTTCTAAACGACCAAAACACTAATTGTATACACTTATATACACTCATATGTCACACGTATAACAATCAACTCAATGTGTGATAGATGAAAATGATATCAAATCATGGTAACATGTTTTAGTAAATAAGATTTTTAGTATTTTAATCAAATTTGTGCAACTACGAATTACTGCATCGAGTTATTCAAGAAAGCTGAACAAAATAAATGGAAAAGAATATAGTTTTACAAAAACATTAAACAATAGAAGTTCACACTTGGATAGTTTGTTGCTTACAATAACAAGCTCCGATCCATGGAGTTTCGATTTTTAAGTCTTCTAAACACACTCATGAACTAATATAATCGAATCCAATGGTTACAATCATTGAATTGACACCATAAATGACAACTGAAAACTTGTACTAACCTCTAATAAATAAACAAAAACCAAACACGAAACCACACGAATGACCCTTAAAATTAATCAACTCATACCCAAAACTAATCAAGACCACTCCACAACCATTATCAACCACTCTCGGCTTAAAAAGCCACTTATTTTAACCAAGTGATAACTTTCGATATCCAAAATCATTTTTTGAGCACCAAGGCAAGAGAGCAAGTTGTAAACGACCAAAACACTAAATGTATACACTCATATACACTCGTATACACTCATATGTCACACGTATAACAATCAACGCAATGTGTGATAGACGAAAATGATATCAAATCATGGTGACATGTTTTAGTAAATAAGATTTTTAGTATTTTAATCAAATTTGTGTAACTACGAATTACTGCATCGAGTTATTCAAAAAAGCTTAAAAGAATGTATAGAAAAGAATATAGTTTTACAAAAACATTAAACAATAGTAGTTCACGCTTAGATAGTTTGTTGCTTACAATAACAAGCTCCGATCCATGGAGTTTTGATTTTTAAGTCTTCTAAACACACTCATGAACTAATATAATCGAAACCAATGGTTACAATCATTGAATTGACACTATAAATGACAACTAAAAACTTGTACTAACCGTTAATAAATAAACAAAAACCGAACACGAAACCACACTAATGACCCTTAAAATCAATCAACTCATACCCAAAACTAATCAAGACCACTCCACAACCATTATCAAACACTCTCGGCTTAAAAAGCCACTTATTTTAACCAAGTGATAACTTTCGATCTCCAAAATAATTTTTTGAGCATCAAGCCAAGAGAGCAAGTTGTAAACGACCAAAACACTAATTGTATACATTCATATACACTCGTATACACTCATATGTCACACGTATAACAATCAACGCAATGTGTGATAGGCGAAAATGATATCAAATTATGGTGACATGTTTTAGTAAATAAGATTTTTGGTGTTTTAATCAAAATTATGCAACTAGGAATTACAGCATCGAGTTATTCAAGAAAGCTTAACAAAATACATGGTAAAGAATGTGGTTTTACAAAAACATTAAACAATAGTAGTTCACGCTTGTATAGTTTGTTGCTTACAATAACAAGCTCCAATTCCGTGGAGTTTCGATTTTTAAGTCTTCTAAACACACTCATGAACTAATATAATCGAATCCAATGATTTTATCATTGAAATGACACTATAAATGACAACTGAAAACTTGTACTAATTGGTTAACACAAATCGAACACGAAACCACACGAATGACCCTTGAAATCAATGAACTCATGCCCAATACTAATTAAGACAACTCCACAACCATTATCAAATACTCTCGGCTTAGAAAGCCACTTATTTAAACCAAGTGATAACTTTCGATCTCCAAAATCATTTATTGAGCATCAGGGCAAGAAAGCAAGTTCTAAACGACCAAAACACTAATTGTATACACTTATATACACTCATATGCCACACGTATAACAATCAACTCAATGTGTGATAGATGAAAATGATATCAAATCATGGTAACATGTTTTAGTAAATAAGATTTTTAGTATTTTAATCAAATTTGTGCAACTACGAATTACTGCATCGAGTTATTCAAGAAAGCAGAACAAAATACATGGAAAAGAATATAGTTTTACAAAAACATTAAACAATAGAAGTTCACACTTGGATACTTTGTTGCTTACAATAACAAGCTCCGATCCATGGAGTTTCGATTTTTAAGTCCTCTAAACACACTCATGAACTAATATAATCGAATCCAATGGTTACAATCATTGAATTGACACCATAAATGACAACTGAAAACTTGTACTAACCTCTAATAAATAAACAAAAACCGAACACGAAACCACACGAATGACCCTTAAAATCAATCAACTCATACCCAAAACTAATCAAGACCACTCCACAACTATTATCAACCACTCTCGGCTTAAAAAGCCACTTATTTTAACCAAGTGATAACTTTCGATCTCCAAAATCATTTATTGAGCATCAATCCAAGAGAGCAAGTTGTAAACGACCAAAACACTAATTGTATACACTCGTATACACTCATATGTCACACGTATAACAATCAACGCAATGTGTGATAGATGAAAATGATATCAAATCACGGTAACATGTTTTAGTGAATAAGATTTTTAATATTTTAATCAAATTTGTGTAACTACGAATTACTGCATCGAGTTATTCAAGAAAGCTTAACAAAATATATAGAAAAGAATATAGTTTTACAAAAACATTAAACAATAGTAGTTCACGCTTGGATAGTTTGTTGCTTACAATAACAAGCTCCGATCCATGGAGTTTCGATTTTTATGTCTTCTAAACACACTCATGAACTAATATAATCGAATCCAATGGTTACAATCATTGAATTGACACTATAAATGACAACTGAACACTTGTACTAACCTCTAATAAATAAACAAAAACCAAACACGAAACCACACGAATGACCCTTAAAATCAATCAACTCATACCCAAACTAATCAAGACCACTCCACAACCATTATCAAACACTCTCGGCTTAAAAAGCCACTAATTTAAACCAAGTGATAACTTTCGATGTCCAAAATCTTTTATTGAGTGTCAAGGCAAGAAAGCAAGTTGTAAAGGACCAAAACACTAATTGTATATACTCATATACACTCGTATACACTCATATCTCATACGTATAACAATCAACGCAATGTGTGATAGACGAAAATGATATCAAATCATGTTAACATGTTTTAGTAAATAAGATTTTTTAGTATTTTAATCAAAATTGTGCAACTACGAATTACTGCATCGAGTTATTCAAGAAAGTTTAGCAAAATACATGGAAAAGAATGTAGTTTTACAAAAACATTAAACAATAGTAGTTCACGCTTGGATAGTTTGTTGCTTACAATAACAAGCTCCGATTCCATGGGGTTTCGATTTTTAAGTCTTCTAAACACACTCATGAACTAATATAATCGAACCCAATGGTTACAATCATTGAATTGACACTATAAATGACAACTGAAAACTTGGCTAACCGTTAATAAATAAACAAAAACCAAGCACGAAACCACACGAATGACTCTTAAAATCAATCAACTCATACCCAAAACTAATCAAGACCACTCCACAACCATTATCAAACACTCTTGGCTTAAAAAGCCACTTATTTTAACCAAGTGATAACTTTCGATCTCCAAAATCATTTTTTGAGCATCAAGGCAAGAGTGGAAGTTGTAAACGACCAAAACACTAATTGTATACACTCATATACACTCGTATACACTCATATGTCACACGTATAACAATCAACGCAATGTGTGATAGACGAAAATGATATCAAATCATGGTAACATGTTTTAATAAATAAGATTTTTGGTGTTTTAATCAAAATTATGCAACTAGCAATTACTGCATCGAGTTATTCAAGAAAGCTTAACAAAATACATGGTAAAGAATGTAGTTTTACAAAAACATTAAACAATAGTAGTTCACGCTTGGATAGTTTGTTGCATACAATAACAAGCTCCAATTCCGTGGAGTTTCGATTTTTAAGTCTTCTAAACACACTCATGAACTAATATAATCGAATCCAATGATTTCAATCATTGAAATGACACTATAAATTACAACTGAAAACTTGTACTAATTGGTTATAAAGAAACACAAATCGAACACGAAACCACACGAATGACCCTTGAAATCAATGAACTCATGCCCAAAACTAATTAAGACAACTCCACAACCATTGTCAAACACTCTCGGCTTAGAAAGCCACTTATTTAAACCAAGTGATAACTTTCGATCTCCAAAATCATTTATTGAGCATCAGGGCAAGAAAGCAAGTTCTAAACGACCAAAACACTAATTGTATTCACTCATATATACTCATATGTCACACGTATAACAATTAACTCAATGTGTGGTATATGAAAATGATATCAAATCATGGTAACATGTTTTAGTAAATAAGATTTTTAGTATTTTAATCAAATTTGTGCAACTACGAATTACTGCATCGAGTTATTCAAGAAAGTTGAACAAAATACATGGAAAAGAATATAGTTTTACAAAAACATTAAACAATAGAAGTTCACACTTGGATAGTTTGTTGCTTACAATAACAAGCTCCGATCCATGGAGTTTCGATTTTTAAGTCTTCTAAACACAATCATGAACTAATATAATCGAATCCATTGGTTACAATCATTGAATTGACACTATAAATGACAACTGAAAACTTGTACTAACCTCTAATAAATAAACAAAAACCGAACACGAAAAAACCACACGAATGACCCTTAAAATCAATCAACTCATACCCAAAACTAATCAAGACCACTCCACAACTATTATCAACCACTCTCGGCTTAAGCAAGCCACTTATTTTAACCAAGTGATAACTTTCGATCTCCAAACTCATTTATTGAGCATCAACCCAAGAGAGCAAGTTGTAAACGACCAAAACACTAATTGTATACACTCGTATACACTCATATGTCACACATATAACAATCAACGCAATGTGTGATAGACGAAAATGATATCAAATCATGGTAACATGTTTTAGTAAATAAGATTTTTAGTATTTTAATCAAATTTGTGTAACTACGAATTATTGCATCGAGTTATTCAAGAAAGCTTAACAAAATATATAGAAAAGAATATAGTTTTACAAAAACATTAAACAATAGTAGTTCACGCTTGGATAGTTTGTTGCTTACAATAACAAGCTTCGATCCATGGAGTTTCGATTTTTAAGTCTTCTAAACACACTCATGAACTAATATAATCGAATCCAATGGTTACAATCATTGAATTGACACTATAAATGACAACTGAACACTTGTACTAACCTCTAATAAATAAACAAAAACCAAACACGAAACCACACGAATGACCCTTAAAATCAATCAACTCATACCCAAAACTAATCAAGACCACTCCACAACCGTTATCAAACACTCTCGGCTTAAAAAGCCACTTATTTTAACCAAGTGATAACTTTCGATCTACAAAATCATTTTTTGAGCATCAATGCAAGAGATCAAGTTGTAAACGAACAAAACACTAATTGTATACACTTATATACACTCGAATACACTCCTATGTCAAACGTATAACAATCAACGAAAATGTGTGATAGACGAAAATGATATCAAATCATGTTAACATGTTTTAGTAAATAAGTTTTTTTAGTATTTTAATAAAAATTGTGCAACTACAAATTAGTGCATCAAGTTCTTCAAGAAAGCTTAACAAAATACATGTAAAAGAATGTTGTTTTACAAAAACATTAAACAATAGTAGTTCACGCTTAGATAGTTTTTTTCTTACAATAACAAGCTCCGATTCCCTGGAGTTTTAGTTTTTAAGCCTTCTAAACACACTCATGAACTAATATAATCAAATTCGATGATTACAATCAGTGGAATGACACTATAAATGACAACTAAAAAGTAGTACTAACCGTTTATAAAGAAACACAAGCCGAACACGAAACCACACGAATGTCCCTTAAAATCATTCAACTCATACCCAAAACTAATCAAGACCACTCCACAACCACTATCAAACACTCTCGGCTTAAAAAGCCACTTATTTAAACCAAGTGATAACTTTCAATCTCCAAAATCTTTTATTGAGCGTCAAGGCAAGAAAGCAACTTTTAAAGGACCAAAACACTAATTGTATACACTCATATACACTCGTATACACTCATATCTCATACGTATAACAATCAACGCAACATGTGATAGACGAAAATGATATCAAATCATGTTAACATGTTTTAGTAAATAAGATTTTTTAGTATTTTAATCAAAATTGTGCAACTACGAATTACTGCGTCGAGTTATTCAAGAAAGCTTAACAAAATACATGGAAAAGAATGTAGTTTTACAAAAACATTAAACAATAGTAGTTCACGCTTGGATAGTTTGTTGCTTACAATAACAAGCTCCGATTCCATGGGGTTTCGATTTTTAAGTCTTCTAAACACACTAATGAACTAATATAATCGAACCCAATGGTTACAATCATTGAATTGACACTATAAATGACAACTGAAAACTTGCACTAACCGTTAATAAATAAACAAAAACCAAACACCAAACACGAAACCACACGAATGACCCTTAAAATCAATCAACTCATACCCAAAACTAATCAAGACCACTCCACAACAATTATCAAACACTCTCGGCTTAAAAAGCTATTTATTTTAACCAAGTGATAACTTTCAATCTCCAAAATCATTTTTTGAGCATCAAGGCAAGAGAGCAAGTTGTAAATGACCAAAACACTATTTGTATACACTCATATACACTCGTATACACTCATATGTCACACGAATAACAATCAACGCAATGTGTGATAGACGAAAATGATATCAAATCATGGTAACATGTTTTAGTAAATAAGATTTTTGGTGTTTTAATCAAAATTATGCAACTAGGAATTACTGCATCGAGTTATTCAAGAAATCTTAACAAAATACATGGTAAAGAATGTAGTTTTACAAAAACATTAAACAATAGTATTTCACGCTTGGATAGTTTGTTGCTTACAATAACAAGCTCCGATTCCGTGGAGTTTCGATTTATAAATCTTCTTAACACACTCATGAACTAATATAATTGAATCCAATGATTACAATCATTGAAATGACACTATAAATGACAACTGAAAACTTGTACTAATTGGTTATAAAGAAACACAAATCGAACACGAAACCACACGAATGACCTTTGAAATCAATGAACTCATGCCCAAAACTAATTAAGACAACTCCACAACCATTATCAAACACTCTCGGCTTAGAAAGCCACTTATTTAAACCAAGTGATAACTTTCGATCTCCAAAATCATTTATTGAGCATCAGGGCAAGAAAGCAAGTTGTAAACGACCAAAACACTAATTGTATAACTCATATACACTCATATGTCACACGTATAACAATCAACTCAATGTGTGATAGATGAAAATGATATCAAATCATGGTAACATGTTTTAGTAAATAAGATTTTTAGTATTTTAATCAAATGTGTGCAACTACAAATTACTGCATCGAGTTATTCAATAAAGCTGAACAAAATACATGGAAAAGAATATAGTTTTACAAAAACATTAAACAATAGTAGTTCACACTTGGATAGTTTGTTGCTTACAATAACAAGCTCCGATCCATGGAGTTTCGATTTTTAAGTCTTCTAAACATACTCATGAATAATATAATCGAATCCAATGGTTACAATCATTGAATTGACACTATAAATGACAACTAAAAACTTGTACTAACCTCTAATAAATAAACAAAAACCGAACACGAAACCTCACGAATGACCCTTAAAATCAATCAACTCATACCCAAAACTAATCAAGACCACTCCACAACCATTATCAAACACTCTCGGCTTAAAAAGCCACTTATTTTAACCAAGTGATAACTTTCGATATCCAAAATCATTTTTTGAGCATCAAGGCAAGAGAGCAAGTAGTAAACGACCAAAACACTAATTGTATACACTCATATACACTCGTAGACACTCATATGTCACACGTATAACAATCAACGTAATGTGTGATAGAATAAAATAATATCAAATCATGGTAACATGTTTTAGTAAATAAGATTTTTAGTGTTTTAATCAAAATTATGCAACTAGGAATTACTGCATCGAGTTATTCAAGAAAGCTTAACAAAATACATGGTAAAGAATGTAGTTTTGCAAAAACATTAAACAATAGTAGTTCAAGCTTGGATAGTTTGTTGCTTACAATAACAAGCTTTGATTCCGTGGAGTTTCGATTTTTAAGTCTTCTAAACACACTCATGAACTAATATAATCGAATCCAATGATTACAATCATTGAAATGACACTATAAATAACAACTGGAAACTTGTAATAATTGGTTACAAATAAACACAAATTGAACATGAAACCACACGAATGACCCTTGAAATCAATGAACTCATGCCCAAAACTAATTAAGACAACTCCACAACCATTATCAAACACTCTCGGCTTAGAAAGCCACTTATTTAAACCAAGTGATAACTTTCGATCTCCAAAATCATTTATTAAGCATCAGGGCAAGAAAGCAAGTCGTAAACGATCAAAACACTAATTGTATACACTCATATACACTCATATGTCACATGTATAACAATGAACTCAATGTGTGAAAGAAGAAAATGATATCAAATCATGGTAACATGTTTTTGTAAATAAGACTTTTAGTATTTTAATCAAATTTGTGCAACTACGAATTACTGTATCGAGTTATTCAAGAAAGCTGAACAAAATACATGCAAAAGAATATAGTATTACAAAAACATTAAACAATAGTAGTTCACGCATGGATAGTTTGTTGCTTACAATAACAGGCTCCGATCCATGGAGTTTCGATTTTTAAGTCTTCCAAACACACTTATGAACAAATATAATCGAATCCAATGGTTACAATCATTGAATTGACATTATAAATGACGACATAAAACTTGTACTAACCGTTAATAAATAAATAAAAACCGAACACGAAACCACACGAATAACCCTTAAAATCAATCAACTCATACCCAAAACTAATCAAGACCACTCCACAACTATTATCAAACACTCTCGGCTTAAAAAGCCACTTATTTTAACCAAGTGATAACTTTCGATCTCCAAAACCATTTATTGAGCATAAAGGCAAGAGAGCAAGTTGAAAACGACCATAACACTTATTGTATACACTCATATACACTCGTATACACACATATGTCACACGTATAACAATCAACGCAACGTGTGATAGACGAAAATGATATCAAATCATGGTAACATGTTTTAGTAAATAAGATTTTTAGTATTTTAATCAAAATTATGCAACAAAGAACTACTGCATCAAGTTATTCAAGAAAAGCTTAATAAAATACATGGTAAAGACTGTAGTTTTACAAAAACATTAAACAATAGTAGTTCACGCTTGGATAGTTTGTTGCTTACAATACAAGCTCCGATTCCGTAGAGTTTCGATTTTTAAGTCTTCTAAACACACTCATGAACTAATATAATCAAATCCAATGATTACAATCATTGAAATGACATTATAAATGACAACTAAAAACTTGTACTAATTGGTTATAAAGAAACACAAATCGAACACGAAACCACACGAATGACCCTTGAAATCAATGAACTCATGCCCAAAACTAAATAAGACAACTCCACAACCATTATCAAACACTCTTGGCTTAGAAAGCCACTTATTGAAACCAAGTGATAACTTTCGATCTCCAAAATCATTTATTGAGAATCAAGGCAAGAAAGCAAGTTGTAAACAACCAAAACACTAATTGTATACACTCATATACACTCATATACACTCATATGTCACATGTATAACAATCAATTCAATGTGTGATAGAGGAAAATGATATCAAATCATGGTAACATGTTTTAGTAAATAAGATTTTTAGTATTTATCAAATATGTGCAACTACGAATTACTGCATCGAGTAATTCAAGAAAGCTGAAAAAATACATGGAAAAGAATATATTTTTACAAGAACATTAAACAATAGTAGTTCACGCTTGAATAGTTTGTTGCTTACAATAACAAGCTCCGATCCATGGAGTTTCGATTTTTAAGTCTTCTAAACACACTTATGAACAAATATAATCGAATCCAATGGTTACAATCATTAAATTGACACTATAAATGACAACAGAAAACTTGTACTAACCGTTAATAAATAAATAAAAACCTAACACGAAACCACGCGAATGACCCTTAAAATCAATCAACACATACCCAAAACTATTCAAGACCACTCCACAACTATTATCAAACACTCTCGGCTTAAAAAGCCACTTATTTTAACCAAGTGATAACTTTCGATCTCCAAAATCATTTATTGAGCATAAAGGCAAGAGAGCAAGTTGTAAACGACCAAAACACTAATTGTATATACTCATATACACTCGTATACACTCATATGTCACTCGTATAACAATCAACGCAATGTGTGATAGAAGAAAATGATATCAAATCATGGTAACATGTTTTAGTAAATAAGATTTTTAGTATTTTAATCAAAATTATGCAACTAAGAACTACTGCATCGAGTTATTCAAGAAAGTTTAATAAAATACATGGTAAAGAATGTAGTTTTATAAAAACATTAAACAATAGTAGTTCACGCTTGGATAGTTTGTTGCTTACAATAACAAGCTCCGATTCCGTAGAGTTTCGATTTTTAAGTCTTCTAAACACACTCATGAACTAATATAATCGAATCCAATGATTATAATCATTGAAACTTGTACTAATTGGTTATAAAGAAACACAAATTGAACACGAAACCACACGAATGACCCTTAAAATCAATGAACTCATGCCCAAAACTAATTAAGACAACTACACAACCATTATCAAACACTCTCGGCTTAGTAAGCCACTTATTGAAACCAAGTGATAACTTTCGATCTCCAAAATCATTTATTGAGAATCAAGGCAAGAAAGCAAGTTGTAAACGACCAAAACACTAATTGTATACACTCATATACACTCATATGTCATACGTATAACAATCAATTCAATGTGTGATAGAGGAAAATGATATCAAATCATGGTAACATGTTTTAGTAAATAAGACTTTTAGTATTTATCAAATTTGTGCAACTACGAATTACTGCATCGAGTTATTCAAGAAAGCTGAACAAAATAAATGGAAAAAAATATAGTTTTACAAAAACATTAAACAATAGTAGTTCACGCTTGGATAGTTTGTTGCTTACAATAACAAGCTTCGATCCATGGAGTTTCAATTTTTAAGTCTTCCAAACGCACTTATGAACAAATATAATCGAATCCAATGGTTACAATCATTGAATTGACATTATAAATGACAACAGAAAACTTGTACTAACCATTAATAAATAAATAAAAACCGAACACGAAACCACACGAATGACCCTTAAAATCAATCAACTCATACCCAAAACTAATCAAGACCACTCCACAACTATTATCAAACACTCTCGGCTTAAAAAGCCACTTATTTTAACCAAGTGATAACTTTCGATCTCCAAAATCATTTATTGAGCATAAAGGCAAGAGAGGAAGTTGAAAACAACCATAACACTAATTGTATACACTCATATACACTCGTATACACACATATGTCACACGTATAACAATAAACGCAACGTGTGATAGACGAAAATGATATCAAATCATGGTAACATGTTTTAGTAAATAAGATTTTTAGTATTTTAATCAAAATTATGCAACAAAGAACTACTGCATCAAGTTATTCAAGAAAAGCTTAATAAAATACATGGTAAAGAGTGTAGTTTTACAAAAACATTAAACAACAGTAGTTCACGCTTGGATAGTTTGTTGCTTACAATAACAAGCTCCGATTCCGTAGAGTTTCGATTTTTAAGTCTTCTAAACACACTCATGAACTAATATAATCGAATCCAATGATTATAATCATTGAAACTTGTACTAATTGGTTATAAAGAAACACAAATTGAACACGAAACCACACGAATGACCCTTAAAATCAATGAACTCATGCCCAAAACTAATTAAGACAACTATACAACCATTATCAAACACTCTCGGCTTAGTAAGCCACTTATTGAAACCAAGTGATAACTTTCGATCTCCAAAATCATTTATTGAGAATCAAGGCAAGAAAGCAAGTTGTAAACGACCAAAACACTAATTGTATACACTCATATACACTCATATGTCATACGTATAACAATCAATTCAATGTGTGATAAAGGAAAATGATATCAAATCATGGTAACATGTTTTAGTAAATAAGACTTTTAGTATTTATCAAATTTGTGCAACTACGAATTACTGCATCGAGTTATTCAAGAAAGCTGAACAAAATACATGGAAAAAAATATAGTTTTACAAAAACATTAAACAATAGTAGTTCATGCTTGGATAGTTTGTTGCTTACAATAACAAGCTCCGATCCATGGAGTTTCGATTTTTAAGTCTTCTAAACACACTTATGAACAAATATAATCGAATCCAATGGTTACAATCATTGAATTGACACTATAAATGACAACAGAAAACTTGTACTAACCGTTAAGAAATAAATAAAAACCGAACACGAAACCACACGAATGACCCTTAAAATCAATCAACTCATACCCAAAACTAATCAAGACCACTCCACAACAATTATCAAACACTCTCGGCTTAAAAAGCCACTTATTTTAACCAAGTAATAACTTTCGATCTCCAAAATCATTTATTGAGCATAAAGGCAAGAGAGCAAGTTGTAAACGACCAAAACACTAATTGTATACACTCATATACACTCGTATACACTCATATGTCACACGTATAACAATCAACGCAATGTGTTTTAGACGAAAATGATATCAAATCATGATAACACGTTTTAGTAAATAAGATTTTTAGTATTTTAATCAAAATTATGCAACTAAGAACAACTGCATCGAGTTATTCAAGAAAGCTTAATAAAATACATGGTAAAGAATGTAGTTTTACAAAAACATTAAACAATAGTAGTTCACCCATGGATAGTTTGTTGCTTACAATAACAAGCTCCGATTCCGTAGAGTTTCGATTTTTAAGTCTTCTAAACACACTCATGAACTAATATAATCGAATTTAATGATTATAATCATTGAAACTTGTACTAATTGGTTATAAAGAAACACAAATTGAACACGAAACCACACGAATGACCCTTAAAATCAATGAACTCATGCCCAAAACTAATTAAGACAACTACACAACCATTATCAAACACTCTCGGCTTAGTAAGCCACTTATTGAAACCAAGTGATAACTTTCGATCTCCAAAATCATTTATTGAGAATCAAGGCAAGAAAGCAAGTTGTAAACGACCAAAACACTAATTGTATACACTCATATACACTCATATGTCATACGTATAACAATCAATTCAATGTGTGATAGAGGAAAATGATATCAAATCATGGTAACATGTTTTAGTAAATAAGACTTTTAGTATTTATCAAATTTGTGCAACTACGAATTACTGCATCGAGTTATTCAAGAAAGCTGAACAAAATACATGGAAAAAAATATAGTTTTACAAAAACATTAAACAATAGTAGTTCACGCTTGGATAGTTTGTTGCTTACAATAACAAGCTTCGATCCATGGAGTTTCGATTTTTAAGTCTTCCAAACGCACTTATGAACAAATATAATCGAATCCAATGGTTACAATCATTGAATTGACATTATAAATGACAACAGAAAACTTGTACTAACCATTAATAAATAAATAAAAACCGAACACGAAACCACACGAATGACCCTTAAAATCAATCAACTCATACCCAAAACTAATCAAGACCACTCCACAACTATTATCAAACACTCTCGGCTTAAAAAGCCACTTATTTTAACCAAGTGATAACTTTCGATCTCCAAAATCATTTATTGAGCATAAAGGCAAGAGAGCAAGTTGAAAACAACCATAACACTAATTGTATACACTCATATACACTCGTATACACACATATGTCACACGTATAACAATAAACGCAACGTGTGATAGACGAAAATGATATCAAATCATGGTAACATGTTTTAGTAAATAAGATTTTTAGTATTTTAATCAAAATTATGCAACAAAGAACTACTGCATCAAGTTATTCAAGAAAAGCTTAATAAAATACATGGTAAAGAGTATAGTTTTACAAAAACATTAAACAACAGTAGTTCACGCTTGGATAGTTTGTTGCTTACAATAACAAGCTCCGATTCCGTAGAGTTTCGATTTTTAAGTCTTCTAAACACACTCATGAACTAATATAATCGAATCCAATGATTATAATCATTGAAACTTGTACTAATTGGTTATAAAGAAACACAAATTGAACACAAAACCACACGAATGACCCTTAAAATCAATGAACTCATGCCCAAAACTAATTAAGACAACTATACAACCATTATCAAACACTCTCGGCTTAGTAAGCCACTTATTGAAACCAAGTGATAACTTTCGATCTCCAAAATCATTTATTGAGAATCAAGGCAAGAAAGCAAGTTGTAAACGACCAAAACACTAATTGTATACACTCATATACACTCATATGTCATACGTATAACAATCAATTCAATGTGTGATAAAGGAAAATGATATCAAATCATGGTAACATGTTTTAGTAAATAAGACTTTTAGTATTTATCAAATTTGTGCAACTACGAATTACTGCATCGAGTAAATCAAGAAAGCTGAACAAAATACATGGAAAAAAATATAGTTTTACAAAAACATTAAACAATAGTAGTTCATGCTTGGATAGTTTGTTGCTTACAATAACAAGCTCCGATCCATGGAGTTTCGATTTTTAAGTCTTCTAAACACACTTATGAACAAATATAATCGAATCCAATGGTTACAATCATTGAATTGACACTATAAATGACAACAGAAAACTTGTACTAACCGTTAAGAAATAAATAAAAACCGAACACGAAACCACACGAATGACCCTTAAAATCAATCAACTCATACCCAAAACTAATCAAGACCACTCCACAACAATTATCAAACACTCTCGGCTTAAAAAGCCACTTATTTTAACCAAGTAATAACTTTCGATCTCCAAAATCATTTATTGAGCATAAAGGCAAGAGAGCAAGTTGTAAACGACCAAAACACTAATTGTATACACTCATATACACTCGTATACACTCATATGTCACACGTATAACAATCAACGCAATGTGTTTTAGACGAAAATGATATCAAATCATGATAACACGTTTTAGTAAATAAGATTTTTAGTATTTTAATCAAAATTATGCAACTAAGAACTACTGCATCGAGTTATTCAAGAAAGCTTAATAAAATACATGGTAAAGAATGTAGTTTTACAAAAACATTAAACAATAGTAGTTCACCCATGGATAGTTTGTTGCTTACAATAACAAGCTCCGATTCCGTAGAGTTTCGATTTTTAAGTCTTCTAAACACACTCATGAACTAATATAATCGAATTTAATGATTATAATCATTGAAACTTGTACTAATTTGTTATAAAGAAACACAAATTGAACACGAAACCACACGAATGACCCTTAAAATCAATGAACTCATGCCCAAAACTAATTAAGACAACTACACAACCATTATCAAACACTCTCGGCTTAGTAAGCCACTTATTGAAACCAAGTGATAACTTTCGATCTCCAAAATCATTTATTGAGAATCAAGGCAAGAAAGCAAGTTGTAAACGACCAAAACACTAATTGTATACACTCATATACACTCATATGTCATACGTATAACAATCAATTCAATGTGTGATAGAGGAAAATGATATCAAATCATGGTAACATGTTTTAGTAAATAAGACTTTTAGTATTTATCAAATTTGTGCAACTACGAATTACTGCATCGAGTTATTCAAGAAAGCTGAACAAAATACATGGAAAAAATATAGTTTTACAAAAACATTAAACAATAGTAGTTCACGCTTAGATAGTTTGTTGCTTACAATAACAAGCTTCGATCCATGGAGTTTCGATTTTTAAGTCTTCCAAACGCACTTATGAACAAATATAATCGAATCCAATGGTTACAATCATTGAATTGACATTATAAATGACAACAGAAAACTTGTACTAACCATTAATAAATAAATAAAAACCGAACACGAAACCACACGAATGACCCTTAAAATCAATCAACTCATACCCAAAACTAATCAAGACCACTCCACAACTATTATCAAACACTCTCGGCTTAAAAAGCCACTTATTTTAACCAAGTGATAACTTTCGATCTCCAAAATCATTTATTGAGCATAAAGGCAAGAGAGGAAGTTGAAAACAACCATAACACTAATTGTATACACTCATATACACTCGTATACACACATATGTCACACGTATAACAATAAACGCAACGTGTGATAGACGAAAATGATATCAAATCATGGTAACATGTTTTAGTAAATAAGATTTTTAGTATTTTAATCAAAATTATGCAACAAAGAACTACTGCATCAAGTTATTCAAGAAAAGCTTAATAAAATACATGGTAAAGAGTGTAGTTTTACAAAAACATTAAACAACAGTAGTTCACGCTTGGATAGTTTGTTGCTTACAATAACAAGCTCCGATTCCGTAGAGTTTCGATTTTTAAGTCTTCTAAACACACTCATGAACTAATATAATCGAATCCAATGATTATAATCATTGAAACTTGTACTAATTGGTTATAAAGAAACACAAATCGAACACGAAACCACACGAATGACCCTTGAAATCAATGAACTCATGCCCAAAACTAATTAAGACAACTCCACAACCATTATCAAACACTCTCGGCTTAGAAAGCCACTTATTGAAACCATGTGATAACTTTCGATCTCCAAAATCATTTATTGAGAATCAAGGCAAGAAAGCAAGTTGTAAACGACCAAAACACTAATTGTATACACTCATATACACTCATATGTCACACGTATAACAATCAATTCAATATGTGATAGAGGAAAATGATATCAAATCATGGTAACATGTTTTAGTAAATAAGATTTTTAGTATTTATCAAATTTGTGCAAGTACGAATTACTGCATTGAGTTATTCAAGAAAGCTGAACAAAATACATGGAAAAGAATATAGTTTTACAAAAACATTAAACAATAGTAGTTCACGCTTGGATAGTTTGTTGCTTACAATAACAAGCTTCGATCCATGGAGTTTCGATTTTTAAGTCTTCCAAACGCACGTATAAAACAAATATAATCGAATCCAATGGTTACAATCATTGAATTGACATTATAAATGACAACAGAAAACTTGTACTAACCATTAATAAATAAATAAAAACCGAACACGAAACCACACGAATGACCCTTAAAATCAGTCAACTCATACCCAAAACTAATCAAGACCACCCCACAACTATTATCAAACACTCTCGGCTTAAAAAGCCACTTATTTTAACCAAGTGATAACTTTCGATCTCCAAAATCATTTATTGAGCATAAAGGCAAGAGAGCAAGTTGTAAACGACCATAACACTAATTGTATACACTCATATACACTCGTATACACTCATATGTCACACGTATAACAATCAACGCAACGTGTGATAGACGAAAATGATATCAAATCATGGTAACATGTTTTAGTAAATAAGATTTTTAGTATTTTAATCAAAATTATGCAACTAAGAACTACTGCATCAAGTTATTCAAGAAAGCTTAATAAAATACATGGTAAAGACTGTAGTTTTACAAAAACATTAAACAATAGTAGTTCACGCTTGGATAGTTTGTTGCTTACAATAACAAGCTCCGATCCATGGAGTTTCCATTTTTAAGTCTTCTAAACACACTCATGAACTAATATAATCGAATCCAATGATTACAATCATTGAAATGACACTATAAATGACAACTAAAAACTTGTACTAATCGGTTATAAAGAAATACAAATCGAACACGAAACCACACGAATGACCCTTGAAATCAATGAACTCATGCCCAAAACTAATTAAGACAACTCTACAACCATTAGCAAACACTCTCGGCTTAGAAAGCCACTTATTGAAACCAAGTGATAACTTTCGATCTCCAAAATTATTTATTGAGAATCAAGGCAAGAAAGCAAGTTGTAAACGACCAAAACACTAATTGTATACACTCATATACACTCATATACACTCATATGTCACATGTATAACAATCAATTCAATGTGTGATAGACGAAAATGATATCAAATCATGGTAACATGTTTTAGTAAATAAGATTTTTAGTATTTATAAAATATGTGCAACTACGAATTACTGCATCGAGTAATTCAAGAAAGCTGGACAAAATACATGGAAAAGAATATATTTTTACAAAAACATTAAACAATAGTAGTTCACGCTTGGATAGTTTGTTGCTTACAATAACAAGCTCCGATCCATGGAGTTTCAATTTTTAAGTCTTCTAAACACACTTATGAACAAATATAATCGAATCCAATGGTTACAATCATTGAATTGACACTATAAATGACAACAGAAAACTTGAACTAACCGTTAATAAATAAATAAAAACCGAACACGAAACCACACGAATGAGCCTTAAAATCAATCAACTCATACCCAAAACTAATCAAGACCACCCCACAACTACTCTCGGCTTAAAAAGCCACTTATTTTAACCAAGTGATAACTTTCGATCTCCAAAATCATTTATTGAGCATAAAGGCAAGAGAGCAAGTTGTAAACGACCATAACACTAATTGTATACACTCATATACACTCGTATACACTCATATGTCACACGTATAACAATCAACGCAACGTGTGATAGACGAAAATGATATCAAATCATGGTAACATGTTTTAGTAAATAAGATTTTTAGTATTTTAATCAAAATTATGCAACTAAGAACTACTGCATCAAGTTATTCAAGAAAGCTTAATAAAATACATGGTAAAGACTGTAGTTTTACAAAAACATTAAACAATAGTAGTTCACGCTTGGATAGTTTGTTGCTTACAATAACAAGCTCCGATCCATGGAGTTTCCATTTTTAAGTCTTCTAAACACACTCATGAACTAATATAATCGAATCCAATGATTACAATCATTGAAATGACACTATAAATGACAACTAAAAACTTGTACTAATCGGTTATAAAGAAATACAAATCGAACACGAAACCACACGAATGACCCTTGAAATCAATGAACTCATGCCCAAAACTAATTAAGACAACTCCACAACCATTAGCAAACACTCTCGGCTTAAAAAGCCACTTATTGAAACCAAGTGATAACTTTCGATCTCCAAAATCATTTATTGAGAATCAAGGCAAGAAAGCAAGTTGTAAACGACCAAAACACTAATTGTATACACTCATATACACTCATATGTCACATGTGTAACAATCAATTCAATGTGTGATAGAGGAAAATGATATCAAATCATGGTAACATGTTTTAGTAAATAAGATTTTTAGTATTTATAAAATATGTGCAACTACGAATTACTGCATCGAGTAATTCAAGAAAGCTGGACAAAATACATGGAAAAGAATATATTTTTACAAAAACATTAAACAATAGTAGTTCACGCTTGGATAGTTTGTTGCTTACAATAACAAGCTCCGATCCATGGAGTTTCAATTTTTAAGTCTTCTAAACACACTTATGAACAAATATAATCGAATCCAATGGTTACAATCATTGAATTGACACTATAAATGACAACAGAAAACTTGAACTAACCGTTAATAAATAAATAAAAACCGAACACGAAACCACACGAATGAGCCTTAAAATCAATCAACTCATACCCAAAACTAATCAAGACCACCCCACAACTATTATCAAACACTCTCGGTTTAAAAAGCCACTTATTTTAACCAAGTGATAACTTTCGATCTCCAAAATCATTTATTGAGCATAAAGGCAAGAGAGCAAGTTGTAAACGACCAAAACACTAATTGTATACACTCATATACACTCGTATACACTCATATGTCACACGTATAACAATCAACGCAATGTGTGATAGACGAAAATGATATCAAATCATGGTAACATGTTTTAGTAAATAAGATTTTTAGTATTTTAATCAAAATTATGCAACTAAGAACTACTGCATCAAGTTATTCAAGAAAGCTTAATAAAATAAATGGTAAAGAATGTAGTTTTACAAAAACATTAAACAATAGTAGTTCACGCTTGGATAGTTTGTTGCTTACAATAACAAGCTCCGATTCCGAGTTTCGATTTTTAAGTCTTCTAAACACACTCATGAACTAATATAATCGAATCCAATGATTACAATCATTGAAATGACACTATAAATGACAACTAAAAACTTGTACTAATTGGTTATAAAGAAACACAAATCGAACACGAAACCACACGAATGACCCTTGAAATCAATGAACTCATGCCCAAAACTAATCAAGACCACTCCACAACCATTATCAAACACTCTCGGCTTAGAAAGCCACTTATTTAAACCAAGTGATAACTTTCGATCTCCAAAATCATTTATTGAGCATCAAGGCAAGAAAGCAAGTTGTAAACGACCAAAACACTAATTGTATACACTCATATACACTCATATACACTCATATGTCACACGTATAACAATCAACTCAATGTGTGATAGACGAAAATGATATCAAATCATGGTAACATGTTTTAGTAAATAAGATTTTTAGTATTTTAATCAAATTTGTGCAACTACGAATTACTGCATCGAGTTATTCAAGAAAGCTTAACAAAATACATGGAAAAAAATATAGTTTTACAAAAACATTAAACAATAGTAGTTCACGCTTGGATAGTTTGTTGCTTACAATAACAAGCTCCGATCCATGGAGTTTCGATTTTTAAGTCTTCTAAACACACTCATGAACTAATATAATCGAATCCAATGATTACAATCATTGAAATGACACTATAAATGACAACTGAAAACTTGTACTAACCGTTTATAAATAAACACAAACCGAACACGAAACCACACGAATGACCCTTAAAATCAATCAACTCATACCCAAAACTAATCAAGACCACTCCACAACTATTATCAAACACTCTCGGCTTAAAAAGCCACTTATTTTAACCAAGTGATAACTTTTGATCTCCAAAATCATTTATTGAGCATAAAGGCAAGAGAGCAAGTTGTAAACGACCAAAACAATAATTGTATACACTCGTATACACTCATATGTCACACGTATAACAATCAACGCAATGTGTTATAGACGAAAATGATATCAAATCATGGTAACATGTTTTAGTAAATAAGATTTTTAGTATTTTAATCAAAATTTTGCAACTAAGAACTACTGCATCGAGCTATTCAAGAAAGCTTAATAAAATACATGGTAAAGAATGTAGTTTTACAAAACATTAAACAATAGTAGTTCACCCATGGATAGTTTGTTGCTTACAATAACAAGCTCCGATTCCGTAGAGTTTCGATTTTTAAACACACTCATGAACTAATATAATCAAATCCAATGATTACAATCATTGAAATGACACTATAAATAAAAACTAAAAACTTGTGCTAATTGGTTATAAAGAAACACAAATCAAACACGAAACCACATGAATGACCCTTGAAATCAATGAACACATGCCCAAAACTAATTAAGACAACTCCACAACCATTATCAAACACTCTCGGCTTAGAAAGCCACTTATTAAAACCAAGTGATAACTTTCGATCTCCAAAATCATTTATTGAGAATCAAGGCAAGAAAGCAAATTGTAAACGACCAAGAAAGCAAATTGTAAACGACCAAAACACTAATTGTATACACTCATATACAGTCATATGTCACACGTATAACAATCAATTCAATATGTGATAGAGGAAAATGATATCAAATCATGGTAACATGTTTTAGTAAATAAGATTTTTAGTATTTATCAAATTTGTGCAACTACGAATTACTGCATCGAGTTATTCAAGAAAGCCGAACAAAATACATGGAAAAGAATGTAGTTTTACAAAAACATTAAACAATAGTAGTTCACGCTTGGAAAGTTTGTTGCTTACAATAATAAGCTTCGATCCATGGAGTTTCGATTTTTAAGTCTTCCAAACACACTTATGAACAAATATAATCGAATCCAATGATTACAATCATTGAAATGACACTACAAATGACAACAGAAAACTTGTAGTAGTTGGTTATAAAGAAACACAAATCGAACACGAAACCACACGAATGACCCTAGAAATCAATGAACTCACGCCCAAAACTAATCAAGACCACTCCACAACCATTATCAAACACTCTCGGCTTAGAAAGCAGCTTATTTAAACCAAGTGATAATTTTCGATCTCCAAAATCATTTATTGAGCATCAAGGCAAGAAAGCAAGTTGTAAACGACCAAAACACTAATTGTATACACTCATATACACTCATATGTCACACGTATAACAATCAACTCAATGTGTGATAGACGAAAATGATATCAAATCATGGTAACATGTTTTAGTAAATAAGATTTTTAGTATTTTAATCAAATTTGTGCAACTACGAATTACTGCATCGAGTTATTCAAGAGAGATTAACAAATACATGGTAAAGAATGTAGTTTTACAAAACATTAACAATAGTAGTTCACGCTTGGATAGTTTGTTGCTTACAATAACATGCTCCGATCCATGTGTTTCGATTTTTAAGTCTTCTAACACACTCATGAACTAATATAATCAAATCCAATGATTACAATCATTGAAATGACACTATAAATGACAACTGAAAACTTGTACTAACCGTTTATAAATAAACACAAACCGAACACGAACCACACGAATGACCCTTAAAATCAATCACTCATACCCAAACTAATCAAACCACTCCACAACCATTATCAACACTCTCGGCTTAAAATGCCACTTATTTTAACCAAGTGATAACTTTCGATCTCCAAAATCATTTATTGAGCATCAAGGCAAGAAAGCAAGTTGTAAACGACCAAAACACTAATTGTATGCACACATATACACTCGTATACACTCATATGTCACACGTATAACAATCAACGCAAGTTTTGATAGACGAAAATGATATCAAATCATGGTAACATGTTTTAGTAAATAAGATTTTTAGTATTTTAATCAAAATTGTTCAACTACGAATTACTGCATCGAGTTATTCAAGAGAGCTTAACAAAATACATGGTAAAGAATGTAGTTTTACAAAAACATTAAACAATTGTAGTTCACGCTTGGATAGTTTGTTGCTTACAATAACACGCTCCGATTCCACGGAGTTTCGATTTTTAAGTCTTCTAAACACACTCATGAACTACTATAATCGAATCCAATGATTACAATCATTGAAATGACACTGTCAATGAAAACTGAAAACTTGTACTAACCGTTTATAAATAAACACAAACCGAACACGAAACCACAAGAATGACCCTTAAAATCAATCAACTTATACCCAAAACTAATCAAGACCACTCCACAACCATTATCAAACACTCTTGGTTTAGATAGCCACTTATTTTAACCAAGTGATAACTTTCGATCTCCAAAATCATTTATTGAGCATAAAGGCAAGAGAGCAAGTTGTAAAAGACCATAACACTAATTGTATACACTCATATACACTCGTATACACTCATATGTCACACGTATAACAATCAACGCAACGTGCGATAGACGAAAATGATATCAAATCATGGTAACATGTTTTAGTAAATAAGATTTTTAGTATTTTAATCAAATTATGCAACTACGAACTAACTACTGCATCAAGTTATTCAAGAAAGCTTAATAAAATACATGGTAAAGACTGTAGTTTTACAAAAACATTAAACAATAGTAGTTCACGCTTGGATAGTTTGTTGCTTACAATAACAAGCTCCGATTCTGTAGAGTTTCTATTTTTAAGTCTTCTAAACACACTCATGAACTAATATAATCAAATCTAATAATTACAATCATTGAAATGACACTATAAATGACAACTAAAAACTTGTACTAATTGGTTATAAAGAAACACAAATCGAACACGAAACCACACGAATGACCCTTGAAATCAATGAACTCATGCCCAAAACTAATTAAGACAACTCCACAACCATTATCAAACACTCTCGGCTTAGAAAGCCACTTATTGAAACCAAGTGATAACTTTCGATCTCCAAAATCATTTATTGAGAATCAAGGCAAGAAAGCAAGTTGTAAACGACCAAAACACTAATTGTATACACACATATACACTCATATACACTCATATGTCACATGTATAACAATCAATTCAATGTGTGATAGAGGAAAATGATATCAAATCATGATAACATGTTTTAGTAAATAAGATTTTTAGTATTTATCAAATATGTGCAACTACGAATTACTGAATCGAGTAATTCAAGAAAGCTGAAAAAAATACATGGAAAAGAATATATTTTTACAAGAACATTAAACAATAGTAGTTCACGCTTGGATAGTTTGTTTCTTATAATAACAAGCTCCGATCCATGGAGTTTTGATTTTTAAGTCTTCTAAACACACTCATGAACTGATATAATCGAATCCAATGGTTACAATCATTGAATTGACACTATAAATGACAACTGAAAACTAGTACTAACCGTTTATAAGGAAACACAAGCCGAACACGAAACCAAACTAACGACCCTTAAAATCAATCAACTCATACCCAAAACTAATCAAGACCACTCCACAACCATTATCAAACACTCTCGGCTTAAAAAGCCACTTATTTTAACCAAGTGATAACTTTCGATCTCCAAAATCATTTATTGAGCATCAAGGCAAGAGAGCAAGTTGTAAACGACCAAAACACTAATTGTATACACTCATATACACTCGCATACACTCATATGTCACACGTATAACAATCAACGCAATGTGTGAAAGACGAAAATGATATCAAATCATGGTAACATGTTTTAGTAAATAAGATTTTTAGTATTT